>JAGWCC010000150.1:1200000-1769896 GCA_022651775.1 Drusus annulatus
TGGCCCTAACAAACTCATATTACCATTATAAGGGCAAAACAATATGAAAACTTATATTTTAGTTAGCATTGCATCAAAAAAGTTACATAAATTCTTGGCATACCAGGATTAAGATAAAATTTAATAATGCTTCCTAACATTTATAGTAAAATATGTATGTAGTTGCACATTTGTCTGTAAAATATGTATGTACATATATGTTGGTTCAAGTAATTATTTTTAAACTTAACAAATAGGAAACTTGTACAAATATTATGTGTCAGCCCCAATACCTCGAATGGGTCCCACTCTTTTTTATTTATTCGGGAAAAATACAGTTGTACCAAAAATATATTCGAATCAAATTTCTACATTGTTGCATTAACCAGAAAAGTTTCCACTGCATACAAAATATTTTTTACAAAAAAGAAGGAAAAGCATTGTTAATTAATAAACAGTAATTATAAAAAAAATCAAAAAGAAGAAGTTTAAATCAAACAATGTAAACATAATACATAATTGAATAATATAAAGAAAAACAACATAATGAGTATAAAAATGATAAAAAGTTAAATGAAAGTTCTATAACACACAGCAGGGGTAGGGAGTTCATATTTAACCTTGTGATTTTGATTCTTCTAATATGCACATAGTAAATTGTTCAAGGCTAAGTAGAAAATATTAGTGTATGAAAAGATGTTGTATTTCGTGCACGTTCTTCTGAAAAATTAAGGGTGTGCATAGTTAGTTTTTGAGTGGGATGTGGAATAGTTGGTTTAATATATGGGGTTAATGCTTTTGGTGAAAGCTATTGTATTACATTTTTCCAGGTTAAGAAACAGTTGGTTATTCGCGTAATAGATTACAAGTCTATTAATGTCATCTTGCAATTCTAGTTTGTCATTAACATTTGTGATTTTTTTTGTATCAACAAAATTTAGGAGTTTAACCTTCCAATTACCGTGCTAAAAATTACATTTGTCTTGCCGTGTAACGCAGCGTTACCTTAGGAATTTTGAATATTATTACACATTTCTATGTAGAAATATTGTTCTGAATAAGTTTACATGTGGTAATTATGCTTACATAAATTTATTGAATCAATAAATATTGATTTTGTGCATTAAACCTGAAATATTTACTAAGAAATCATTCATCGAAAAATAAAATATTCTGCGCAGCTGGCCCGGTACGAACTCCCTACTCAACACGTGCAGACCAACCACAAAGAATTATTGCGAGAACCTACAGGCTTATCAGATTTGGCCGTTAATTTGAAGAAAATGTGCCAAGGGTTCGACTCAAAGAATGGACGGTCAGGCGGCTTATGTTTATTTACTGTAAGCTAAAAAAAATATGGTTTCTCTGTTATTACCAGACATTACATAGACCAAAAAAATACGCTAGAAAGAGATAAGACTACATATATATACATTGTCAACTTAGGTAAAAGTAAAGTAGACTGCAAAGATTGAAAATAAATTTGAACGTTTTTAGGAAACATTGCTCTACTAATAATAAGTTAGAAAGAATGGACATAGGTTAGCGAAGTTGGAATGACATAATGTATTGCATTCTCTTTCAATTCCAAAAAAATTCGTATTTTGCTGTTATTGCAACTGACATTCAAATTAATGTACATTTACAAAAACAGTTTTTACTACTTTTTTCTGAATTTTAATTATTTATTTTATAGATGCTAAAATATGTGTTTTCGGAATCCCAAAATTATTATTTTAATATAACATGTATTTCAAGAGATTTAAAAAGTATGACAGACTATCGTTACACTGTGCGTACGGGAAGGTTAAAAAGTAATAATTTGTGAGTTATAATGAAGAAGAAATTATTTACAATACAGTAGTTCCATATTTGCAAATACATTTTTAAATTTGATATAAATTGTAATTTTTTGTGTGATTGTATTTTCTAAGTTCATTTTTATCCTCCTAAAGGAATGACCGAGGCAGCAGAATCTTGTTGTCTTCATTGTTAATAATCTGTTGACATCTTCTTGCTCTGCAATCAAAATTACCGGGGTTGTATCACTTACACAAATAAAAATTAACAGTTTCTTGTAGAAAATGCTTCTGCCTATCCTTATGTCTCGAAACTGTTTTAAAAGGTGTTTTTGTTTGGTCTAAGATGGTCATTAATATTTTTTTTCTGGCTTCGGGAAGCTGCAGTTCTGAAGCTAACATTCTTCTTTTTAGTAATATTCGCACAAGTTTGACAATAATGATCCTCGGTTTGCATTAATTTGCTTGCAACTTATCCTTGGAGCAATTCTGCTGGCAAAGTCCACTTCTTCACGGGTAATGTTGCATCTGTCTATGGTTTTTGTATATACAGTGAAACTATCTTTTAAGGTTTTTCAAAAGACCGGAAAAAAAGTTGTGGGATAATTTAGGCCATTTTTCAATTTCAGTCTTCAAGAGACCTAACTTGACTTTAACTGGTATAAAACAATGTGAATGATACTTTGACATTTCATAATTACATGTAGCCAAGGTAAATCCATACAAATAGATGATAAAGATGTAAACTAATACTTGTGTACTCAGTGGCATTAGTAACGCTGTGAGTGTGCTTTTTTAGCTATATTTAAACTTAGCGATCGCTCAGTTTGATTGGCGACAGCGGTCTAAAATCATAATTTATATCCGGTATTCATATAATGTGCACATAATTATATTCACACTACCACTAATTCAATATTTTTAAGAATGTTGGCTACCCAAAATCAACTCAATTAATACGAATGAATAGCCTTCAACACTAGACCATCGTTACACATATATAGCTTCCTATCATTAAATTAATATGTAGTTTTCAACCACTATAATTTATTGTTTATTTATATAGCCTTAATATAAATCCATCATGTATTTATGTATGTATGCACTAGAAGTATTTTCAAAATTGAAACTAAGTACTTGTTGAATATGTCAATCCAGTTGCCTATTAAATGTTGTGTTATATCAATTGTTATTACCTTTTATTGTTAAATTATATTTAACAGCTTTAATTACCGACTTTTATTTTTAACCCTTCTTTGCCTGCTGCATACGCAACACAGCTATATTCTGAACAGGCCAACAGGCGGGTGTCAATTCCAATCTGTCAGAGCTTGGAGTCGATTCTTAAGACACCTGGTGTGAATGATGCATTAGAGATATTACATCATACAAACACTGTTTAAGCAGAAGCTACCAGCAAATGTGGTCCCATTTCCTTGTGCATTCCTTAAGTATCATTTACTATTGTTTTCTTTTAGTGCCTGTCAGATGTTGACCACTTCCAGTCAAAAGAGCAACATAAAATGCATGAAATCAATTGTGACTATAATAATATGTATATTCAGGCCTTACCATTAATGTTCAACTATTGCTTGATACTTGTTTAGCTACATTCGATATATGCCTCGTCCATCTGGACGAAGCTAATGGGATGTAGATTCCTTGTAGAAAGAGAAGCCGCTTCTCTTGACATTGGTGACATGGTCCGTGGTGAAGGTCAGCTGCTTCTTTTGGCCAGTGGCTTCCTTCCTCTGGCGTACGGTACGGATGGTCGGGGGCGATCGGCTGCGGGTGGCCAACGGTCTGGCCCCAGGAGTTGATAAGTGGGTGTAGATTGGGATCTGAAAGATATCAAAGGAAATTATCATTTATTTTTTATAATGTTACAAGTGAACATATTAGTAAAATGCTAGTAAAAAATCTTACATTAATTAAACCAATGTTTTTTAGCTTGTGATGTCAGTATATTATGAAAATGATCCTTTTTGTCATACATGATATTTAAAAACTGGCAGTGAACTTGATAATTGTAACTAGCCAATATTGTAAACTAATCTTTCAGAATTAGATTTATTTTTTCGACAATGAACCTTATGATAGTTGGTTAAAATCATATTTTATGGAATATAACTCGATTTCATTTACGTAATATATTTCGACAATAACTGACAGCTGGCTATTTTCTTTAAATTTTTGTGTTTGTTCAAATGACAAAAAAATAGGTTTCATAATATCCTTTTTTTAAATGGCACGTTTGTGAAACGAGTTACTTCCTTTTACGGCCCCTACCATAACGCGCCTCACAGTCGTCCAACTAGATGTACAAAATGTACACAGAGGAGCTCTCGTGAGGCGTCACATAAAAAAGGAACTAAAGTGAGATCAATATATAACATTATATATCCTAGCCACTAGCCCTGAAAATGAAAATTGAAGGTTGCTAACAATTTTCCTCTCAGTTTTCCATTAATAACTGACTTTATAGAGCGCAGTTTTAAGGTGAACTATCACAATCAAATATTTATTTTCAGGAAATCTTACATGTGCTAGTGCATCGTTAAGAATGATGGTTGGTATAGAGGGGGGATGTGCTGGGAGTCGACATATCCTCGTGAGCAAATAGTCTGAGGGCAGTTTATCATCAATAGTCTTAAGCAACTTGAAATCGCTCATTGTAATTTCCAGCTTACTTCGGCCTCTGATCGGAACGTGGCGGGACACTTCACCACCGTTCAAGACCTAAAAAAGAGTTATATATAAAGCTCAGTAATGCAATCTAATGGAGTTATTAATACTGTAATGCAAAAGTTCATACTTATATTATGTGTACAACTAAGCTAATAGTGATGTATATCGAAAACGGCAGGCGTAAATTGTTATAAATATGTACATCCAAACATTTTGAAATTCGTTGTATGTGTAATTTGTTATAATTTAAGAAAAATAATTTAATAGTTAGTTTTCATACTAATATAAAAATGCATATACATATTTTAATAACCAAAATAATAATATGGAGAGAAAAGGAATATAAGAAGGGGAGCTTGCATAACTCTTAATACTACTCTAGAAGTACATTAATTAGTAAACTAGTGCAGGGTCTGAGATCGATATTTCTATAAACTAATATTATCAATATTGTACATTTTGTATTACGCACAATTTATTATTTATGGTATCAGTGTAATATTTCTTTATGGTTGCCAAACATAATTACTCTAGCCGCCCGCATTTGCATGCCTACCTATTGTCTCCCTGTATATCACTCAGGTTGCATGTAAATACGGTACTTATCAAAATAAAATTCGGCAGCAGATTGGCAAATGATGGCATGATTGTGTGAGGCCTACAACAGTTAGGTAAATTGACTAGATATAGATAGTTTTCACTGGAAAAACAGAGCCAAGTATCTATTGAAATTTATCAGTGTATCGCCCCACCCTAACATACGATCACCAAATCTGGACGGTGAGCGAGAGAATCAACCATATTCCAGTACCTTAAGTGTAGTGGAACTAGCCACCTTCTTGATATCGGGAGGCTTGCGTGGCTGCAAGTTCCAAGGAAGAAAGGTGCCCAGAGTGCCCAAGTACTGTCCACCCGTGGTCCAGATTCTGACACTGCTATCTGCACTGCCACTGTGATAGGTATCCAAAATAATTATTATATTGATCAATATTGTCCAACCTAACCCAGCAACCGGCAATTTTTTTTGTATACACATATACATTTGTATTACCTTTTTTTTCAGTTTTGGTTTTTCCATTCCCAGTGAGTATGAGTTCTCAACCCTCAGGTGGAAAAGCTAGTTCAGTTATACTACCGTGTTTACTACCAGGCTTTGTCTGAGATTTGGATTGAAAAATATGGAACATCAATATGGTACTGTCTTATCTTTTATCAGTTAAATGGATATTTCAAAACTTATAGCTCATGATGGACATGAGTTGTGAGTTTAAAATAGTTGCATTGCACTATAAATTCCCAATAGAAAAAGCTGTCTAAATTTCATAATGCCAGGACTCGCCGTTTGAAAGTTTTTTTTACTTATTTAGAAAAACAAAACAATTATGATAATAAAAAAAGTTTATGGTTAGGTGCAGGGCCGGATCCATGACATCTCGCGTCCTGTGCAGTAAGTACTAATTGCTAAGTTGGTCACCCTCGGAGGAAAGAAAAAAGCAGAGGTGGCACAAGAGGCAATCATAACCCAACCAGGCCTAGTGGGCATCTCTAGACCAGTATTATTTCAATGCTCGGCTTGAGTAGAGTTCTTCAATAAAGTATAAATTGTGTTTGTTGCGGTTTAAGCGATGTAATGCAGTGTGAAATATTGTTAAAACTATTCAGGAATAATGTTTAACACTAAGAATGGTGTTACTTTTCCCTTATTAATACTTTTGTTATTGTTTTTTATAGTAAATTACTCGAAGCCTGGTGTTTCTGCCACGTGTTGACGTACACCATCTTAGTTTCATTGTTATTCTAATCAACGCTAGATGAAATTTTGCAAAAAATAGAAAACAAGCTTCAAAACACTTTTTAGTATCTTGTGTACGTTGCCTGGCTTGTAAAATATTATTATGGTAACAAAATTTTATTTTTTCCCTTCAATTAAGCGTCACAATTACTTGAATTTGAAGTTGTAGAGTTGCAGCCTGATGACCTGTGGCGAAACCAGTTCAACTTTTCAAATATTTGCCATAGTATTTCGTGAGTCACTGGAGGGATGGGCGTGGCAACTTTAAAACCACCCACGCACTCCAACCTTCGTTCCTAAAGTTGGCGACAAAAGTCTCGGAAGAAATGCTCTTATTACCACAATCGTTCTTTTCTTTTCTCTTTGTGATCACCTCAAGATATAGTTCTTTTCAGATATATAGATGAGGGAACTGATGCCCCTGAGGTGAGCCCGGTAGCTGTTGCACAGCAGCGGAAGGGGCTGCTTCCTGCAGAACCTCTTGGCGCGCCCCTCCACACGGTCCCGCCACAGAAACGGGAATTGCAGGCGCAGTAGGGGCATGCAAATGTGAACCTAAAATAGAGTTTTACTTTGATCAGGTATGCCGTAATGTTAAAATCATAAAATAAACATTAAATTTGTTTCTCACTAATACGTCTGTCACTACTATTTCCGTCACTAATATGGCCGCCAGTCATCGCTAATATGTTCCTAGCTAATATAATATAATGTCAGGGTTAAATCAGTGAAGAATTAATACATATTTTTAATGCAATTGAATGAAAGATAATTTATTATGAGAATGGGAAATTTTTGTGTTTAAAATTGCAGTATTCTTCAAAAATGTCAACAGTCTCCCAAGTGGTAAGAATGCGGCTTGTGTATTTTCTGTTACAAAAATATGAATATGTCAAATAATATAGGTAGGTATGAATTGGGTTTTGTGCGATATTTATGAGGGCAAAGCTTACCCTTCAAGAGTTTTTGCTACTTCAGCATACAGATGCTTTACAGAAAATTAAGATTATCCAAAAATAAATTTTAATAATGTGTTTTTTTACCTGTTCAGTAGTCATGTACCCCTCCATCAGCCACACCTTTATATAGCCGGTAGCTGAGCCTGAGAAGAGGTATTTGTTGTTGACGTCCGTGGCTAGGCAGGACACATAGTCTCCCTCCGTGTGGACTGCGATAAAGGACCCTAGGTAGCCCCCGGCTGCATGTTCGGACCACACTTGGACGGTTCCGTCGCCCAGGGCAATCAAGAAATTAGCTATAGTTGAATAAATGATGGACAAATGAAATTGTTACAAATAATGGAGGGAATCTTTCAAGACACAATGTGTTGTTTCAGACAGTCTTGGATTTGCTTCTTGAAGGCGTCCAAAATAACATATTTATTCATAGAGAAAAATATAGTATTTAAAATAATGTAATTTTTTTGAACATGAATATCTATGTAATTTGATCTGGGTATCGTGACTGTCCTATACTGTATATTTTGTGTTGGGTTATGTCGAAAGTCGTTTTGACAGGAATGATGGAAGTCGCCTGGGAAGACTTTCATCTAACAGTATTTTGAGTATGACTGTTTAAACAACATTCTTTGTCATAGTTTTGTTTTTACCTGATAACCCTAATGATAGTCAACCTCGGATAGGAGAGTTCACCAGAAGAAAAAGTAGGTATAAAATGAATGTTTTTTTAACTAGTACCTAAGATTTGAACTTAAAATATAAGTATTGAATTAAATAATATTATGGTTTCTTGTCATATTTTTTTACAGTTTAAGGGACATTTGAAAGCTTCATAGCTCATGCTGGGATAACACTCTAGACATGAAGATCTGTGCAAATTTCATGATGCCGCAGCTCATCATAAAAAATATTCCTCCTGTTTCTGTTGCTTCAGATTTTACTTTTTAGTTATGATACCTACATGCAGTTTTTTATTAGTTTTTCAATTACCAGTTCCAGCATTGATAGGTCGTGCACTGAGGAAGATAACGGCGTGGCAAGAGATTTGTTGGATCATCTGCGGCATGTTGGGCGGTTCACCTTTATGTCTTCTATGGCTGAGGATGCAGACATTTTTAAGGTTGGATGATTATCAATATTTTCTGTCAATTTAAATGAAAAATGATAGTTGAAAAACCTTACCTTGAGATATCCTGCGATCTAGAGGAGGGGGAACCCAACTTTTTAGTAGACTTTTTGGAATATTGTATTTTTACTCTCTCTGTGGGATTTTGACACAAGTACTGTCTGTAACAAATAAAGAAACAAAACTGTGAAAGTTACCGGTTCACTGATTGAATGATTAGCAGTTTTTTCATATACATACTAACTGCTTGAATAGACGCACATGTAAAAAGAGCTGGATGCCACCTTAGATCAACGATAGGTTGAAAAGCACAATTTTCAAAACTTTCTCTCCTAAATTAAATACATCTTTAAGGTCTATATATTATTGCTAGTTTCACTACCCGTCTTTGTCTCACACGAGTTTCAAAACTAGTTGAAAGAATAAATTTAAAAATAATTGTAGTCGTAGTGAATAGGTACCGAATTGAAAAAAATGGAACAAATGAAATAAATGATACTTATTATGGAAATGACGGTGAAAACTGAAAAAAAGTTGCATTCTTTGTATACTTGCTCAGTCAAGGGCATCCATCACTTTTTTGAACTGTTTTAAAGGCAAGATGGTTCCCTCTATCATTTATCACGTCAAGACTCTACTTTTTTTATAAATGCAGCTAATATTGAATGATTCTAAAATTAAAGTAATAACCTGACAGCTCTCCCAGTGTCCAGTTTCCATAGTACCAGTTCCCCGCCAAAACTAATGGTGCCCAGCACCTCGGTGGTCCGCAGGGCGGCCCCCGACACATCGTCAGTGTGGCGTGTCTCCCAAATCTTGCCAGTGTCCCCCGCCTTTATGGAGGTGTCGTCAAACTCCGTGATGTGCTTGTTCCAGCCTACTGCCAAAATTCTGAAAATCAAAACCTATTTATTATTTTTAAATAAAAATTAATTTTTTAAAGCTTAACTCCTCAATAATTTTTTAAACAATATTTAATCTAATCCTTATTCTTTTATGTATATTTAATATTGTTTTAATAATTTATTATAAATTTTTACATATTTTCAGATGTTTCAAAACTAAACCAATGTTATCATCAATCTACGATTCTCTTGAAATGAAAATCAATGAATTAAAAGTAATAAAATTATTATTTTGTACCCTGCTGATTGCTTAGGCTAAGCGAAACTGGTCGGTCATAAAAATTAAAATAATATTCGTGGTCAAAGTTATTTTTTCATTTCTTTAAATATGTCAAACCACAAAGTAATTGCTTTCTTTTTCTTGTCTTTTTTTTAAAATGAATACTGCACAAGAACCTCAACTGCTCCCAACTGTCTAGAGTCAGTGAGACTATGGCATCCCCAAATAGGGTATGTTGTGAGGCTGAAGGTAGTGGGGAGGGGAAGGAGATAGGGAAGAGGAAGGTTGGGAAGTTCCTAACTATTCAGATCTGGTCATCAAACATGGCTAAAGCCATTTCAAGCAACCTTTCGATTCTGAATGGTGGTCTTTCACCAGGGCGATACTTAGAGTATCTACCACTCTGGAACGTGCCACAAATATACTTTTTTATTATTTTTATTTGAATTAAATGTGTTATGACACATATTAATTAAATAAAAGTTATTGGCACACGCCGGGTTCGAACCCGCGACCTTTGGATTCGTAGTCGAGCGTCTTACCACTCGACCATGGAGGCCGTCTACGAAAATGTTATAAAATATATTCGAATTTTTTCACCTATTTGAAATCCATAGAACATAGGTAACTTCATTCATATATTCTATCGACATGTTCTTCAAACAGGAGCCAGTGTTGAAATTCCAAGTCTAAAAGATATGTTATTGTATTAAAAGATTAATTTATTTTGTTGTTTAACCAGACGACAAGAATTCATAACATATTATTACTACAGATTTACTTTCAGAGTTCCATCTCTTGCTCCAGTCAAAAGGAGTTGGTAGCTTGGGTCAAAAGTAGCCGCTGTTATTTCAACCGGGATTGTCTCTCCATTAAATACTCTCTTGTGAGCCTCGTGAATAACTGTCTGACGGACACCTGAATGTCGATAAGAAATGTTATATTTACACGATAAAGGCAGATCCAATTGATAGGGGAGATATTAATTTACATTTCTTTTGAAATTTTAATGATCCTGGTGGGTCACTCTAGGCATGATGTTACCATGCCTATCTAGCATTAATATATTATACTATAAATAGGTCCACTCTAGTTGAACATATGGATTTCCATATCGGCGCCAAAAGAGATTGCAGCCTAGTTTGCAAATCTCATTCCTGGCCTGTCTTTTGCTCCAGTAACAGTGCTGAATAGTTGTTAGTAACATGCAACACTCGCCTTTATGATCTTGTTCAAAGAAACTTCTGGCATGGGAAGTTGTGTTGGCATGTACAATAATTTTTATCACTTTACACACTAAACTTTCACTTTGTCTGTAATTTTTAATTTATATAATTTATAATGAATTTATTTATTTATTCAAACATTATAACAGATACAGAGATAATACAGCTAGGTAACAATAATATCACTGTTATCATTAGCATGCCTTTTTTATTTCATTAGATAAACTCAAAATCCTTAAAAATCTTGCAATAATTTAAGCATTTTAACTAAAGAGCAGAAAATCTCTGCGCTGAAGGAACAAAAGCTTTTAAACAGTGAGCTCTGGTCTTCATTAACGACTTTTTTTTCTGGAACTGGAATTTTTAGGCCAACACAACTATTTTCTGCTCACACATCATGAGATATGTAGCATTGAAATAAACATTCAATAATTGTAAAAAGTAAGACTAGAATCCATATGGTTAATTCTATAATTGTCTAAAAAAAGATCGGGTGAAGTTAGGTAGTAACTACTAGTAAACAAAGTAAATATTTTACCTGTAGTGATATTCCAACAAATGATAATACTATCAGCACCACAAGTGACAACGGTCTTGAAGAGTGCATTGTAGAGGACCACGGAGACAGACTTAGCGTGGGTGAAACCGTCAGTGTGCAGCTCATTCAGCTTGGGTTCACACTCAATGATGGCCAGCTGCAGACTGGCCAGAATGAGGTTCCTGTTGGCGGGATTATAGACCGCAGCCAGCACTGTGTGCTCTCCTATGGTCGCCGGTAGATCACTGAATGTCTACAATCGAATAAAAATACAAAGATAAATGGATGCATATTTTCATTTCTGTAATATTTGGTGACAGATTCAATATTTTAGTTCATAATTTAAAGAGCAGCAAACCTTAAATTTTGGTCAGGTGTAGAACATGATCCGAAGAAACTTATTTACACATTCAAAAGCTTCACATATTTATTGTCTTTGGCCTTGTCTTACATTTGTCTTTGGCCATTTAAAGTACAGCTTGACATGGCTAACTTTTCAGTTTGTGGCATTGCTAGTGCAGATTTCGTGGGGTAGAAAAGTAAAGATGGATTTGAAAAAATGTTTTTTTTCCTTCTTTGGCCAAATGCAAAGTTCAGTGTGTCAAGCTGTACCTGGCACCACAGTGAAGTTAGTAATATAAATTTGCAGCACGCCGTATTGTCAACACAATAGTTACATTGTATTGAAGTGAATGAATATTTTGTACAAAAATTCAGGAATTCTTGTGTTAACTAAAGATTTACCGTTCCTTGTATTACTATCATTCTACATAATTTTCATTTGAAATATAGATGCAGGTAGCCAAAATATAAAGTTGGTACACATGTGACGTATAATACAATTTTTCACCTGTAAACAGCTCTGATTTCTCATGCTCCACACCTTGATGATTCGAGCGGCGTCCAAAGAGTACAGCTTAGTGCTCTTGCTCTGCAGTATGACCATCACGATGGAGGCATGGTGGCCCTTGAAGATATTGCTGGCACGGGTTGGAACAAATATACTCCAAAAACACACCGTCCCATCACTGCTGCCTGTAGCTAGGGCGTGCTTATCCTCGTCAAATGTGAAGCACACCACCCCCTTTAAATTTACAGATTGAGAGTAAATAACTCATCAAAACTTTACCAACAATTAGTCTTTAATTATAGTGTTTTATGAGTAGATGTTCTTCCCTTGACGAGCGGTTAAGAAAAGTACACAAAACGCTAAAAAGACGAGCTGTAGAAGTCGTCAGTTGATGGCTGATTTGTAGGTAGCAGAGCGGCAAGTTGTGGTATTCAAAGGCGAGAAAGAAGGCGAGGGCTGTTCGCTTCGACACCTAGTACTAGTACGCTTATATTGTAGTAATGCTTCAGTGACACACCTTGAAAAGGGCGGTTTGAACCGTAGACGTATATTGTAGTAATTCTTCAGTAATATGCCTTGAAAAGGGCGGTTTGTACTGTCGACCTATTTTAAATGGTTAAAATACAGCTTGTATTTCCCGCTGCAGAAGCTTCTACGTAAGTACCTTGAAGGGCCAGGAAGGTAGGTATGCGACCCAATCTGAGTAGCCAGGTACTTCCCAACCATCCTCTTCGCCATCTCCTTCTCCTTCTCACTCCCTTCAGCTTCATAACATACCCCAATTAGGGATGTCTGGCTTCGGGCAGTTGAAAAAATAAAAAATAAAAAGTGATTATTAACCTTAGTAGTGTGAAACACGTTGGAAGAGTTAGAACTGGTCAGGCTGTACATGGAGAGGGGGACAGAGCAATCGCTGCAGGAGATGATGCAGCTCAGGCTGGCATAGTAAGATACCTGCCGCACTGGGGCGCTGTGAACCCCGTAGAACTCCCGCACCGTCATGCCTGATAATTTGCCCTGAAAGTTTGCCATACTTCTTAAATCTTAGTTTAAATTATGATAAATAAGTAAAAAAAATATGAAACTTTCGATAGTGAGGAACTCCTGTCAACTTTTTTTTTTCAATATTCACTGTTTAACTTAAATGCCAGTATTTTTTCATGGTGAAAATATTTTCGAAAGTTAGCTTTTTTGGCTTCATAAAACCAGGCCCAGTTTGAAATGTTAGTGAGAGCCATAGAAATCAGGGTCAGATGAAGTCACATAGTTGTTAATCTATTCATAATGGTCACACGATCGGGATAAGATGACGTTGGATGCGTTTGCTGAAGTTGAACAATACCAAAAATAATCTGGTTATTTATGTTTGTTTAAACTTTGGAAGATAGAATAAATTTAAGAGTTTACCTTAACAAGGTTCCTAAAAGATAATTTGGTCAAGGACTTGCCCATCCTTTTTTGAAAGGGTCCCAAATTCCACGTTGAAAAGGTCATGACAAATACATTTCCCCCATTGTCCCCCGCAACCAAAAAGCAACTTTCTGCATCAATGGGTGGACCCAAGATGCCACCAGTCCTGTAAGTTTATACTTCATGTTTATTCCACAATGTATATACCTTATGAAAGCTGTAAAGTCGTTTTTGTAAAGTTCATTAAACATAACTATGTATTTACATCATAACACCCACACTGACATTGTCCATATTTTATGCAGAGAAAAAAAATCATTGTCAAAATATTTGGGCACTGTAGCAGGAATCAAACCTCCTCATGATATAAAGAGAAGTGCTTATATTTTTAAACCAAAACCAACTCCTACATAATTTGTGTTTGTTGTGTTGTTCTTTGTTGTGTTGTTCTATGTTGACATATTCAACTTATCACTAGCGAATTATAAACATTTTTAAGTAAGATTTTTTTGGTAAGTAGAACTAGTATATCCAAAAAAAATTACATAACTCTGCTTCGAACTTAGTTTCTATTCTCATTTTATTCTTATTCATTGGGTACGAAGATAAAGGTATATAAACCTATTTATTCAAAAAGTCGGGCTGGGAATTTACGGGTTCAATTGCCGTCCATGAATGAAATGGTTTTTTCATTTTATATCATATTTATAAAGCACTGTGATTAGGTACTATCAGCACCTTGGCGATTCGCCGCCTGGAGCGAACTGCTCCAATTCAGAATATTCATATTATTTGATGTTATATTCATAGGGATAAGAAGTTAAATAAATAAACAAACATCCACCGTGTAAGAAATTATGTTTGAATAATATCAGCGGACCTCTTAGCTGTTAATGTCTGGGTATTTACAACATGCTATGCTAGTTAAATTAATACATCAATGGTTTTTTTTTTTTCTGTAAAATTGGTTAACATTATAAAGGACATTATCTTTTATCAGATAAATTATCATCCATTTAATTACCTATAGGACTTCATAAGGTGCTGCATGCTATCAGAGTGGAAGTACAAGGCTTCCACAACATGTTTCAACCTGGTCACAATGACCCGAGCAGTCATACAACCGGCAGTAGTGTCGTAGAAGTACAGCTCATTCAGAGATGTGGACACTACCAGGATATTCACATCCGGCATGCAACAAGCTGCCACTAGAGTGGGACGGGTTTTGGAGTCTCTCTTCAAAGCTACAAATCACGCCATGATTATATATATGTAATATCATGGAAAAAAGGAAGAAATATTTAACACGGAAAATAATTGACACTACTGGAGGCCACTTAAGGGGTGATTTCACCATGCTTAACCAACAAAAATTTAGTGTAGAGGAGCCACTCTAGGTCAACACTCATATTTAAAATCGCGTTTAATTTTTCGGTTCCTTAGATTGTGACATTTTTTCAGAATAAACAAAAGAATAATTAAAAGCCAATTTTTCAGTGACAAACTATAAGGTAATCATCCATCTTGCAGTCCCTCTAAGCATTTACTGGTATTTAGTAATAATAATAATGCTGCACTTGAAAACACTGGTCACAAATTGTGTTATCGTCTGTGTGAGCAACAGGAGACTAAAAAATATAAACATTTTATTCTTACCGCAATCTGCCCAGGTGGTTCTGATGAGCTCCATGTCAAGAGTCCAGCGGTTTATGACTCCTTCAGGACTGAGGGTGATATAACTGCCTTGTATGGGGTTACCCCAGCTATGCTGAGAGAATCGTTATTAAAAAATATCTTATTTACCAACAAACCTAATAAAAACCATATAAATTTGAAGTAACAATCAGCAGCGAAAAGTATTTTTTATCATATGATTTGAATGTCCTCGTACCCACCCACCTACCATGTAGTTTTATATATTTTTAAGGAAGTAAAATACCCCAGGAATTATTAGTAAACTATGTGAGAGTATTATAATATCTATTTCAAATATTTACTTTATCCACATTTGGTGAAAAACATATTCGATTGATGGCATGTGGATGTTGTGATTTTAATAGCTTTGGCTTTTTACTGATCGGGGGTACCAAACCACCAGCTTCAAATTTCAGTTCAAAGCTGTCTTTGGCAGCAAAACACAACAACAGGTATGACACAAACTCGTCCCAATTCACAACACCATTTCTGTTGGAATTTATCTGCAAATAAAGGTCCATATAAAGATACATAACTAATTTATATGGGTAATGTAAACAAAACAGAAGGTAATGAAAGGAAGGGGGGGTAAGTAAAAAGTCCTTTTCCTCTACATGCAAAATAAAATTATTATTTTATTACCTTCAAAAACATTATATTGAAGTCTTCATCGTCAAATTCGACACCTATGACTTCCTTCAGGCATTTTCTCAATCCATCTCGGTCTAGAACATTCCAGAGCGCCTTGTCAAATCTCACTTTCAGATCCACCAAGTTCTCCATGTTGCAAACTTCATCGAGTTGGATTGTTGGCTTTTCTTCTTCCTCTGGGACTTCTTCTATTGCTACAATTTCTTCAATAATCTCTGGTTTTAGAGATTCTTCAGATTTTTGGGAGTCGTCATCCTCATTTTCATCCATATTAATAAATTATAACTAAAAAAAGGCAAGTATAATATTTTACTCACTTTTGTTATGACTTCAACAGAAAAAATACAAAAATGGAACTTGTCAAAATTTAACACTACTATAGGCCAAAGAATTTAATGAAATTGATTTTATTTTTATTTTATGTCATTTGCAAAATTTCAAATTTGGATCATATTTTAATTTGTTAAAATTATTTCAAGCAATTTTCACAACTAGCAAACATTTGCAGTGGTTGCCAAGTTACCATAAAAAACAAACATTGAATAAGTGTTGTGAAGGTTGACATCATAAATTATCTATGATCTGTGGTTGGCATGTTATTATTTAGTAGACATTTCAAGCTTTAATTGAGTGCCTATTTATAAGATGTTGATACATATAATCTACATTCCCTGAAAAATAATTTATGGAGCCACTATACCAAGCTCTCATTCTCTTTCGAAATAGAAAATTCGAGAAGTGTTCTGAGAAATGTGCCGCCATCTTGCTGACAAATCCAACGGACCAGGCCGCCTGGGTGTTACAACTGCAGGCTATGACAGCCCGGGTGAAGATGGATGAACTGGACGCAGAGGGGGCTGAGGGGGGCGTGGGGGTACTAGCGGAGGGGGAAAGGGTGTGGAGTGAAGCTCTAGCCACAGCACCCAGACCAGGAACTTCATTACGAAATCCATTGCAGACTGTCAATACTGCGCTGGTAATTTATGTTAATTAATGCTAACTCTTGGTACAGCTTGACACGGTTAAATTTTCAGATTTTATGAATACAAAAAAATCAATGTATTTAAAAAAAAGGTTTGTTCATTAGTTTCCCCTTTGGTTACCTGCAAAGTTAACTGTGTAAAGCTATAAATAAGTTTGTGTTATTTAGTAGTCTTTGATATGGCAACAAAATAAGGGAATTCTGTCATTTTCTGAGGATATCTCTTTATAAAATGTGACAGAAAGCCATAATTATATAGAGTCCCCTAAACCAGGAGAGTTTCTTCCGACCATTCCTGTATTTTTTTGTTTGAAACTATCAATTCAACAAAATTTTGTTTTAAAACCTCAAATTTCCTTTATTGGTTTGTCAATTTTCATTCAGCGCCGTCCGGCGACCGGCATGAGTACAGCTCGCACTCCAGGCACGGCACATGCGGGCACATCCCGCCTGGGCCGTACACCGGCCACGGCCCGGGCGGCCCTGGCTACGGCCCACGCTCGCGCCGTTCGCCTCGGCACCGCTAGTGAGGATGACCGCAACCGGCCGCTGGTGGACGTAACACGCCTCGAGGTGCCCAAGTACGCCCGGGACCCCAAGGTGGCCAAGACACTGTTTGAATACTTGTTCTTTCATGAGGGGGACTATAGAAATGTGAGTAGCTATGATATTTATTTATTTAAATAATGGAAAGTATTGTCGATTTCATTTCAATAACAATAATATATATCGTCGCCAGAAAGGCAAAAGGGCTGAAGCGCCATTTTGAGAAGTTTACACCAGAGCATTTCAAAGTTTTTTTTTGTTTTACAATAAAATTCATAAATCTTTAGTACCTAGTTGGATTTTGGAAAAAGAAGTTAGCTCAGGTAACTCAATGCTCTCACTAAGTTACCTGAAGCAACAAAAAGCTAAAAAAAGTCCCAAACTTGTGTCGCTTGAGTCAAGCCTTCTCCTAAATGGTAAATATATTTTAGATAGCTGAAGGGCCACAAAAGTCTACAGAATCAAACGAGAGTCAGAGCATTCGATGCTGTAACAAAAACCGATCAAAACTACATATTTAACTCATATTTGACCAAAGTGTCGCTTAAGCCCTTTTGCCTTTCCAGCGACGATATATGATAGTTGCTGATAGATGAAGCTTACATTATTGCAGATGAATGCTTTCACTTGTACAAAACAAAAAACAAGATTTGCAGTTTTTAACTCAAAATATGTACATAAAAACTAAAATGGATAATACAGAATTCAAATTAATCATAAACTGCAACAAATATATAATTAAGTATGAAACAATTGTAAGGTTCTAAAGCTTACAAAGACTACGACGGGATAACCATGTGTAAAGAAATCCAGATAACAGCACACCAGTGGGTCATACCTCTGGGTATGACCCACTGGAAACAACCCAGAGTAAAAAGTACCAAGGAAAAAGTGGCCTGATAAGAATTGACACAGAATGCGAAGGTCAAAAAACTGGAGTCGAATGGTGGCTAGAGACAGCCAGTACTTCCCAATATCTCATGATTTTTGTGAAAGATCTCTCTTTAAAGCTAGCATTCTACTAACATACTGCAACCAACTTTACATCATAGGCAATGGAACTAGCAGTGCACGCAACCCAGGCCTGCAACTTCACAGACTGGTGGTGGAAGCTGGCTCTGGGTCGCTGCTACCTGACACTAGGACTCTTGCGCGAGGCAGAGCAGCAGCTACAGAGCGCCTCCCGCCAGCTGAGGAGGTCTGACACTCCGCTGAGGGTGTCCCGGGTCCTGTGTCGCTTGGACTAGCCAACCGCAGCACTGCAGGTCTGCAGGGCAGCTGAGAAGTCTTTTCCGGGAGACGTTGGCCTATTGACGGAACAGGTATTTTATTTATCATCGATATCTTATTTACTGTGACAAGTAAGCTGGATTGATATTTAAAAGATTTTTTTACGCATTAGTATTATTAAGGGATAAAAAATTTAAACAGCCTTCCCAATGAAGTAAAAAAATAAAATAACAATGAAAAATAAGTCACATAAAAAAATTATGTCAAATTGTTACTATACACATCATAATCGCATTACATTTCCTCGGAAGAGTAACTTTCATTTGCTTAACCCTTTGAACCCTATTATCTTATCCATCTTTATTTCCCTGCGGCCCGGAATACCGGTCTGCGAAAAAAAAGCCGATACGATAGTTTCGACTCATTACCGAGGTCATCGCTATGACGTCATAACTATCGTATTGAAATACAAGCGGGCAAAAAGTGAAAATCCCAATCCAAAAGAGAGGATTTGCCAAAATGCAAAAAAAAACGTATACTGGTGCAAATCATGCGAGGTCTTCCTTTGCATTGGATCTGGATCTGAAAACTGTTTTGCTGTGTATCATTCCAAAGTTGAATTCTGGAGATAAACATTATATTCACTTATTATTGTTACATTCATATATTATTTTTATAAGCAAATACATTTAAAACTTTTCTCACTTTTTTTTGTCTGGAAGTTTGCAATTATTATGAACTAAAAAATAGTTTTTTTTACTGACAAATAATTTTTGATCGAAATTGCATTTTTAGTCAAATATTATTTTGTTTTTAATACAATAAACGCCTTAGGGTTCAAAAGGTTAAAAAAAATCATACTTTCCATTTTAAGAAATTTTATAAAAAAATTGTTCACATTGTGTTTTATTTTGTATAAATCCACTACATGTACTCGTATAATACATATAATTAAAATGCAGGCAAGATTACTGGAAGCCTTGGGAGACCTGCCTCAATCCGTGAAGGTGTATCGCAGTGTGGCTGTGCAAGATGCCATGAATACGGAGGCCATAGCAAGCATCGCCATCTACCACTTCTACAATGACCAGCCTGAGTTGGCGCTCCGATACTACCGGTTTTTACTTCTTTAAATATCAACCATGTACTTCTAATATGTACATAACAACTTAATTTCACAAATCTTAACAACCAAGTCTCGACAGAATTGTTACTTATAGTTTGCAGGACTTATACTCCTGCACAAATAATATGTGCCCCTAACACTTAGCATTAGTTTAAAAAAATGAATATCAAAGAGTGGCTTTATCCTACATACATCGGCAAAGCAGTGAAAAGATCAAATGAGTTCCCTAAAAAACAAATCAAAATAGCAGTATGAAATTTAAATAAAGCTAGGTTGACACCAGCTGAGTAAACGAGTGACACTATTCTATTCAATCGGCCGAGTTACCGCCCTTCTAGATTGGCCTGATCAGCTATTCGACTGATGTCCATCTATCATAAACACTATTTTTTCTCTGAGCAATTGAAAAATATGTAACAAACAACATGGTGTCTCGTCATATTATTTTACAGTTGTAAAACACCACGATGGCTATTTCAAAGCCCCATATCTCATGATAGAAATAACATAGCCAAATGAATATTATTGCATTAACCTGGAAATTTCAGACCGAAAAGCTGTCTGAATTCCATGATGCCAGAGCTCACCAATATTTTTTATGATTTCTTTATATAAACAGACGCATACTGGCCATGGGTGCCTATTCAGCAGAGGTGTTCAGCAACTTGGCCCTCTGTTGCCTGCGGGCCCAGCACTGGGACCTGACGCTGGCCTGCTTCCGGAGAGCCCTACTGCTGGCCACCGAGTCCAGTGTCTGTGCTGGCCTCTGGTATAACCTGTCACATCTTGCTTTGGTAAAGCAGCCATTTTTATTATCTATTATTTACATAATATATTGGTATTCAATATCCAGAAAGAAGATTCTGATGATCCAGTGTCATGGATTTAGGCATCTCATGGCCGGGAGATATTAATTAGACTATCTTCGGACCCTTATGTGTGATGTTTTACAATAGTGTGGTGATGAGGTTGTGAACAATGCGTGCATATTTAAAAAAACTCTGGAATTTTATGAAAAATCTTCATTAATATAATACATAATTAGTAAAGCTACCAAATAAATTATATCTTTTACAGTTTTACACTATTTGCAAAAAAACATTAAGAATATTATAAATCTAATAAGGCTTCTTCCCGGAATAGATTTCGACATCTATTGTCTTATGGAACAATTGAACAAGAAAATATGTAACAAACAAAATGGCGTATTGTCTAATTTTTCAACAATTAAAAGGATATATATAACACTCCATAATAATGGTATTGTGAGCATTGACCTAGAAATTCCAGACAGGAAAATCTGTGCCATTTTTAATACATCAGAGTTCACTGTTATAAACAGATTTTCTGCTGTAGTCAAAATTATAATTTTTATGTTTCATGGTTAATGATCTAATATCTATAGCATTTCACTCCCCAGTCCATCGGAGACGTAAACCTGACAATCCAGTGTCTGCGCTTGTGCTTGGGGGTGGACCCTTCTCATGCTGCAGCTCTCAACAATCTGGCAGCACTGGAGGCGCGTCGGGGGAGGGCTGGCACAGCACGCTCGCTGCTAGCTGCCGCTCTGTCCGCTGACCCTAACATCATCGAGGCTAAGGAGAACCTCAATAATATTAAGGCTTTTTAAAAAATGGCAACAGATTTTGTGAAATAAATTATTATACTAATTATGTTACTACTGGTTGCTGTGAAAAATCACGGGGTGTAACTTGATCCATTTCAAATACAGAATAATGTCTGCTAAAATATATTATATGTAAGTAGGTAGGGATTTGAAAATATTCTCTTATAATTTGATAATTTTTTGAAAACATACATTCTTGAAGATTGTGTTTGCACACAATTTGTTTAAAAACTTTTGATTCTGTAGGTGCAGGACCTCTAAAGTTGTGCACAATAATGATATTCTTCTGTATTATAAAAAAAAAATATTGTATTATTTTTGTAAATAAGAGATAAATAATATAATTTGATAAATATTTATTACAAATAAAATACTTACAACAAAGCTACAACAAATTTATAATATTCTAAATAATAATCCTTATTCGATTTACTTCTTCTTTTGCTTTGACGGCCCACCCAAATCCGTCAACTGTACCTTGAGGGCCTTGAGTGTGTTATCAGGTACGTATCTGATGCGCTGGTGCTCCTCTTCAGACTCATGGACCTGCACTGATACGCCTTCGGGAATAGACTCCTGGATGAGGCGGAGCAGGATAGTGTAGCTGGTGGACGGGACATCGATGATCTGCACATTCCTCTCGTACACGGAGAGAATGTACTCTGAGTCAACAACCGCTGTTGATGGTTTCATTTTTTGGATTTTTAGCTTCTGGCCTGGTGTTCCCCAGCTGCATTATTGACAAAGACAATGTTGATGAGAATATAAGTAATGTGAACCCACTTCAAATAAACGATTATAAAGTGGTGCACCGCAAGTGTTTATAGGTATCACAGCCAGAGTTGACATGAACAGAGAACTCACACAGATGCATCGCTTGCATATAGCATGTTTCAAAGTTGTTATTCAATTTAATACAATAGTTGTTGAAAATGGGGAAACTTCAATTCACTGATGAACCATAAGTTACGGTACCAATGCCATAATACCACCTTACGGGAAGAAGGCTCAGATACCTGGAAAGCCAGCCTGGAATCGTGGAGCCAGCGACATAGCCGAAAACTAATGACAGCCCTGGTGAACTTTCCTTTAGGGACTGGGCTACTGCCAAAGGAATAATGTGAAACATGTGAGATAGCACAATGAGCCCATGGACTGAGTGCTTTCAAATGCTTTGAAAACCGTCTCCTTATCAATACATAATATAATAAGTTTAAAATCTAAAATAGCATTTAACAGTGCTAAGATACAACATATACAGTTGTGCCTGTTTGTTAAAGTTGTACCATTCCAGTTCATAAATTCAGTCAAAGTGGACAAAAAAATCTTGATATGGAAGTTAGCACTCCAGTTGGGAAAGTGTTTGAATTCGAGCACTGATATAAAAATCATAAAAGCAAGGGTTTCTCAACCTTTTTCTAATAGAGATTCAATCCACCTACAGAAGACTAATTCACACAAGCATGGTGTGGGAAAAATAGTAAAATGTAACTTTATTTGCAAATGCAGGATGATTCTTTTCAAGAGAAATCCAGAAGGAATCTAAAATATCTGTTGTCTCTCATTTCATGATTCATTTTATTTTAGTTTTTGACTACTGCAGAAGACACACTGTTGCGCCGTGACAGCAGTTTAAAATCGCTGGCCTATATATAAGTATTTAGGTATATATTATAATCTTTGTAAATAAATTCTAAAAGAAATTGTAAATTTCCAAGGAATACGAAGTTATAACACCTTACGTTATGTTTTCAAAAAGAATATAAATAAAATCTAACCTACCATTCATCTACGTCAATTTCTAACGTTTCCGCCAATTTATGGATAAGCTTCTGGTAGTTTTCTAGAATGGGGTAATCGTACCCCTTGATTTGTATATTCAAAGATTCATAAATGGGAATATCAGGCTCCATACTCTGGAAGAAATAATTTCTTGTCTTTAGTAAATATTATTTTTAAAAAATATTTGTCTTCAAACTTTAACTAATAAATAAACAACGATATACTCACTGCAAGGTAATCTGGTTCATATACTTCATTCCAATTAGTGGAGTAAGAATTATGAATAGATATTGAAGTTCTCAATAATATAGAACTTCCTCTGGATAATAAAAACTTCGGTACCTGGTAAAAAAGCAAAATATATATCATTAGAAGACAAAATGTATGTTGCTAAAGCTAGGATTCCGTTATAACGATAAAAAATATAATTAACCTTCCAGAGCGACATTGAAAAGAGAGTTTTAAACTTTTTTCGTAAAACAAAATCAGATAATTATGACTGTTTCTGACAGTTACGAGTTTTTTAGGTTATGTTAAAAATTCCGTCAAAAGCGCTTGCAACAGTTTGTAAACGCAACGCTGATTTTAGTACTTACCGTTGATCGACTTTTTTTAACATATCAGATTTTTCAGAACGAACGCGACCCGATATTTATTATATCCCAACCCCTTACAGTTTTGTTAGGGGGATTGGATACTATTCTTCTAACTGGTCATATTAAATACCCAGAGTTTATATAACTTATCGGGATTGCAATGTAGCAAGATAAAAAAATAATTCTAGTCATCAAAGACGTTGAATCCGAACAGATCCACTGTCCGTTTTTTTTTATAAATTCATTGTGTAAGTCTCACTTGGCATTTTAAAAAGGGCCCAATAATATTCCCTTTGCTAATAAGCCAAGCTTGTGCACGAGCACACTATTATGATTATTTTTTGTAAAACAAAATAATTCAAAACATTTTTTTGTCAGAAGGAAAAGTATATTATTTTTAAGTAATACATCATCGGAGCATTTTTTCAGCAACACCCTCTTATTAAACCAAAACGTATTTACATTAAAAAAAATATATTGTATTATTATGAATTGGAAGTGAAACATGTTACTGTTTAAAGTAGGTACCCGTTGAGTAACATTTTGTAAATTATAGGTATCGCCAATTTTTTCAAGATACCAATTTAATTTAACATAATTAATGAATAGCTTAAGTTATAAAACTTATTATTTATTAATCAGTCTTATAAAATGTGGAGCGGGGCGAGCTGATATTATTAGTTTAAAAATACTTGTTATTGATGCATAAATATTCTAAGGTTTAACACACACCGAACAAATACATTTATATATGGTGTTATGAAATTTAAATTAATTAACACCAATCGTGCATTAATTCACTGTTGTGGTGGAAATATTTTTAGAAGATGGGTATTCAAATATGAAATGATGGATGCAACTAAAAAGTTTAACTTAAATTTTATGAGCAAGGGCAACTGCTAACATTGTGATACAATGAATATTAATGCATTATAATCTACAAGACCAATAGTAGGTTTGTGATTTTACATAGGCCATACCCGAAAATGTTTGCCAGCAGAAATTTGTCAAAACAAAGGTGAAAGAAGTTCATAAGTATTGCATGCAGCAAATACAATTTGTTCTTGTTTTTTAAGGTTTTTCCTAATGTTGTTCATTTGTGCAATTATTGAAAGGCTAGCCTTTTGCAATAATGTGGACTAAAAGTCTAAGAGTCACAGGTGACCCATAGTGAATACACATGTTTGGAGGGCCTGGTTAATTGTTTAATGAAGGGATTACAAATTACTGAGAAGAAAATCGTTAAAAAAAAAAATTATTTATCGCATTAAAAAAACTCAATACATTGTGTCGAACTTACAAAATTATAACACACATAAGGGAGTAATTCGCTTACAAAGTTTCCAGGTTGATTTAATTATCTCTTTAATATCAAAATGTTAGAAGGATAATCTAAAAATCGAAGCAGCATTTGCATCTCATTGTTGACAAAAATGATTGGATGAATTTATTATTTGTGTATATAGAATCTTGCATGCATGGAAAAAGAACACCAAAACTTTGATATTTATGAATATTTCATGGCTAAATAAAAATAAATGCCTTTGCAGTGTCTTCATATAAATAGTAAACAAAGTTCAGATTGAAACATAGTTCTCTCCTCTGGAATATCTTGATAATAATGCAAAAGTGTAATGAATTGTGAAAATATGTATAGAAAAAAATGCTAAGCAATATTTTAATAAAATAAAAGAAATCTGCAATTTAAAAGTTATTTCGGGCAGTTTTTTGTTTTGTTTTCTAAAAAGTGTATCAAGAACTGTAATTATTATAAATTTATGTTGAATGTTTAATGATAAAATAATTTAATTTACTTGTAAAAATATTTTACCACATGTCGATATTTTGTACTTTTAATATAATTTATTTTGTATCTAATAAAATATTGGTATGAGCTAAAGCATACCTTTTGCACAAGCCACTAATTTGTGGTTAAATTAGTGGTTTAAACAAAGTGATTGTTTTATTTCATGTATAATATCAAACCACCAAGTGATTTTACTTTTTATGAGAATATAAAATATAGACTTTAAATTTTTATATAAAAATATGTTATTTACAATACCTAAGTAGCATATTTCAATTAAATTTAAAATGGAACATAAAATTGATGACAACAGTGCATGTCAGCTTATGATGGTGCAAGAAACCAGAGGAATTGTTTCACTATGTATTTGGGCATAAATTTATGTCAAAATGAGTTACGGAAAAGTTATACAACGCAATAGATCATTGAAATATTCTGGAGGTTATGTTCTCAGATTTCATGTGAATAGCTGATTAGACATGTGGTGTTTTCTAGTTTGATATGTTGTGTTCTTATTGCTCTTCACATATTTGCAGGGATGTCATTAGTAAACTGTGTAACGTTTCAACCAAGACTATGCCTAAACAAAGTTATACACACATTTCACTGGAGTCAATACATACACAAGCATAGTCAGGACATAAAACATATTTGTTGAGTCTTTTATACAGTTGCATGTATCTATGAAAGAATTTATGTACTGTGTCAAAATACAATCAGAAGAGAATTTCTCAATCTCTTGAATAATTTGAGTTATTCCGATTGTAGCTATTGCCTCTATTTCGATTGCGGTGGTCCCTTGGGTCGTCCCTGGGAAACCTCTCTAGTCTCTGTCTTAGATCTTCCCGTTGGATGTGTCGATCCGGTCTGCCACCCCCCTCCCCTTCTCGGTCGCGATCACTTCTGCTTCTGTCTCTGTTGCCCCGGCTTCTGTCGAGGTCCCTGCTTGGCCTGTACAAGTCGTGTCTCCTGTCATCCCACTGCGGCGGGTGCCTTGCGGACCACTGGCCCTGAAGGCTGGCGTTACTCAGGCCCCCAGACTGGTGATGCTCGTAGCTGCTGAATAATGAATGATTACTTGGAATACCATTATTAATCAGATGATTAGTAAAGTTTTGTTCTGCATCCATATCAGCATACCCATTTTGAAGAGGTCGACCTCGCAACCTCGCGTTTTCTGAGTCTGTCATTTTCGCGGCGGGTCCATGACCGTTTATATTACTACCCGAGGAACTATTTTGCCATTTCAAGGAAATTTTTCGGTCGAATAATTCTGTGCCTCGGAATAAATCTATCGCGTAAGGACATGACTCGCTATGAGTATATGTAACGAAAGCGAAATTTCGCGGACGGCCTTCTCTATCTCTGGGTATTCTCAGGTTCTCCAAAGGTCCAGCCTAAAACAATTATTACAAAATAATTATTTACAAGCTTCAGTTTACAAGTTTAGTTCACACAACACTGTCAAATTTTCATTTGGGATTTTTACCTGCAAAAACAGCTCGTACAATATTTCATGAGTGATTCTCTCTGACAAATTACCACACCACAGCGTTCTAGCATCCTCTTCGTCACCCATATTGCTAAAATTATTTATATTTTCGGATAAACAAACATAACAAAACAAACGTCACATAACCTAAAACTCTTTAAAATTAATGACGGGTAATATTTCTTCTATGGTTATGGTTAATTTTACTATGGTTGAGGATTTTGTGGATTTAATCAACTACCGTTAAAAGATCCACATACTGGACATGGGCGAAACTGACTGAATAAATCCTTAAAAATAATCCCCTTGTTTGACACTGTATTATAATTTGAAAAATAGATCATTATTCGTATCGTAAAGGCCCTCCACACTAGCGATCAAATTCACGGAGTATGGTGAAATTTACGATTTGAGCTCTTGACAAGCTTGCCGTAGTTTAAATTAATTAAAAAACTTAATTAAAAATATATTAGGTAGAGATCGCTTAACTTAAATTAATGAAATCGATATCAGCACGATGCCAGGCTTTTGTATTTTTGTTAATTACGGAGATTCTATAGATGCGCTCTCCAGAATGTTTATAACTTCACTAATAAAACATTGAAAAACATCCGTTTATAGGCAGCACAAACATATTTTTCGACCACGGTACGATGGATAAAATCGGGTAGTCTATAGGTTCCTTTATATCATAGAGATTAGAGCGAACCATAGGCAAGTTTATGAAAAGCTAATTTATAAATAACCAAAATAATGTGTTCGGTTCTGGAAATATAAACGCTATTTTAGCATATCAAAATATATGAGAGTTTTCGTTTGTGTTATAGACACTCAAAGCATTTTTTGACAGATATTACAGAAAAGAGCCGTGTGAATTGAAAACGAATCCAAACGCAAGTTTGAAAGGTTATGTTATTGAAACAAATTGTTATTGTTCAAGAAGATTTTGCTATTTCTTAAAATTATTTCTTCGATTTAAGCTTAAAACAACATTAAAAATGGAAGACGATCTCAAGTTTCAGCAAATGCAAGACGAAATGTCAAGGTAAATTTTAAAATCATATGTATTGGGCATCCAATATTTATAATTTATACCTATATTGTTTACTGATGGATGTTCAGGATTGTGTTGGCTTTACAGGTTCGAAGCAGAGATATCTGGGGAGCGCCTCATGCAAGCCCCGCCTAGGCCTGTAATTGGAGTGAACACCTACAGCAATGTGCAGCACAGGTTGGACCAGCAGGGGCCTGTTCACGGGGGGCCCCTGCTGCCCCTGCCGCCTCCGCCGCCCATGGTGAATATGATGTTCGGGAACATGCTGCCTCCCCCGCCACCACCCAGTGGACTGCTGCCACCCCAAGTGAGGGCGCGCATGGCGCCCCCCGGCCCCATTTATCCTGGTCCCTACATGATGCCAAGCCTGCCTCAACCTGTGGTATTGAGTGGGGCTCCTCAGTTGTACAAGGTTAAGCCCGAGAAATTAAAGGTAAATACTTTTTTTGTTTATTCAGAATACAGTCTGTTTCAAATTGTTATTAGTTGACCTAATTAAATTTATTATCTCCTCCTTATCTAAATTATGCTTTCATTAATAGGAAAGTATCAAAACATTTTTTGTTTATTTTGAAGAATATTATGTTAAGCCGATTGATGTATCTGAATGTTGGCTGGCTGCAAACATTTTTTTTTTGTGGACGCGTCTGTATCGCTGAAAAATCAGATGATTAGAAGATATTAGCGGTGATTTGATTCAATGTATATGATAGTTTGCAACATCTCAATTCCTCATTAACCTTGTTTTAACATATAATTGTGTAAGTACCAAAAAGCCATTTTATAAATTTTTGTTAACTATAGTCCTAGATGTGATAAAATTTTGCTTAAAATCTTATGAACGAACTATGATCGTTATTGAGAAGTAAACACCATTATGTATTAATTTTGCTGAAAACTTTTTTTATGTTCTTTTGCAATATACTATTTTACATATTATGATATCTTATGTGTCATAACAGAAGAAGGCGCCCCCCGTCGTAGTGACAGCCAAGGAGATGAAGGAGGAGTTGCCCCCGATGGCCCCTGTGGCCCCCCTGGCGCCCACCCCTACCCCGACCCCCTCACACTCCTCTGTCCCGGAGCTTGCGCCACAACACAACTCGCATCACAAGTCCGGCAAGAAGGAGAAAAAGAATAGAAAGGTAGGTTCATTTTGTATTGAAAAAAATCAGCCTCGTATAACGTTATTCTAATAGTCTGATAGTGGTCAATTATAAGAGGCTATTTCAGTAGGTTTTGAATAGAGCTCTGCTTAGGAATTGTCCCTTACAATCATTACTGAAATTATTGCATTTCTTCACATCTATAAGGAATCAAAAACACCAATAAATCAAAAAATATATATTTTACTTGTTATAGTTTTGAACTAGTACAGCGATATACTATGCAACTATGTCGTGCCACATTCTCCTCTTGCTTAATTTACATTCATACATACTGTTCTGTTATTCTGACACTTGACATGAACCAACTCAAATGTTTAATTTACATGACCATGTCTTCCTTGGGCGTCCCCGACTTCTTCTACCATTCACTTTCGCTTAAAATATTTTCATGACATTTCGTTAATCAGTTTTCTTTCATGTTTCCTCTCCCAGTTTCATGCCTCACTTCCATTCACCAGGTTTGGTATTAGCACTCCATTGTGCACTGCTAACCTCGCCTTTTCCGACAACATTTAGAGTGTCAGGCTATAAGGCTTAGAATTGGGGATGTTACAATACTTGTTTTTGCCGATGCAATACCAATTATTGTAGTAAATTATAGGCAATACGACCAGTAGACTCAATAGATTACAAAATTGTTATCCAATATACAGATACAATTAGACCAAAATACAAAGTAAGCAGTTTATACACCCAGAATAATTTGATTTTAAGAAGCCCTTAAAAAACGGTTCAACCCTTGTTTATAGACAGATATTTAATTCTCTGTCTGAACCACATTTGGTCATAAGAATGATTTTAATATTATTGTATTTTTTATCCAGATCATCAGGACAGCGGGAGGCCAAACGTGGGAAGACCTCTCCCTAATGGAATGGGGCGAGGAAGACTTCCGTCTGTTCTGCGGAGACCTGGGGAATGATGTCACCGATGAACTGCTTGTGAGTGGATCCTAACACCAACAAACTTCAAATTGTCAACCGTTTTCAGAACCTTCATGTTGAAAACTATGTATAAAAAATAACTTGTCTTCGTCTATTTGTTATAATTGTTTGTAACTTTTTTTATTATGTTGTATTTCAGATAAGAACATTTAGCAAGTATAGTTCCTTCTCCAAAGCCAAAGTGGTGCGAGACAAGAGGACCAACAAAAGTAAAGGTTTCGGTTTCATCAGCTTCAAAGAACCCGCTGACTTTATCAAGGCCATGAAAGAAATGAACGGTGAGAATTTACCAATCTATGTGTTTTGAGTTAATTATCTGATCTCTCAACAACGTTGCTCATATAAAATCCCTTTATTAAAAAGAATCCTAAGAATTTCGGTTATGTTCAAGAAAAGCAAATGAATTCTGATAAATTTGTGGTACTTATTGAAAACATGACAGTCAAACAGACTTTTCAAATCTCAGTAGCTCATGATGGAAATGGCTGCGAGCTGAAAATAATTGTCTCGAGACCTACAAATTACAAACAAAAATTATGTACAAATTTGATGATGCCATAACTCATTATTCAAGAGTTTTTACTGCTTCATATAATCAGATTCATGCTTTACAGTTGAAATTATATATTTTTCATTTGCACTTGGGTTTTCCAGCACCTTTTAATGTACATATTATTTAAATAATGTTTTCCACCAATAATCCTTTTATCGTACTGCGCAGGCCGCTACGTGGGTAGCCGTCCCATCAAGCTGCGCAAAAGTTCCTGGAAGAACCGCTCTCTGGACGTTGTGCGCAAGAAGGAGAAGGAAAAGGCCGCCCTCATCTCCCTACTGACCAGCGGCCCCAGCAAGCCATGACATCACAAACCCCTTACACACAAGGGTACTGCGGACAAAACACTATCTAAAGACGTTTAAGTCTCACATTTCTCAGTCTATTGTGTCTTATGGCTACCTAGTACAGTGAAACCCTCTTAAAAGGTTTTCAAACAACTGAAAAAATACAAATTATCTGGGAAAAACTTTATAAATATGTAGGTTCCAAATTTGGCCATATCTGTACCGCACAAGGGTACAGATAAAAGTCTATGTAAAGACGTTTAAAAGTCTCATACTTTCGGTCTATTTTGTTCTTTCTACCCAGTACAGTAAAACTCTCATAAGGTTTTTTTAATAAACTGAAAAAAAAACTTATTTCGGAAAATCTTATGTGTTAGCTCCAAATTAGGCCATTTAATTTTTCTGGGGACCTAATAAATCAAACTTCTTAACCCTGTTATCCTCAGATCGCCCATCTATCGGTGCACCCACGCTGCTAAACACACCACAGAGCTGATCAGTTAGTAGGAAACACTGTAATTAAAGGAACCTTTTGAAATTTAATAAATTAATTTGTGAAACTTTTTTTTTAAGCTGAAAAATGGATGAAGTCGAAACTTATATGAAGGTTTTACTGTATTATGACCAAAAATTGAATCAATGAATGATTAAGTGTAACCAGCTGAAAAAAATCTTTCACGTAAAGTTGGTAATATTATGTAACTTAACCTAAAATAATCTTGAAAAAGCTTGAGTCCTTAGATATTGTTCATGTGTACCTTATCTTTCTTGTACATATTAATTAGTTTATATTTTAGAAATTCACTTGAGATTAGAGAGGTAATCTCTAACACTTACTAGCTGAGGATCAGATAAGTTTTTAATAAATAGTAGGAAACTGTTTATTTATATTGTACCTATACTCCTTTAATGGCTAAAAAATACCACATATATTATTATTTACAATACTTCTAGTTGATATTACATGAATAGTACAGCAAGGAAAAATAATTAATAATAAAACTCTAAAATTACTTATAAGAAGTTTTTTATTTGTGTAGCCACTCCTTCGAACCAATCATCATTGAAAAACAGTACGAGTTCAAAATGTACCTAAATTAAATTTTAATTTTGGCCTGCAATACCAAAATACAGAAGCGGATTCATTCTAGAAGAGTAACAAAAGGGTATTGGATACTTTTGAGAGGAAGACCCAAGATGAATCTTTGGATCAACACAAGAAAATCGTATCTGACAGACGAGATACAACCACGGGCTAAATCGAAAAAAAAAAGTTGAAAAATCATTGAGATATATCTCAATGTGAAAAATGATTTATTACCATTGGGCCTAAAGGTCAAACCGCACTAGCGCGTCAGCGGCGCTGCACTGCACGGCGCGTCGCTTTACTACGAAATATGTTTTCACTGTTTTGTATGAGCAAACCGCACCAGAGCGGCGCTGCACTGCGCGGCACGGCGAACAGAAAGACGCGGTCTGGTGCGGTTTGCTACATACAAAACAGTGAAAACATATTTCGTGGTGAAGCGACGCGCCGTGCAGTGCAGCGCCGCTGACGCGCTAGTGCGGTTTGACCTTAAGAGTGCTTTTTTTTAAATTAGAAAGGTTAAATAAATACTACAAGCAAATCCATACGAACAACAGTTTAATTTAGAAATGATTAAATTTGCAATATTGCATGAATAAATATAAAGATAACATAAAACAAAATAAAAAATACTAATGAACCGCAAAGGACTGACAAAACGGGAGCTGCCAAATTATTCAATGTTTTTGTGGTGGAATTAAGGATTGAAACCTAACGGAAAAAATACGCCATAGGGAAGATATAGCTATTGGAAAACAAAAATCCGACTCTTTGAAATCGGTATGGTTACAGGAAAAATGTAAAGTTTGTGTTAATTTGAAATAACACTGGTTTTCAAAGGAAAGCATTCATAATTTAATCTCGATTTATAACATGTTTGAATCAAAATTACATAAACGTTTCTAAAAAGGTATATCAAGAATAGATAAAATATCAATTTTAGTAAATATCTCAGAATTTATAAACGATTAATAAATATATCAATTTTATTAAGTAAGTCATGAAAAATACATATGTCATGTCTTTTAAATGAATCAGCGTTAGTAAACAAATTAAGATCGATACATAAATCAAGAAAATAAATACTTCAGTCCTATAAAATAAATCAGTGTTAGTAAATAAATCATGATTGATAAATGTTAATGAATTTAACTCACTGAATAAATCAAGGTAAATAAATACGTTATGTCAAATACCCATGAAAACACAAGCAAATAATTTCTTGGGTTTTCAATACGATACAATTTATTACTAATATAGTGTTAAGTATATAATTTTTTTGCATGAAACAGCATCTCTTTGTTCAGAATCGAAACAAGAAAAAAAGTATTTAGCCATGTTTTGGACAGAATTAAAATTGCTAAGTACTTTCTAACATTTCTCTTTCTCATCTCCTTCCCCTCCCCGTAGCCGTCAGCCTCACATTTTCTCCAAAGTACTGCAATAGTCCCACTGTCTCCAGGTAATTGCCAGTTGGGACTCTTTTACAGTATTACATTTTGAAAAAAAAAATAACGTTAGAGCATGTACGAGTACAGTTATCTATTTTATTTTACCTGTTATTTTGTTCGTATGTTAGCAAAATAAATTTGAATATCCCGTAAAATGGCACAATTTCAAACGGCTTGTAATATTTTCTGAACAACGTTATTTTACAGATCAGCATACTTAACATAGTCAACTTTGCAGTATGTGACGTTGCAAGTGTAGATTTTGTTGATAAAAAAATCTATGGTTTTGGTTCTAGACCGGTAGGCAGTAGCCGGTAGACCAGTAGCTGAGTGGACAAATGTGTCGGACTCCCACCCGGTGTCGTGAGTTTTATTTTTCTGCTAGGTAAGCTCTCCGTCATTGCACAAGCAACATTTTCCGCTTATTATGATGGTAGTACGAGTTTTTTCAAATTTCGTCAGGTTATTTGCAACACGGGAATGTTTGTCTTTCTTTTTAAAATAAAATAAAATAGTTCTTCTGTTCGTTAGGTCCTGTTTTGACCACCTGCATAGAAAACCTAGTAGATCCATACATACCTACAAGAATTTATAAATGTTTCTTTTTGAAAATTACTAGAAGCTTGTACATTTTTACACTAAACAGTTTAAACAGGTATCCCATTAGATATTATTTATATCGAACCACTCTTACACTAGTCGTAACTAGTAAATGTTTTGTTCTTGTCATGTTTGATATTTTAACTCTCCTACCGGTATATATGTTTCCATAACAATAATATTCAATCATTGATACTAACAAACAAAAAATAATAGAATAAAGATGTTTACAAATCTGATATGTCTCATTGCCTCGTGTATCGCTCTTTGCAGCTGTACTAAGGAGTATGAGTGTACCGGCGATCTTTCAACGGCAAGACCATGCGTAAAATGAGTTTTAAAAAAATCTAGTCTGGTCATGGTTTAGTGGGGTGAATGGTGAAAGACAAATTCAAAAGACAAGTTGTTTGCAGGAATATCATTGTAAATCTTTGGAAAGAGTAGAAAATATTAAATATCTTGGCTTAATTATTGATAAATATTTAAAATGGAACGACCATATTACTATATTAACAAAACAAAAAAAAAGCTAGCCTAAATCTTCAAGGCTCTAAGAAATATATCGGACAAAGTTTCACTAAAAACTATACATTATGTTATTGTTCAATCACTGCTTTCATATCGAGGGCTTAAAAACGAAGAACGTAATCTAGAAAATAGTGTTTTTTTTTTAACGTTATTTTACACTCTCGGCTACATGATAGTCAAACAACTTTGTGTCAATCTTTTTTAGTTTTTTCTTAAATCGTCAGAAAATTTTGACGTTAACTACAGTTGCCAGTCTTTAACATCAAAATATCGTATTAGCTGTTAGCGTTCTCGTCACAAGAAAAATCGAATACGTTTTTAACACAAATAAAAAACATTTTAAACTGCAACGGTTTCTTCTTACGGCAAATCAGACGGTTCATTTTTCGTTCATTTCTGTTTTTCATTTTGCCTCTTTCACTTGAAGGGAAACTTCTAAATGCAAAGTGAACCAAAAGTGCCGAATGAATTTATTAGTGAACCAATCAAACAATGTTGGATTTTGGCATTCAGCACTATTCACTCGCACTCGGAATGAAAGAAGAATGAAACGTCTAAACATGAACATTCACTCAGGTTCGGTCACTCAGTCTCGCTTCCTGTAACGGAATGACGTCGCGTCGCACGCAACAAAATGATTTTCAAGTGGAAAGATTAAAACACGCTGCTCTTTTTAGAGAATTACCAATGTCTCTCGAATCACAAACTAGATGTATATAAAGATGGATCGCTACGTGAAAATTCTTTAAAATCGATAAATTTAAACTTAAAATACATTGTGGCACCCACCACTTTCGACGTTTTCTTTGCTTCTTTTTTGTCAATTCTTCAATCAAATGATCACAAATCAAATGAATTCCAAGGCACACGACTTCGTTGGACTAAATCGTAGGAAAATAACGAATGAACGTTCATTTTTATATCATTCTGTCTGTGCCGTATGAACGTAGAATGAAACAAAAATGAACGTTCATTTTAGCGAGCCTATTCAGTTCATTGTTGTTTGTCGTTGTTAATTATTTGTGGAACGTTTCTGTTACTTTTAACTATTATTTAAATGTTTTTGCTTTACATTAAGGACATTACATTCTTATGTTTAAGAAAAAATAGCAGTTTTTGTGGTGTACAATTATTTAAATATTTGGATAATTTTCGAACTTGTTATTTGAGAATGCAATATAAAAGGTTTTTTGCGTTTATGGAAAGAAGGACAGGATAATGCTAACTCATATTTAGTAGAAGGGTATTTTCATAGTGACTCATTCATACACTTAATAATAACGAAGCGTGCTTCTAACACGTAGGCACTATGTGCATTGTATATTTATAGTAGATAGTTTGTTCATTGTTGTCTACGTGTACAAAAGTATCAAGTGCCCAGATAGATAAATAATAATAATAATATTTGGATAATTTGTATAACGCCGTTTTTGTGAAAAATCATCTCAAGAGCGCTGTAAAACTCTCCATAATAACATTGCATTATATTTCGTAACACATTCCATTGTGTAAATGCAAAGCTCACTCCCTATACCAGGGGTGTTAGTTGAAGTTTGCCGTTTTTTTCAATAAAGAAAACGCTTAATTCTCAAGGGAATCTCAAAAAAAATTATTTAAAGTATTGACCATCGGATTCTATACATTTTGCCCATCTTTGAGGCAAATCATGGATACCATTCCAAAAAAAAAAAAATCTCTTTCGAGGCAAACCATTCGACGAGCCATTTTTCGACTTTTTCAAAATTGACGAAGCGCTGCTCTGCGAGTGAGTGTCCCATCGATGCGAAAAGGTGATAGTCGGACGGGGCAAGGTCTGGAGAGTACGGCGGGTGCGATAAGATGATGATGATATGATGCAGAAAAGATTTCCTTTCGAACCTTTGAAGTAGCATTTCACAAATGGTTTTTCTTTTTTCTCTCGTTCATTTGGTGTGGTACCCATTTTCCATACTTTTGGATCTTTCCTATGGCTTTTAAACGTTGGCAAATTGCTCCTCGGGTCACATCGGGAAGGAAGAATTCCGTGCCGTTATTTGCATTTGCATTTACAATATCCCAGTCATGACCCTTAATTATAATAATCGTGTCATCAGCTTATGAAATAACACTTCCACTGAGTTTTTGTTTAAAAATGTCGTTAACATACGTGATAAACAATTAAGAGCGCATACCGTGCCTTGTGGTTTCTCTGAAACACTTTTAAGAGGTGGACTTAACATTTGATTTTTTTTATTTTTACATCTTGTGATATTTTGTGTGAATAACTTTTTAGCCAGTTTAATACTTTGTCGTTAATATCTACATAATTTAATTTGAGTATTGGTTTGTCATGAGATATGCTGTCGAAAGCTTTTTGAAGATCAATGAAAATACCTATACAATAAAATATAGTTTTGTGCATATAAAAATAAACTTGCAAATTCAACAGAATTGTAATTAAGAATTAACATTTAATGATATGCAATGTGATCTCTTGCAATTTCAAGCATATTGTTTCTGTAATTACATTCTACGCTGTTGGTCATATGGTCCGTAGAGTTTTTTCACCATATTTTGAGTTGTGCAGTTTGCACACACCAGGGTGTTTGTTCGTTTCCAAATGCGACGTTACTACGTTACTTTATATTGAGCTGGGGCTTATTCAAATACCCCTCATTATGTCTATCTAAATAGTACTGCGGCTCATTAGGCCTTATTACTATCACCATCTGATAGTTGTATTTAATTGACTGAATTTATGTTTACATTAGTGATTTCTCAGGGAAAAGGTCTTAACTGGATAAAAAAACTCTAAGCAAGGAAAAAGAGAAAAAGATGTACAGAAGTTCTAAACTTTTTACTATTTTTTACTTTTATACCTGACTGAAGTATTCTATATTCTCGGCTGCTCGGCCTTGGCTGCTTCCTCTGCATCGTTCTGGACATTTTTGTAGAAGGTTATTTTTAGTTGTTTCGGCATACGATGTTCGTTTTACGTAATGATTTAACTTTTGACGCTGCACTATCCATTGATGGTGTCGGATAGTAGTTCCATAAGGATGACCAGCTTTTCAGCTTTGGATTTGCAGGTGGCAAGCCTTCCACGGACCTTGATGAGGCCTTGCAGAAGAAACATGATGTCTTCGTCATCAGAAGAGTTGGTGGGTTCCTGGCCATGTCTCTCAGGCTCCGGTTCAAGTCGCTGCTCTGGTAGTGGGGGCTCGGCGTGCCGCCACTGGCGACATTTGCCCAAGATCTACCGTTCACTCTGGCTGATGGGGCTTGCGCTCGCGCCTCTGGCACCCTGCACTACGGGGCACTACTGGTTCTTGATCTGCGCTGGAGAGCGGTTATGTATGCCACTCTCTTCAGGCATTCCCTGTTATTAGCGGGGTGCGCTCCTCTGCAGTTACACCATTTGGCGGGCTGTTCTCTGTCAATCTTGGTGCATTCTGTCGTGGCGTGGGCTCCCTCGCACTTGACGCAGCGAGCGACGTGGGCGCAATTTCTGGACCCATGTCCGAAATTTTGACACCTGTGACACTGGGTACCGTGCTTCAGATGGTTTCTGCGGTACTTTGTCATAGATACCTTGCAGTAGCAAAGGTATCCAACGACAGTTTGCCGGGAATCCTTGGACTTCTAGGTCCTCGAGGATGGCTTCAGTGGGCATCCTCGATAGCCCTCTGATGACGGTCTTCTTGGTCTTGTCTGCCTCTGTTGCGAATGTGTGAAATTTCTTCTTATCACCCTGTAGCGTGGCCGTGAGTGCTCCATGTGCCTCGATCGAGCGGACCGTCACGCTGATGGTACCACCCCGGTTGTATTTGAAGTTAAACATGGCTGTGCCGATGTGTCGTTTCACCTCTGCGGTGATTTCATTGTGGGTCATGCTACCAATAGTCGTGACCACAGGTGGTACCCTGGTGCTTGTTTTGCCTGTTTCAATGACTGCAGAGTCTATGTTGTCTCTGCGAGCGGGAGCAGGCGTGGGACGTGACGCCGGCGTAGGACGTGATGTCGGTACGGGACGTTTGAGTGGCGGAGGTGCGACGGAGTTGTCATCTCCTACCTCCGGGAGGGCTTCGTACTTGTTTTTCTGGACAAGCTTGAAGGTCGGTGTTGGTGGAGAGTGCGGACGTTTTGACGCCGCAACTCTCTGCCACTCAGCCTTCATGAGCACCGATTTGCTGGACGTTCGGGGTCCATTTGTTACTTCCTGGGGGCAGTTGTTTCATATATGAACTCGTGCATGTTAGTGCACGGGTTCAGTTTAATCCCGATGACTCCCTCCGGAATGTCAATGTGGATGGGGCTGTTTGTGAAGGTGTTTGAAGGGTACGCGTTCTTGGTGCCCTTCATTTTTGCGCTTCTTCTCATTCGTCGGGGGGGGGGCATGGCGTGAGAGTCCACAACGGTCGAGGGGGCGAAAATTTGTAAGAAATTCGACTTTTGGGGGGTTAGCGGGTTGCCTTGACAAAAGCAGTTTTCGATTGTTTGTAGGCAGGGCTGGTTGCCGACAGCGAATAACTTCACGCATACCTCTGGTACGCGTAAGCCTCACTCTGCCAACACACAGCTCGTGTATTTGCTGTTTAGCAGAACTAAGCCTGCTAAACCACTTGTCGTTAAACAAATCTCTCTCGATCTCTTTGCGATCGTCCTTCTCGTCTCGATATTTTTTACGTTTTCTACGTGTTGTCTACGTTTCAAGACAGTACCTTATTGCCGTCTTCACGGAAACAGAAGAAATATTTTCTGCTTATTTATAAGTATAATAAGAATCCGTACTAAGTCATATATCCGCATCATTAAAACAATCACATTGGTGAAAACCACATTAAAATCCGTTCATTATCAACAAAGTTATTCGCATTTCAAGCGTTATTTGTGTATTCAGTATAAAATAATTATCTCATCTTGGAGCGATACCGTTGATAAGCGTTAATGACTTAGGCTGAGTTTTTGCAACCCTAAAAAATAGCCAATTAAATGAATGCGTGTAAACCAATCAAAGAGCTCGCTCACTGTTTCCTATATTAATATTGATTTTAAAAGAAAATATATCATCTACTATTGTACAATCAAGGTCAGTTTCCGGTAAAATGAAATAAGGTACCTCTAGTACTAGCCTGGTATTTTATAAAGGAATGTCTTATCGCTTACTGCAAATCGTCATATGATATGTTCATGTTTATAGTTGTATTATAATTAGATTTATGTTTTAGGATTGAGCAAATATGATTATTTTTCATCATGTTTATGCACTGTAATTTTATGTAATAATTTTGAATCACTATGTAATAAGTGAGGTTCGAAGTGGAATCTACATGGGGTTGTTTCATAAGAGAAATAAGCTAACTAAGATTTTTGTGAATGTAGTAAATTCGTTTGGTAAATAAATTCACATTGAAAGTGGGCGTTCTCAAAGGAATATCCCAATATGGTCTCTGGGTATAAAAAGAGGTTACTTGCGAGTAATAAGTCAGTCCAAAAAGTGAGTCCAATAAAATAGTCTAAGAAATCAGTCATACAAGAAATAATATTCCGCCTCGATCCTCAGAACACCAGAAGAAAGAAGAAAAATAAATACCCAAGTCGGGTTCTGAACAAAAGGAAGTGTTTTTCTGCTTCCATAAAGTTCTCGTACTACGAGAGTAGAAACAGTGTTATTTTCGGACATTTCGAGTAGATGATCTCCCACGCAGTGTGAGCAAATTGGAGGATCTGTTTGGTGTAGGCAACTTTTTACTGTATGTATGAACTTGCAGCTTCTTCAATTTTGACTAGTTGGAACTGGAGGGCAGAAGTCTTCGCTGTATTTCGCCACTTGTTTCCATTACGTAATTTGTAAAAACGCGCTGTTTTTTATGTTTTACATTTTCATCCATTTCTTCTGGGGAATCAGGCGGTTTCTCGTTGGTGCGTGCATTTTTTCCGTTATCAGTGTGATACCGTTTTCATAATTTTCCTTCAAAATGTATTCAATTCCTTCATTCTGAGTAATTATTCCGCTAACTATTTCGTTTTCAGAACGATTAGATTTTAGTATTTTTACTATTTTTTTCGATTTTTATTAACCACGTAATCGCCATTTTTTATTTCATTTGTTGGAGTTTTTGCATATTGTTTTTTAGGGAATGATGTTGTGATTTTTTATTATTTTGTATTTCTCAATACATTAATACCTATTTTTAAGTAGGTAAATTAAATTAAGGTTTTTTTTTCACAATTTATTTCGCCTTTGTATTGTTTCTTGTTAAATATATGACGATTAAGAACCTCTATTTTTCTTGGGGAATCACTTTTTTATTTGAGGATAACACCTGGGCATAAGATGGTGCCATTTTTTTTTTTCATCCTCTCCACCAGTTGATCATTTCTTTGTAATAATTTGTCTCGGAGTTGTATAATTTGATCTTGTAAATTTAGAAATTCTGACTTTACTTCGTTATCAATAATTATTTTCCTCATTCGTAGTTGTTTTTTTGAATCTTTGACCGATTTTTTCGTACTTGATTTTTGCGTATTCTTCTAACGTCATGGTTTTTTTTTTAATTCCTTAATTTCTTATTTATAATTAATGGAATAATTAATAAAAAATTTAAAGTTACCGACTCTAATTCAACATTTTTTTTACTAATAATTATAATTATTACCTCACGTGGGTAAAAAAATGCTTTTACGTGATTTTTTTTTCTTTTACGTCTTGATTTTTGGTAGGAAAAAAGTTTGTTGTTAAAACCTTACAAAGTGTCCGTGAATTCATCAACATCATCGACTCGCTTCTCATCTGCGAACATCGCAGCGATATAAATATACGAGTATATATAATGTATGTTCGTGTTATGTGGGGACGTGAAGGAGCCGGCTATGGCCTGTATTCTAGGAATTCATTTGCATTCGCCTTAATAAGAAAACCTTATCCGGGAAGAAGCGGTCTTGTTCAACATGAAAAAATATATCCTTCAGTAATATCATATATTATGACGTCTTGCATTGTGAAGTGTGGGGTGTGTCTATTTTTATATAAATAAAATATTATGGAAAAAAATGAATAGACGTACATTAGAGAATATATTTATACAGGATGGGGAGGCAGGTATTTGGGAATTAGGAAGTACCTATCACGTATTATTCGCCCACGCCTGGTAAATGCCAAACTAAGTTTCAATATAACGAAATGTGTTTTGGCTTGCTGTGTTTGTAGTGGAATGTGAAATCGCTAGGTGAGTTGTGAGGATTTTTGTATAATTTAAATATTATATAATCAAATTTAATAATATTTTTTTAAGTTCTGATAGTTTTAATTTTCATAAAATGGGTTCTAAAAATTTATCACGACAACTATAAATAAGAAGGAGGATTTTGTGTTAAATTCCTGTGGCATCCATCCTAAGTGAATACAAAGCGAACCTCACAGCAAGAATGTGTATGGAGAGAGAGCTTAACATTTTTACCCAACCTATACAAATTTACGATAAATCACTTTCTCCGGGTTTTCGAGTCGTAAACCGTGAGAGAGAAAGAGATAAGACAAGTTCTCACACGATATAGCACCGTTTTTAGGTATGTAAGCATGTTCTCCGTTTCCTGCATCTCCGGCGACTACGCCCGCTACGTTTTGTTATGCGACCTAACAGGACAGAACTCAACGGTTTTTTAGGTAATATCCTACATTTTTGTTTATTACAATATTGTAAAAAAGTGGTTATACAAATAAACAAAAACATTATGTCGACATGTGCTATGAATGGATGTATAAATACCCTAGCCTTAGCCCTAGCCACGCCCCAGTCCGGCAAAAATCATCAATACTGACTACACTAGCGCTCCCTCCTGGAATATTATTCCTCTGAGGAGCGAACAGTACTTAAAGTAATGCCCAGGAGTGAAACCGTAAAATCTTATTTTCTATGTTTTCTTCATAATCTTACTTCTATTGACATTTTATGGGAACTTTCTTAGTACTGTGAGATATCACACAGAAAAGATTTAATTTACAGTGGATTGTTTTATAAAAAGAAAATACAGGCAATCATAGTGATTAAGCAAAATTAAAAAGATAAAATAATAATGATACCTACGCATTGTAAAATAACGCGCCAAAATTAAACGGCGAAAATTGCACCTGAAACTAAAACGTGTTTTTTTAAATTCAATAAAAAATCAACTTACTACAAAATGAGTTTGAAAAAACTTTTGGAGCGCATAACTAAAAGGTGTACCATTAAGAGCAACTATTACTACTTCAACTTTTAACTGTTTTAACTACCAAATGGGAACATATACTGGAATTGAAACTGAAACTACCGAACGCCCCCGACTATTCCTGCACAGCGCATCATACATGTTTATGAATAGGATATTTCGCACCCAGAGCCATATCTGTTTTTTATACTTTGAAAAATGTTTTCGATTTTTTTTATTTTGCTTCTGGTACCCTTCCCCATCTGAGGTTGACTATCCTCACCAAACAACTCTTCGTACCTTCGGGATTTGAAATATCATTTCAAAACTATTCGTTACGGAATATTACGAATCTTATTTCGTGGCAGGTGGGTGATAAGGTAATACTTCTAATTTATAAATGTTCACGTGTTATTTGAAATTTGCAAAAAGAGATTTCATCTTTGCTCGATGTTAAGGTGAAGGCTTCTTATGGCAATACATGGTTGGATTATTGCGCGGTAATGTTATTTCCTGAGGGTTTTAAGTAATTTAATTACGAGGGTACACACTATAAACTGTTGACGCGGTAGAATAGACGCTATCTAAATCGCTCATCGCAAAATGTTACGCCATATTGGACGAGCTACTCGCTCTAGGGATTATTGTTATTGTGAGATTTATTACTATGATCTTTTATTCTTGCCCATCTCTATCCGCTTAGTAACTTCAAATAGACGTAGTATAATTAAATACATATTTGCATAGAGTGAAGTGAATGTACTTTAACAGGGTCGGGTTAAATACTGCACTATTTTTTTTTACTTCTTAACGTTTTTTTAACTTAAAATTAACAATTCCAGTGGGCAAACTTTCTGTTTATTTTTATCATAAATTACACTCTGGCATTACATAATTAACATTTTTGTAGAAAGCAATCACTTTGTGGTTTGACATATTGAGAGAAATGAAAAAATAACTTTGTAAAACGAATATTATTTAAATTTTTATGACCGATTGTAATTTAATAATAATTAATTTTGTAATAATAAGAAATTCAATTTTGTTCCTTGGCGATGCTTAGACTAAGCGAAACGGAACGGTCATAAAATTTAAAAAAAATATTCATGATCTTCTACAAAGTTATTTTTCATTTCTTCACATAATTGACACATTCAAGATAGCTTTAACTTCCAACCGATCGAAACGTATCTCTATAATTCTACTGTTTTTTCTCCAATGATCCAACTATGAAAGCACCTTCCTTGTTTTTTTAGGATTACTCTTTTTTTCACAATTGGAATTGAAAATAATAATATATTCGCGGTAAATTTTCACTTCGTTCCAGAGTAGGAGATGCTCCTACTATTGACTGAAAAACTATTCTTCGGAATCAAAATGTTGTTTTAAGTTGCTATAGCTATGTTCTAAGTACCTACTTCCTAACAATCCTCTTCCCCAACTCTACCTCCTCATCACTTCCTTAATCCTCACGACTTCCCATATTATCCATCCCATATATACATTTCCCATATTGAGGTGGCCATGGAAAAGCACATAAACAATTCTTACTTATCCTCGGTCAAATACATACGCTAATCATATTCAATACTCAATACGGCCAACAGCCATTTATTGGAAACTCGTAGATACTCGTTCGATCTGCCAAGCTATTTAAAATGCATGAATTACGGCCACGTATCGAACAGTCAGATCCTGTATTATGGCACAAATCAATCTAGGCACTAAATATGACTAAAACCATTTAATTTTGACGCCCTGCGTAGTCGAGTGGTAAGACGCTTGACTACGAATCTAAAGATCGCGGGTTCGTACCCGGCGTGAGCAAATCAATTTAATTAATATGTGTCATAACACATTTAGTTAATCTAAAATAATATGTAGTTTATTTGCGGCACATTCCAGAGTGGTAGATAGTATCGCCCTGGTGAAAGACCACCATTCAGAATTGAAACTTTGCTTGAAATGGTTTTAGTCGTGTTTTGTGATCAGATCTGAATAGCCAGGTACTTCCTAATCTTCCTCTTGCACATCTCCTTTCCCTTCCCACTACCTTAAACCTCGCAACATAGTCTAACTATAGTCTCACTGACTCTAGACAGTAGGGAGCAGTTCTTGTGCGGTATTCACATTATATTTTTTTTTTAAAGCAACGATTCTGAATTGTAATCTTTCACAAGGGCGATACAATATTGTCCAACAGTCTGGAAAGTGCTACAGATACCTAAAATATATATTATTTTATTTAAATTAAATGCGGAATGACATATTAAAATTAAATAAAATTTATTTGCGCACGCTGGGTTTCGAACCCATGCCTTCTGGATTCGTGGTCAAGAATCTTAGCCCCTGGCCACAGATATCGATTATACGCCGACTATAACTTACTTATATGTCTGAAGGTCATATTTTTACACCCACAAATAAAGCACACTGAACATTCAACTAGTTTTCTTTTCTCCCGGACGGCTGGCTTTCGCTCATCGTTTCTCTGGGTCATTTCCCTGCCGCAGCCTCCCGAACATCTGTCCGCCGTGTGCTTTTCTTGTGAGGCTTCCTAAATGACCTCGTTTTTGTAGTATCTAATAAAGATATGCCCCTTCCGTGGAAAGCCAACAATCAGTTTTCTTGGGGGTTGTGGATGAATTTCAATTTCAAGCAGTAGATTTTTTAAAATAACTACTTTATCCAAAAAAACTGAGATCAATTATAATCTTATGATTAATGTTTAACACTGTAAGGTTTTTTTCAACACTATAAATATGCTTCTTTTCGACAGGAATCAAACCCGACTCATAAGCCAAGGGTGGATTTATTCATCCCCCTTCTCGCATCGCCAATTGTTATTATTATTAAACTGTAAAAAGTTTTTTTTGAATTTGCACGTTGATAATAATTATATAAAAACAAACTTGAAAGAAAATATATTTTGGTGCGACCGACACTCGAACTCTGAAACTCCGTTTACCGGGTGGATGCCAACGCAATGTTATAAAAATAGAATAAAATAAAGAAATTGCGGTAAAATTGTAAAATTGTATTATTAATATTATCTTTTACCTAACACCACAGACCTTTAAAAGATTTTTTTATGACCGAGTAATATACTCGTACAATGTAAATAGGTATATATATACACATATACTTACAGGTTTACGGTACAAGTATCTTTAAATACACAAAATAAATCAGTAAAAAAATTACAGTATAGTTTATAAACTTACTCACATGATTCTTTATTATTTTAATCAATTTATATTATATTACATCAATTTAATCTATCCACCGAAGGAAATGGTTATCACCCTTTGTTTCTAAAATCTAATGTTGATTTTACAATAAATTTAAGAAACGACTTAGATATTATATAATTTTGTCAAAAGGGATTTTTATTAGCGTGGGGATCTACTCCAGTAAATTTACTTCTGCCATAAATGCTCTCACGGGTATTCTACGGACGCTGTGAACTAAATAATAACAATAAACCAATGATAACAGTATGATTAAATCTCTCATTTGCGCTTTATTCGTGCAATAAAATATATAATCATACATTGGTGGTGAAAATTATAAACATGATTTTTCAACAGCTAACCAATTGCTTTCTTTGTTCATTTTCGAGTTTCAATCACCAGCTGCCTAAGTTAGGCAAGGCGCTAGGCACTAGGCGCTAAATTCTAGGTGCTAGGGGCTAGGCACTAGGACGCTAGGCGCTAGAGCGTGGCGCGGGTAGTTGTTTAGGCACCCGCCAGACCCACAACCTACTTGACGTCCAACACACGGGACGCATTATCGAAGCCTCCTTCGACGAGAGAGCCGCTTTCAGTGGAACATTTCAGTTTCAGTCTGACTACTAAAGCTTGCGGATTGTCAAAGTATTCTGTTTGTTAAATAACATTTGGTGATTGTTCGGGTTCAGTGAAGTGTAAAGTAGTTTGTAATAGTTCATCCGCATGCCAAGTGATATGATTAACGTGAACCAGATAGAGGGTCTGTTTTACTGCATTTGAAGAAACTATTGAGTAACTTACTCGACAAGTACTTTTAACCATGGGATTTACTTGAAAAACTAAAGGTCGTTAAATTTGTTTTTGAACTCGAGTTTTAATTATAATTTCATACCGTTACTTGATGGAAAATGAAACTTCCAGTTGTTTATGAAATTAATTAAACAACTTTTTCATCGGATTAATTTTTAACGCGTGTAAAAAAAAAATGTCTCCCAATAATGGAAACAGCGTAATAAAAGTGAAGACGAGACTTCACGACAGTGAAGCGTTGGTCGGAGGCTCCGTTGTGGTCATCATGCGAAAGAAAAATAACTACACAGAAGTAAACAAAAAAGAAGATAGTGAAGATAGCGAAGATAATCTGAGAAGACATAGCCAAGTCCTTAATTCTACTTCACTATCGGTCACTCCGGTCATATGCAATGATAGTGCTAAACTCCTCAACAGTTCAACAAATAATAAAGTATGTATTAAAAGGACCTCTTTTGACATGATAAGAAACAGTATTTGCAGAAATAATAATGAGCATGAACAAAGCGATGATGATTACGGTGACCAAGATGATGATAATGATTATGAAGACGATGAATGCGAACAAACAGAAGCAACATTTAAAATAGAGATGAGCGACAGTGACAAACTGGACCAGGGAGACTTGGGGGAAGAAATCCTCGATGGGGAGACACACGAAGAGAACCGGAGACTAGAAAAGACCATGAGGAAGAAGCACAAGAGAAGGAAGAGATGGTGGGCTACGGCAGACGCCCTTGTGAGTGGTATCGTGGTCTGCACGCTGGGAGTGTCCGCGTGGAGAGGCATGTGGACGCTCATGGACATCTATTCCCTCTACTTCCCTGCCTGGCCCACTGTAGCCGTTGGCATTATGATCCATCTCACCTTCGCTTTTCTCAGGTATGTCAGTTATGTCAACAGAATACTCAAATAACCTGACCATATTTGTAATCCCCCTACTCCTATCATTAAAAACGGAAAGTATTTCTTGTACAATTTCATCCTGGCAACTTTCATAAAAAAGCATGAACTGTAGTGTTGGACAATATGATGAAGAATCAGAATTTTTATATAATTTAAATATAATCAAATTTAATAATGATATTTTAAAATTCTGCTTATTTTCAGTTTTTACTAAATTATTCTACAAAATTTATCACAAAAACTATGAATAAGAATGAGAATTTTGTGTTAAATTCCTGTAGCATCCATCCTTAGTGAATACAAAGCGAACATTACTTTCAGTATTGCCCTGGAGTGTAACCGCAAAACCTTATTTTCCATGTTTTCTCCCTAATCTTGCCTTTGTTATTTCGAAATTTTATGGATACTTACATATGCCTACAAAATTGATTTATTTATTTATTAACGCCCTGGCGGGCTTTTCCATAATAATTTAACATAAGTCAGTGCACGAGTACAGAAAATAATACAGTTTAAAAAGGATATACATGAAATAATACAGTAAAAATTAAAACGTTTTGAGAAATGAATAGCAAAAAAAATAAAAAAATAATAATGATAATTAATAATAGTTCCCATACGTTAGTGACAAATAAATATTTCATTTAAAAGTCTTTTAAATTTGGGCAAATTCATATGAAAGATGTCAATATTTGAGGTGTATTCATTCCCGAGCGTATGTAGGCGAGAAATGGGTGCATGTATGTGGTAGTTGGTATGGAAATTATTGTTGCAGAAAAGTGTGTTTTGCAGAGTTGCTCGCTGAGGTACTCTGAAGTTGATAAGGTGCTTTGTGATTTGTGGATCTATCGAAACTTCCTTGGTACTGTGAGGTGTCACATAGAAAACGATTTAATTTATAGTGGACAGTTTTATTTTATTTCATTATACAAAATATGTTTAGTTTTTTTTTACTGTGTCTGTCTCACTATTAATATCCTGTGTTAAGACAGGCAAGTTTACAAATATTTTTATTTTAACATTGACTTATTCAGTAACAATTATGTAGCATTTTTGGGTTATCGGTGAAATGTTTAGTGAGATCTGATGGTTCCATAGTGATCAGTTATCGTCGATTCACAATCATTTTTTTTAATAAAGATTCTTAGTTTTAACCATACTGTGATATATACTTTAATATTATTTTACCAAACGATATTTGTAGATAATTAGTACCCTGAATTTGTAATTCCAACTTTCGAGCATTCAAATCATTTTTAACATGATGAATAATGATACCATTCTGATTATAATGGTTACTTGAGTCGTAATGAATGCAATCTGGAAAATATTTTCGAACATATTATTCGTTCATCCAGCGTTCTGAAATCAAACTTTACCCTGAAATTATTAATTAATAGTTCGTTCTAATTTTTATTAATAGATCGAATATTATGATGAATTGCACTGAATGCAATGCAATGCACTAAATTGCAATGAATGCACTTTAATGGAAGAATCCGTTTCAGTACTTTTCATCTGTCTAGCCATTTTTAAAGCGATTTAAATTTATAAGTAATTTTAATATTTGGAGCTCTATTATCAGTGGATAAAACTAAGAATTTGTCCTAGATCCGGTTGTATTACATAGGTACATGTTAACAGATAGCAACATTGAAAGCAAAATAAGAATTAATTTTACAACTATAATTATAACAGTCAGGTGTTGTCTTTTGTATGGCGAGGGTGATCGGGCCAGTGTCTGATTTGTGACAGAGCTCTTCGTTTTTTTTCTTTACATGTATGCTAGGTTTTCCATGACAGCTCTTTAAAGTATGGATTAAGAACTGGACTAATGAAGATTTTTTCACATTCAAAGTTTTCAACATCAATATTATTTTCTGTTTACCAGTGTTTGATTCCTTTTGCGAATATCCTGGAACCGGATACAAGTTTTCAGGCGAGATCCAGGCCGTCAGGTGTTTCATTTTCTCGGGGGCTAGTTCGGCTACTTCAAGGGACTCCTCCTTTGTAGACTACTCTAGGCTGGCAAGGCGAATTTGGAAGTTTTTAATTATCAGGTTTTTTTCATTCACCTTTTTCAAACACGAATTTTAATCCGATTTTTTTCATGAAGTTTGTCAAGGCGTCATCACTCGAAACATAATCATTCTGTCTTTGACCCTTGCTTCTGGTTTGTTTCTCTGACATGATATTTGGAATGTTTAGAAAAATTGGAATTAGTTAGGTCGTTAGGTGGTACACTGTCCTGGTTCCCCCTATGCAAATAGGTAGATTGTAAATTGAATTGATGGTGATACAGTAGGGACAGCAAAAATATTTTTATGTTAGTTGGATAGAGATAGATACAGGTTTTGTTAACGTCTACTCGCGGTCTCGGGTCGATTGTTATAACAAGAGAAGACAGGCAATCATAGTAATTATGCAAATCAAACAGATAAAATAATAATGATACCTGCGTGCTAAATTTTAACAGTAAACATTGTAACAGAACCTATATTGTGTTTTTTTTGGTTCGATCTGAAACTTATTACAAAATTAGTTAAAATCTTTTGGAGGGGACAGTTGGAATGTGTGTAATTTTATAATACCTGTTATAATGTAATTTTCGCTGTGTAATTTAGCACGTGTTATTTCTTTCTGTGTAATTCCATCGTGAAACCGATTCCAATGTGCCCTCTTTACAAAAGTAATAATTTTTATCGACAAAGCCATGTCAGATTTCCAGATTCCGAATCCATTCCATCTGTCATCATCTAATTGAATATTTATTTAACCACCCAGTCATTTTACAGTTGATCTATGTATCGTACACAATAGGTTCACATGAGTCAACTCTAAAAAATAAATTGACGTAATCTTGATGAATTGCTCGTGGACATTGATTAAACCCAGGAGGCATGAACATTTATGATGCCTTGAAAAAAGCTGTAGGTTTATCGACTAGATATAGTATCAACGAATCTCTTTTCATATGTATGTTGTGGTTGGGAACTGTCGTAATCAATGTGATCATACGGCATTATTTCTTTTAATCGTACATCAACGTTTTTTACAATATAGTCCACCATTATTGTGAGGGCTGTCGAAATAATTAACAATGATTTTTTTGTATAGTTACTGAGTCAAAGGAATATTTAGATACGTTTTATCACACAGATCAATGGATAACTAACTAACTAACCATCGCGCCGTCTCATAAAGGAATTTATGTCTTTATATCATTAAAAATGATAAAATTGTTTCAAAAATATTTTAAAATGTTGAAATACCTCTGAAAAGTGATGTTTCATAATCTTTGTTTGGTCTTATTTGAACATTCACGCATAGCATATATCACCACTATGCTTGATTTATTTGTATAAGCACTGCAAGTATTTTAATCAACACAAATATAGGAAATAACCTCAAAATCCGTTGACGTAAGTTATGCTACTCGATGATGTGAATTCAGCGCAGACGGAAAACATCCTTACATACTTAGAAGTGCTGCAATATTATGTGACCACTTTTCTTGTCTCTTTCTGTCTCATGGTATACGACGTAAAAACCCGGAGAAAGTGATTCATCGCAAATTTGTATGGGTTGGGTAAAAATATTACCTATACCTCCTTGCATCATTACTCCAAGGTAAGCACGAGTACTTAGTATAGAGAGTTCATTCGTAAGCATGTGCCAGTTAGTTTATCCCTTTCCAATATTGTGGGCCGAGGGACAACAAGACTCGATGTGTGCCCAATGTGCCTTTATCCACACAATAATACAGCCTTCTCGTGCGTGGCCCATGTTCCCTTAATGTCCCCAATCTCCCAAGCATGGGCACTTAGGACTAGGGTGGGCTGTCAATGTATGGATGAAATGTTTTTCTGAGATACCGTTCTCTCAGGGAGATTGTGAGTAGGAAGGGGGGAGAGACGAATAAAATGACGGTTTAAACGCGGTCATTTCAAACACTGTTTGGGTTCTAAATGGTGGTTTTTTTATCGGGGTAAAATGTACTAAGGTAATCTATCACTCTGGAATGTGCCGCAACTGTAGGTACCATTATTTATTTCATTTAGATTTAAAACCCAGAATACAAACCAGCGTCCTCTGAATCCTGATCTAAGGATTTCAACCGCTCGGCCACGGGAGTTTTCGAATAATTTCGATTTTAACCTAATTTTTAACTGTCAGATTCAATAGTTATTTGGGTCCTTTGCTAAGGTTTGAACACGTCACAATTAAATGCTGATTCACACCAACGTCCGGTTCCGCTCAGTGCCGATATTGTTCCGCAAGAGAGCTTATTGATATGGTATGAATATCAATCAAGGAGTATGTGCCAAGACAAAGTTGTATGGCAGTATATCCTTCTGCCCACCCTTGTGATATTTAACTACTTAGTTAGTTAAATAATTATTTTGAATTGTAAAAATACTAACGTCGCAGATTTTTTTTTATCAAAAACCATTTTTTTATCACTAAATAATATTTTATTAATTATTAAAAATATTATTTAGTGATAAAAAAATGGTTTTAAAAAAAAAATCTGCGTTGTAAGTATTTTTACACTTCAAAATAATTATTTAACCTAATAAGTAGTTAAATATCACAAGGGTGGGCAGAAGGATATACTGCCACACAAATTTGTCTTGGCACATACTCCTTGATTGATATTCATACCATATCAATAAGTTCTCTTGCGGAACAATATCGGTACTGAGCGGAACCGGACGTTGGTGTGAATCAGCCTTAAGAGTCATAAATTAATTTAATGGCAACGATTAAATTAACGTTTCGGCAGTTTGATGACTAACTTGTCGGCTGCTTTCACGTACCAAAACGTAAAAAAGATAAATAACTCATTTTACATTTGTGACGGTTGTGTGAAAACTATTGAAACTTCTGACCAATACAATTTTTTTAAACCTCGAAGGTCCACCCTAATGGACACTTTTGCGTCACCGAGGTCACACGCCAATACAATACTGACCGACCTATCAGCGGGGAATTTAAATATCCACCCTGCCAACCAGCTTGGGGAATATTACACGCGACGGAAAGGTACCATTCAAGTAGACATCAATGATTGCTTTGGCTACTATTTTAATATGTATTTCCAATTGCCACGCTCTGTGAACTAGGGCCTTGACCTTTTCATATTTTCATGATTTTCCAGAATAAGAAAAAAATCCTACGCATTTTTATACCAAATTTAGACTTTTTGAATCATCAATTAGATTTTTTTATTGAGATGTATCCAGGATTTTACTCACTTGAGCCGGAAATTTCTTTTCATTTTCAAAAAAGTGTACAATCCAGAGGGACCGCTACTTCCCCAAACTGTTTTAACTACCAAATGGATCCTAATACTTAAATTGAAACTGAAACCATTGAACGCCCCCAACTGCTCCTGCACAGCGCATCATACATATTTATAACTAACTAACCATCACACCGTTTCCCCGCAGGGGTAGGCAGAGAGGACGGACCGCCATATAACTCTGTCTTGGCACACACTCCTTGCTTCATTCATATTCATACATCGTCTCATACATACTCTTCTGTTATTCTGATTCTTCACATGACCCGATTCAAGTATTTTATTTACTTGATCGTGCCATGTTTTTCTCGGGCGTCCTCGACTTTTTCTTTCATTCACTTTCGCATTATATATTATTTTCACACTTCTTTTTTCGCTCATTCGCTCTACATACCCAAACCATCTAAGCGTCCCTTTCATGATCCCATTCATTACGCTCACATCAGCCTTGCATTCTTTCCGGATATCCACATTTTTAATACAGTCACATTTAATACATATTTATGAATAGGATAATTCGCACCCAGAGCCATATCTGTTTTTTATACTTTGAAAAATGTTTTCGATTTTTTTATTTTGCTTCTGGTGCCCTTCCCCATCTGAGGTTGACTATCCTCACCAAACAACTCTTCGTACCTTCGGGATTTGAAATATCATTCCAAAACTATTTGTTACGGAATCTTACGAATCTTATTTCTTGGTAGGTGGATGATAAGGTGCTAATTAGGTGTTGATAAATGTTCACGTGTTTTTTAGATTTGAAAAAAAGAGATTTCATCTTTGCTCGGTGTTAAATGAAGGCTTCTTATGGCAATAAATGGCTGTACTCTTTCGCGGTAGTGTTATTTGCCAAGGGTTTTATGTCATTTATTTACGAGGGTACACACTATAAAGCTGTTGGCGTGGTGGAATAGACGCTATCTAAATCGTTGCAAAAATGATACACCATAATAGACGAGCTACCCTAATAGGATTATTGCTAATGTGAACTTCATTACTATGATCTATTATTCTTACAAATCTCTATCCGCTTAGTAACTTCAAATATACTTAGTATAATTAAATATAAGTAAATGAGGATTATTTCAGAAATAGATAAAGTGCGTAATCTCTCCAGGAACTATTGTGCTAAAGCAACTCTTGAACGGCAAGTTCTAACGCCATGAAAATTGTACTGGTTTTTTCGTGTGGAATTTCTAGGTTAACACAACTTTTCCCAGTTCGAATCGTTATTTTCACCATAAGCTTTAAAACATAAAATAATCCGCCAAATTTAAGACAAGACACCACATTGCTTATTACATGTATTTCAATTAATTATTCAAAATAAAAGAGATTATGAAAAACGAGTATTGAAACTCGGACAAAACTGGTAATTGGTAGTTTATTTAATAATATTCTCGATTATATGATAATCCTTCATAACAACCTCGCTCGAGAGTGAAAAAAACAGAAAATAAAATTAAAAAATCTTTATTAAATTAGAATTAACTTTAAAGCTTTTGTGCTTATTAATTTTATATTAATTATTGAAATAATCTTCAACGTAAATAAGAAACAGAAAAATAACGGTCGCGACCGAGATTCGAACTCGGAACCTCAGTCTATCTAGCTTTGTATACCATACAAAGATGGCAGCCAAATCGGAAGAAAAATTGAAAAAAATGATATTAATAATTTTCAGATGAAGAATGAGATCGATTAAGGTCTAGGTGGCTCAATTTACTCCCGGATAGAGTACCGGTTTCGAGTTCGAGTCTCAATCGCGACCGTTATTTTTTCTGTTTCATATTTACGTTCAAGATTATTGATATTATTTCAATAATTAATACAAAAATCTTTTTCGCATGTTGCAAGTCATGATAATTTTTACTGCGAAGTGTTTTAAAAAGCAATACTTTCATTTGAGAAGTAATTTCAGGCATTTCAGGGTGGTGACTTTTTTCGGGTTCGGCCATTTGGCCAATCATACGTGGCGACAGATAGTCTAAATAAGTGGTTTGTAACCGTTGTTCAACGACCGGTGGAAGCTCTCGAATATGTCCCAAGTGATACGCACATCAACTATTCTTGTTGATTATTTTTATGAAATTTTATTTCTTGGTTTTCCATTTGCAACAATGGGAGAGAATAAAACGTCCTTATTAAAAAATATTTTGAAGAAGTAATCTAAATACTTAATGTACGAACATTTCGGGCGATAGCTTATCCTGGATTATGTCGGGTGACGTGAACAGCAAATTAAAGCTAGGTATGTCATAAACAATAAAATTGCCTTTTTATTGATAGATACAAAGTGAATATTTTTATTTGATTGCTATTTGAGACATTAAAATTGGTCAGTAAAAATATAAACTACCCCCAGCCACTTTTGACTTCTAACTAAACAAAGTCAGTAGGCTTCAGTGAAGCTCATCATAATGGCTGCTGAGATCATCGAGTATGCTTAAGCGAAAAATATTGAATTTGAAAAAGCAGAATATTTGGATTCTGCTGTCATATTATATCCAACATGACATCCCTGGACTTTGCTACATACTACCAATACTCAGGCACTCAAATCCTTCACACACCAACAACTGGACAGCTTATGGAACAGAGGCATAGAATTTGTTTTTTAACCTGCATTGATAATTATTAAACACGGCTATTTCTCTCTCTTTATTTAACTGCAATTTATTGCATTATGTCATTTTACTGTCAACCACAATAATAATACGGGTATGCACCTAGCTTGGTATGTCGTAATATGTTATGTTTTAAATGTTGTCATGTATTAACAATCTTGTGTTGAATCATGAATCATTCAATCAAAACGGTTATTTTTTGGTATTCCGCAGCTATTATCTAATATTAAAAAGGTTAAGAACCTCTCGTCTAAATGAAAATAACAAGTGTCATTTTCAAGACAATTTAATCAAAATCTGTGTCGATGATAATAATGTCTAGACGCGTAAAGGGCGAGGGCGGTAAGCGTAGCGCGTAGAGCGGAGTCGTAGCAGCGTAGATGGCACTGATCCTATCACTTCTGGCTATCTACAGCATCTACCGTCCACGCAGTAATACGAGTATGTTTTGATTGTGCTTCAAATGAAACACAATGGAGAAACCCGATATTACATCTTTGGTCAGCAAGTTTACTTGTTGTTTTACGTTACCCAAAGAAAAAACTAATAGACAAACACGTGGTTAGTTTTATTGATTAGGTATCGTTAAAGAAAAAATATACAAAAAATCAATCGATATATATTCAGCAAATGGTATTAATACACACTGGGGTTTCACGATGAACCAATTACTTGAAGTATTTAGGTGGCGTAGAAAACTAGACACGTGGTACGAATAACGTATGTCAGACGTAACCTAACCATTTTCCTAAGGTGTTATTTGTGTGCAAAAAAATCAGAAATCACTTCAAATTAAATGGACTGTTTTCCTGAAGATAACTGCCGGCTACAAATTGAGTGTCTACAGCTATAGTGTCTATAGACTGTTGAGGGAGGTGACGCCAGGAGGCTGACGATGAAGAATATAGCTGATGACAATCGGCTGATCAGCTTACACACTCTCGACAGTTGCAAACTCCGGCGCTTTGTCTACATAAGAGCATCTTCCCCCAAACACAAGACAAACTAACCCTTTTCAATGTCACCGTTCGCATACAAATTATTGTCTCTGTAAATCTCGCCGATTCCTCGCTTACATACTTTGGCAAATTAATGTACAAATAATATCATAACATTTTTAACACGACAAATTCAATGTTCAAAACATATATAAGTATATTACCTTAACAATGTTTTCATGTCAAAATATTATGTCTGATAAATTTGTGATTTTGTTTATCGAAAATGTAAGCCATTTTAATGATTTACCCTTTTTATTATGCATAATTTATTTTATAAATAAGCCAGTATTAACCCAAGGACACGAAGACACTGAAATTAAAGCTGAGCTATAAATGTAACTGTACGAATGATTGCCTATTAGCATAATTTGAGGTATTGAAACAGTCGGAAGAAACTTAAATTAACACATGCCGTGGTTTTGGATTTACGACCGCCTTTTTTAAGATTTGCGTAGCTATCAATGTCCCTTATCAGTTATCACATTCAAGTTGAAAAACCAGTTTTGTAAGGTTCACAAAATTAAATAATGAAAAGCGCCTATACACTATGTTTCACGCCTGTACTGCGAACTTTTCGGAAAAAAGGAAAACAAATTAAGTGCGTAGTTTTTTTTCATTAAGAGGAACACACTCGGAGGCTCTTTCATTCTAAATTTTGTTTTGAATTTACAAGAAAATATCCAACCAAACTGAATGATATTTTTTTTAAAGTCAAAAGATACAAATATTTAGTACGCTCCTGAGTCGTTCTTATTTATTTTTTAATTTATTCAGAAAATATAGGCCATAAGATACTTTGGAAATATGACAAAATATTAAGTAAAAAAATAAACAAGCCCCCAGAAATTTCGCTTTATCGCGTAACCAGACTGCCTTGTATAATGGAGTTTTGAATCGTCAATCTATTGATAAGTGTTAGTTTTAAGATGTACCCCTCGCACCGGCTATCAACCATCTCATCGTTACATATAATCAATTTGATCAAACTTTTTATTAAATGACTACTTGAAAGTATGAATTATATTGTATGGTATCTGATGTTTAGAGGTCTAAATTGCCGTATGGGTAAAAGAACTGTGGCAGCTAGCAAAATCCGAATCTACACGAAAAAGTGTGTCTAAAGATGTAAGAAAGTTCAATTTGATTTATTATAGTATCCACATAATACTTGTGGCGTTTTTGTTGGTAAACTAGCGAAGGTACCTATACGTCTACTGCTGCTGGACGCAGTTCTTATCTCCAAATACACATTACATATTTTACTAATGGAAGTCTAGTTGCGGGAACATGAATTACTCTACGAACGTGAGAATCGAACCTGCAACATGTCGAGTGAAGCTCAAATGCGTAGACTACTACACTACGAACGCCGTCAAACGTTAATTACTGTGAATGGTTCAAATGTACGTATGCATTACGTATCTAGGTGGAAGCGTATGAGTTGGTCGCCACTTACATATTTATTAACACAATCTATGGTTATAATATACAAGCACGACGTACATAATATTATCACACATATAGCTTTCAGACATGGGAAATTTAGGGAGTGGTCAAATGTCACTTAAAAAAAAAACAATGAATTGGCATAAACAAACTATTTAATGGATTAATTAACTTCCATTTTTGCCATAGCATTATGCAAAACTTTTTCTGGAGAAGTTAGTACCTGGATAGAATTTTTTTTATTGCTTTTCGTGCCACCACCCACCAGTCACCACTCCCTTTGCTTTCCATAAATACACCGCCGGCTTAGCGGCGAGGGCAGTCACTCGCAAATTAACGACGGGACTAATTGCTGAATAAATCTAAAATGGGATATCTGATGACAATTCGAACTAACCGTTCTGCTGTAGTATTCAATAGTATGCTCTTTAATTAACAGTAATAAAGTTTTGGAAAATCCTCATTTGGAATATTCAACCAATAAATTAAATCAATTTTGAAAAATATTTAATTTGTACTCAGGGAAAAATTACAAACATTTCATTATTTTTGTAAACAGCCTGAAGATTTTATTAACGTATCGCTAAGCTTGGGTATGAGGTACCTGAGCTTAGCATATACCAATAATAAATATCACGCAATGATATTTTTTAGATGTTCGGTGGCATTATGATATACTTGATAGTAATTTCTAAACACCTGCAACTGTTTTTTTTTTGGAAAGGAGTGTCCCTTTTGGCAAAAAGCGGTGCAATATTTCATTCGATGTTAATTTAGAAAAATCAGGTCAGAAGTCAAACACGTTGTACTAAGCATTAAAATTTTTCAAAGCAATTATTTTACTAACTTTAACATGAGAAAAATCAACACAAACATTGGGAAAACAAAATACTGTGACTCAAAGTTTAAAAAAAATGGGATTGTAGCAACGTTTTATTCAATCGGGTTTATTCTCCTTTCTGATAAAACGGTAAAACACAAGAACCTCTCTGAATCAACGTTGCCTTGTCATCTAAATTGCCAAATGCGCTGTCCTGAACGCATTGCCAGTTAAATTTATTCTCCGGAAGAGATTTGACATTCAGCAGCTCTTGAGCTATACAGCGCGTTTCCTTAATTTAGACACTAACTCTGAGATATGTTTGAAAATTAGTAGAGTCAAAATATTTACGGTGTCATATCATGCAGCACGATTTGAATTGTTTGGCAGGAGGTCAATCTTTAAAAAAAACTTTTTAATGTAAAAATAGTAAATATAATAAAAATGAAAGTTTTAATTTAAAGAGTTTTTTAACTCAAATACCGGAATATCAACCGGAAAGATAAAAATTTGATTTATCAATGTTTTATAAAAATGACGAAATTCACGGTATTCGTGTTAAAAGGTGAAATTCCCGTTATTCGTGTAAAAATTACGAAATTCTAATTTTCGTTAATTATAAAATTGAAGCTTTCTAGTAATTTCTCATAAAATGAATACATTTTAAGAAAATTATGTGTTCTGCTAGATTTGGATTAATTTTGCGCGTTAAACAAAGATTCCTCTACACATGCAATTATTATTCATCCCTCTACAAATTATATCAACACGACTGTATGTGAAGTACTTAGCAGCATGAAACAGTACGGACTTCTAACAAATTAAATTCAAAATCATTAATAAACTTTCTTTCACTACTTATCACACAGAAACAACGAACAAAACTGAACCAAATCATATTTTAGTCTTATTGATATAATTAATTGAGTATAATTTTATTGACTTTTTGTTTCATGAAAATGTATACCAGAGAAACATAATCGAGGAAATAGTGAAGCGGAAAAACAATAGCGCAGACACCTCTTTTTAATCTTAGCTCGTCAGTATTTAAGTAATTTTGTGAATCATAATTTTTGATATGATTAGATTTGACCCAAACAACACACTTAAGATTGTGTATTTTAGTGCATATTTATAAATTTCTGAAAGCGATGTTCTTGCAAAAAATCATTGAGAAACAGCCTTGTCTTACTTATACCTACTCATTGTTTCTAATGAAAAAGGGACAGCAGTGTACAAGTTGTTCGAATTTGAATATTCGATAAGTTTTTACTGTTATTCAGAATGATTTACAGTGTGTTCTTTCTATTATATTGAAAATTAACTTTTTTTCCTTTTCAATGGAATTTTGTTTTATGAAGTGGATTAACAGGTTTTTAACATGCTGTGTGTAAGCAATGCATCTGTGTAAAAACTGTATTCGTGTAAACCTGACTGTGATATCTATACATGTAAAAACTTTAGTTTTGTTTGAAAACTCTTTTAACTATCCGAAGCAATTTATGAACATTTATACCCAGTTAACACGTTCCTTGACCAATTTCAGTGAAATGAATAGAAGAAAATAATCCAATGTCGAACTCAACACAATAATAACTCAATTAAAATACAACCACTGGAACGATTGGAAAATTACAATTTCACTACAGCTGTGTCAACAACAAAGTGGCTATAGAAATTGCCTCAAGTAGGTACTCGCACATGTTCTTTCAACAGAAATATCTTCCCTGAATGTTTCAGCATTCGTTTGGTAAAATTGGCGCTCGCAATGGTAATACTAATAATTTGATAATGAGTCTACTACACCCGCCTCGGACGGGGATGAAAGGGACGTTTCAATTAATTTCTTCTTTTTCCGTCACCAAAAGCAGATTTCTCCTCAACTGGAATTATATTTTTTTAAACCCTCTTTTCGCAAGATATTACTTTATTTCATGTTTCGCATCTTTGTGTGTGTATCACTTTCACCAAAATTGTTCTGGCAGTCAACAACACGTGTCATTCAATGACACTTCTTATTTTCGAGATGTTATTCAAATTCGATACAATTAGTCATATTATATATTATTTTAGTTATTTTAATGAAAGGATTTTCTCTTTTTACAGTAGTGGAAAATATATTCCTTTGTATTGTTTTTGCGCGTAGTTAACGATTATTTCCATAGCTCTTTATAAATTCTTTAATATTGTCATTGATTTTGTAACGGTTTGGCCTTCACCTATGTATATTTACACTTCACCAACGTTCTTTTCGTACTTATATTAAGCCCTTGCCCCACTTCACAACTTCACTTCATCAATATTACGGAGTAGTTTGTAGTTTCTACTTGTATTGCCCTGAACGTACGGTGAAATAATACATAAGCACTTGAGTGAACTGTGTAGTACTCTTTATAACATTTACGACATCATCGTGTGTGCAGAACTCACACATACTTCATTTTAAACCATTATACTTTTTAACTGTCGACATCCTTTGTCGGAACAAGGGACAAGAATCAGGAAGTTGAAAATAAAACATTATTTCAAAACAATGTAAATATTTGTTTAATGTCCACTCAGTTACCGGTCGGTAGCTGAGTGGACAAACGCGTCGGATTCCCACCCGGGCGTCGTGGGTTCAATTCCTCTGCTGGCTAAGTCCTCCAGCATTGCACAAACAATATTTTCCGTTTATAATGAAGATAAAAGGAGTTTTTCAAATATTGTCAAGTTATTCGTAACTAGGGATTTTTTTTTTCTTTCTTTATTTTTTTTTTTAATATTTGCCTATTGTAACCACATCGTAACTATTTTTTTTATAAACATGTCATTATTGTTTGAATGTTGTCAGGTATTTAAGATAAAACCTCAATTCACACATAAACGACATTATTTATGATAGTCTTAACATATTTTGTTGTCGATGATAGCAAACTCTTTCTTGAAGCTTTTATATTGCTGTTTATAAAATTTGACACCTTATTTTTAACCCCCCTTACGTCATCCTTTCAAGAATTTTTCTTTGGTATACTGTCCACCCTTTATAATATTTTAAGTTAACTGATAACCCATCAATTTATTGAAAAAGCTTATAAAAAAATTAAAGTAAAAAAAAAAAATGAAGCATCTTCTCAAATGTGACAAGTGAGCGACACCACAGGGCAAGAAAATAAACTCTTTATATGAATAAAATAAAAAAAAAAAACCAATTTAGGGTCGTTTTTTCAATTTGTGTACCATCGGTCATTTTACCTGAAAACCAACGACCTGTCACATAAAACCTTTATCGATCGCTCAAGTGTATTGTTTATGTTGAAGAAAGCTCGCCCTGGCGTTGTTGTGTAATATGCGTATGAACCCGAGACTAGATATTATACAAGTATGTTATTATTATATATTGCGTATCGTAGACATCAGGTCCGCATCTACGCAGTTGAATGTTTTCATGCCATAATAATTCGGCCGCTTTAGTTAGTATTAGAGTTTTCCGTTAGATTTCAGGTTCAACAGAGTTTAAATGAAAAGCTGGCATTATTTTCCCTCCGCGTAAAAACGAACGAATGAATCTCAAACGTCGTAGAGTTAACACTGGCCGAGCTAGTGTATGTATGTTTTTTTTAGTCACAATCATAGATAATAGAAATAAAAGGGTCACAACACATATTTTTAAAGGTTATATTGTAGCAGTAAGCGTATTTACATGGGTGGAGTTACAACAAATATAATGTGTACAAAGTTATACAAGTATATGTTTGTAACAGGCAATATGTTTACATGGACGGATTTAACGCATGTTTACTGTTGAGGCAGTCACAACAAATGTGAATAGTTATTGATATAACATGAACTGTACTACGAATGAGACTCAAACGCCACAGGAAGATAATTTTTTTTGACAGTCAAAAAATATTCTTTTAAATATGTCCCTTGGCAAAACAGAAAATTAGTATTAAGGCGACACAATTTTATTAGATTTTACCCGAACAAAACACACTTGGGATTGTGTGTATTGGTGCATATGTACAAACTTTTGCTAGCAATGTACTTGCGTAAAGTCACTGAGAAACCGTATTTTGTCTTGCTTACGCCTACTTACTGTTATTAGCAAAAAAGGGACAACAAGTATAAACGATGACCTATTTTGAAAATTCGAAAAGTTTGTAAAAACTTTCGAAAAGCAACACAGCACACAGCGTGCTCTTTTTAGTACATATAATAGTTCGAAAACAATTGAAAGAGCCGATTGTCTGGCCGCCCTTTCCTTTTGCCGCCCGCGTGCATTGCGTGAGTTGCACGGCCTGTGGGCGCAGAGGGTGGTCGTCAGGCGTCATCTCCCAGACGAAAAATGACAAGTACGTCACGCCTCGTACATGTCTCCATACGAAATGAATGCCACTAATAAAATGATAAATGCCCGAATTCCTAGGCAAAGATTATTCAACACTCATTTTCTTTTATGTTCCTTTTATTTCTTGAAAGACGAAAATATATTTTTTGTACGAGAAATAGTAAGTTAATTTTAACTACACGTTAATGCTTGTGAAAAAAAATGATTGCATTAAAATTAGATTATATTGATCTCAATTATTGAGAAACAAATACTTGGAAGAATTGATTGGCTTGAAAACATTTTTTTTCTTTTTTAGTTCTCTCCGCGTTTGTTTAGACGCTTGAAATGCTTAATCTCAAACCAGCCATAAAAGGGTTTAGCTTATAACAATGGAACACATTAAAAATATTACTATTTCACCAAACTTCAATCAATGCAACAAAGGCAGTGATTCAAATTTGTACATTTATGCAAATTTTTACGCTTTCGGGCGTATCATCATACATTTTCAGACAACTATAAAAAATACATCACTCGAATCTGTTACTTATTCCCCTTTTAAAGTTCAAAAGCCTTATTCCATAAAAACTTTTAAACTCATAACATAATTAGTTTAATTAATTTGACATTATATTAAGATCTTTAATTAACAAATGCCCAAATATCGTGTTAAACTAATTTACCACTTGAATAAATGTTTTTTTTTAATAGACTGCCAAATTTTATCGACTCACCTCTGTGTTGCAACTCATCCAGTTCAACATTCCTTACCGGAAACTCAGAAACAATTAATTGCTGTTTATCAATCATCACTCTACTAATTATGGGTATCATTATCCACTGCCCAGAAGGTCGAGACTTGTCAACTCAAGGCATGGTCTAGAAATTTTTGGTTGCAGTCTAAATGATTTTTGTCATTCATTACGACCCTATCAAAACTTTGACTTGACCTTGGCTTTGATTTGAATGTTCTTTTTTATGTATATTTTGTCATTGCTTCATTATAATATTATGTGTGTGCTGTTCTTTCTCTGTTGCTCTTTTTTCCCATTTTGTGTTTTGTATTTTTTTGTAATTGGACTTTAGCCCGTTAATTTATAAATAAATTTAAGAAAGTCTTTTCGACATACATTGACACATTATAAAGCTGTCTAATAATGAAATCCAACTGTTAATCTGTGGCATTCATTATATATTACAATCATCCCGTTTTTGGCCTTATTAGGTATGTATTACTTCTCACTTAATCATGATCATATTTCCATTATCGACCATATACGAGAATAAAATCGTAGACTAAGAATCTAAAAAATAAAGCGTACTTTCTAGTATGTTTTATAAATATTTTGAACCTTTTTATATAAGGTATGTTAAAAAATTGCTGCGAAGTTTAGTTGAATATAACACCTAAATATATAAAAGGAGTATAATATCAACAAGTGTGATGCGGCCCCAACCTTAGTGAGGTTCCTTCACCAAATGATGTTCATTATTTATTAGGCAAACATTCGCTCCGTGCGGGGAGTACTTGCTCTGTTTGACGTCTGGATTGATACTTGATACACTGTAACTAACCAACACAACCCGATACATCAACATCAACACAACATGCTCTGGCGCGTCATGACTCCGAGGAGAAAAGTATTGTTATAGCGATTATTTTTCTGTAGGAAACTTTTTTTACTAACCACATTCTGCATCATTCTATCCAGTACAACTCCACAAGGTCCTTATATAAACTTTTAATAATTATTTATTTATTTCGGAATGAGGGAAGGTTAGTGCAAACGCACAAACCCATATAGTACATATAAATAAAAGCATTAAAACATTTTTAAAAAGAAAATGAAGTAATAACCTTAAACAGATATAAAATAACGTGAAACTAAATTTGGGAAAACAAATCAAAAGTAATTAAAATAGTGGTTAATTAAAATGCGTTACAAGCAAAGGGGAAAAATCTAATATGAGTAACAATTTACATAAAAATAAAAATAAAATAGAGTAAATAAGGTGTAAAAAACCGACACGAGCAAGCAAAAAAATGTCATAGTTAATATAGGTTAGTGAACCGTGCATTTAAGATTTTTGAGAAATAAAAAAGTATACTCCTCATCAGCAGATGACAGTAAAGAGCGGACCTGTTTGCTGACTAATTTGCAAACAAATTCACAAATCAACTTCCAACGCTAACATCTGATGTTGGTAAACATTATCCATTCAAAAACACGATAATAACCTCAATTAACGTAAACGAAGAAATCACCTTTAAATAAGACCTTTCGAGCACTGCTATTAAAAAAGGACCAGGAATTTACCTGAAACCTTTAAACGTAACTTTAGTAAATCTATCTGTCTTCCGGTTTACCCCATTTATAAAAAATCTCCAACCGAAGGATTGTTTCCTCTCAAATGGAAGTCAGCCGTTATCACACCTATTTTTGAAAGTGGCGATAAACGCAATGTCACAAACAACTATCGACCAATTTCCCAACAACCTATTCTAAGCAAAGTTCTAGAAAAAAATGTCTTTGATCAATTATTATACTCGGCTGTATCCACAATCATTACACCGGATCAACACGGATTTATGAGAGGTCGGTCTACAACATCGAACCTGGCCCCTTTCATTATTTTCTTACGTAGCAAAATGGACGACAAAGAGTAGGTTAATGCTATATATACGAGTACATACTTTTCTGAAGCCTTCGACCACGTCATTCACTCAATTCTTTTGAAAAAGCTAGTCTTACTTGGCATACATGGTGACCTGTTTAGATGGATTAAGTCTTATATTATTAAAATTAAAATTAACTTTAAAGCATTAATGGTTATTTGTGTATTAAAATAATATCAATAATCAACAACACAAACACGAAACGGAAAAAACAGAAAACTCCGGATAATAAAATAAAAATAATTTCAATAATCTTCAATAAAAAGTATGAGATTGATAAAAAAAAATGATGGTTCCTAATAAGGTCCTAATGGCTGAATTGTTTGAAGCGTTACTCCGGGATAGAGTAGAGGATCCGAGTCTCGGTTGTGATTGTCTTTTTATTTTCTGGTTTTTTCAATTTCATATTTGTGTTGTTGATTATTGATATTATTTAGATATTCTGACATTATTTGTAACCGTAATCAGGTAATTTTAATTACGACATTTTCTCAAAGTCCATCGAGGTAATATCAGGTGTCCCCCAAGGATCACACCTCGGTCCGCTTTCATTCAAAATTTGTATCAACGACATTGAATCATGTTTTCACAATTCCATTGTATATTAGTTGCCCACTGACGACATGGCAATATTCAAAGTTGTTCGTTCTATCTCTGATTGTGAAGTTCGTTGTATCTTTGTGAATATTGCGAACTTAATTATTTAAATCTCAACGTTTCCTTGTAAGTGTCACCCTATGTCATTTACTAGAAATAAACATAGAATTAAATTCTCCTACTCACTCTACAACGAACCTGTCATCCCTAAAACGGAATGTAAAGATCTTGTTTACTTATACAGCAAACTTCTATTTAATAAGCACATTGACACCATCGTTGATAAATTATACAAAATGCTTGGTTTTGTTCTACGAATAAGTAAAGCGTTTAAGAACCCATGTATAATCGAAATACTATATTTCTCATTAGTGAAAAATATACTGGAATGTGCTTGACCAATCAGGAACCCACTGTATAAATTGGACGTACTTATGCAGAAAGCGTCCAAACCCACAATTTTCCAAAATCGAGTTTTTCATGTTTTCCTATAGACAAATACGAGATATCCATCTGCTGAAAACATTCAAGCTCTGAATGCAATTGATTTTTAGTAATTATTTTTTTTACTAACGCACATTGCAGATATTTGACTTAAATTGAAGTTTAAAAACATTATTTTTAATAAACACATTGATAGATTATGAATTACCTATTTATAATAATGCTCATAAAGAAAAAAAAAACACTGATATTCACTTGACAAATGCCAATTACGCATATCAATGCTTATTTATCGTCATATTTTCAAACGCCTTTTTCTCAGTTTCATCTTTTGGGATTAAACGCTTTCTGCATAACTACGTCCAATTGTACATCGATAGTATAGAAAAGTCATTCCCAAAGTGGTCTATATCGACCCCCAGGGGTCGATTCCGACCTGCAAGGGGTGAAATGATGACAGTGAAAAAAAAATTGGGGGTGCATGAGACGTAAATGGGGGTCCACAAGAGTGAATTCCATTTAGACAGGCTGTCACCAAAATGTTGGCTTCCCGCAAACTTCAAAGAACTACTTCTTTTTGCGGCAGTTCCAACTTCATTCAATTCTTATTGATAAAATACTTCAATTGAAGTTGGTGCAAACTACTTCATTTTGCCGCAGTTCATATATTTCAATTGAAGTCGGACTTCAATAAAGTACTTTAATAAAGTACTTCAATGGAAGTTCGACTTCAAAGACTACAAAGAACCAAAGAACTACAAAGATTTGGCGAGGAACTGGTTCTTTCTCAGTTTCACCTTTTTGTCGATTTGCTGGTACTTTTTTTGGGGAGGAACTTTGTCGATTTGCTAGTACTTTCGATTTCAAATTTCTACTGACTAGTCCTTTTTTTCCGAAGGGTAAATTTTGTTGGTTTGCTAGCTTTTTTTTGGGGAGGATTTTTTGTCGATTTGCTAGTACTTTTCGATTTCAAATCTCTTCCGACTAGTCCTTTTTTTTCGGAGGGTAAATTTTGTTGATTTGGTAGTACTTTTTTGGGGAGGATATTTCGTCGATTTGCTAGTACTTTTCGATTTTGTACTATTTTTTGGCGAGTTTGACTTCAAGCAGGGGGTCTATACAAAACAAAAAAAATCGGCAAGTCTACAGGACAAAAAAGTTTGAGAACCTCTGGTATAGAACGTATCCAAAACAAATTTATAAAATATATGAAGTTAAAAAAGAACAATAACTTTCAACGTACATTTCAATATTTGCAACAAAGGCGAACAGTAGCTTATTTAGTAGTCCTACGTGAAATCTTAAATAATAACATCGGTTTCACAGAATTTCAGTCGCTGATTAATTTTAATATTCCTTCCTCCACACACACACATTCCTTCACTACTTCTCACTCCTCATACTACTAACACGCTCACACATACTTATACACTACACAGTCACCTGGTAATATTTAATGTATAAACAAGATACTACAATGAAACAATATATCATAGGTACCAATCTTTGTATACTACTTAATTTCTGTAAAATATATTTTATTCATTCCAATTCATCACTCTTGTAACCACTGTTCTGTAGGTTTCTTTAATTAAAAATAATAAAAAATTGTGTCATCTCATGTCTTCCAATTCCACATTTCCTTCAAATTTATTTTCATAATAAATTGTGGAAAAGATATATTTCATTTTTGATGTTATGAACATGATACATAATAATTTATATGCAGTTTTTCTATCGTACTCGTGTGGGTCCCCACGTGCCTACTGTATGTATTGGTAAATAATGTATTAATATGCTGTTTAATAATACTATGTTATGCGCACAGGGCCGGTCCTGTGCAGGCGCAATAGGAGCAGTCCGCTCCAGGCGACGAATTGCCAAGGCACTGAAAGTACCTAATTACAGAGCATTTTTATGCGCCCAGCGCCTATATAACTGACTAACTAACTATCACGCCGTTTTCCCGCAGGGGTAGGCAGAAAGGACGGACCGCCATATAACTCTCCTTGCTTCATTCACATTCATACATCGTCTCATACATACTCTTCTGTTATTCTGACTCTTCACACTATCCGATTCAAGTATTTGATTTACTTGATTGTGCCATGTCTTTCTCGGGCGTCCTCAACTTCTTCTTCCATTCACTTATATATATTATTTTCATACTCTTTTCTTGTTTCATTCTCTCTACATGCCCAAACCATTTAAGCGTTCCTTTCTTGATCCTATTCATTACGCTCACATCAGTCTTGCATTTTTTTCCGGATATCCACATGTTTAATACGGTCATACATGGTTTTAATGAAAAAAATTTTAAAAAAACCACAATAACCATGGATAGCAATCGAACCCGTAACTTCCCGACCCGATGACGCGGAACTCGTTTTATACTTTGCAAATTTAATAAGGGGTGACAGCAATTTGACTTGCGCCAGCCTCAGGGCCGGGCCTGCGCAGACCGTAACCAAATAACAGCCAACGTCCTAAACTAATAATTTAGCGGGAGTCAAGTAGGCGCCGATACGTGTTAAAAAGTAATGCAAAGACATATACAGATCGATATACCTACCCATGCAAATGGGGGGTATTGCTAACGTAAATGTTGTGAATACAAAAACATACTGATCTAAAAATTAGTACGTTTGTTTAGTTATGGTTTTTGTGTTTAATTTGTAGATCTCCGTGCTATCTTTTATAATTTTAATATTAATCAAATTAAGTCAATATTATTCGAAAGTTCTGGAAGTTTGCGTTCAGCATTGATTGCGATGGCTTTAGATCAGATCTGAGTAAACAGGTACTTGGCAACCTTTGTCTACTGCTTATCCTTCTTCTACCGCATAATTTAAAGATTCTGACGATACCGTCTTCTACTGAATTATAATCCTATCGTTGGTCAGGATTATCTTCTAATTTTCTCGCTGTGTGTTATATCGTCGCCGAAAAGGCAAAAAGGCTTAAGCGCCATTTTGGGAAGTTTGCATCAGAGCACTTCATAAGTCTTCAGTACCTGGTTGGATTTTCAACAAAAAAGTTAACTAAGGTAACTCAATGCTCTCACTGAGTTACCTAAAGTGACAAATAGATAAACAAAGTCCCAAACTTGTGTCGCTTGAGTCGAACCTTCTCCAAATGATAAATATGTTTTAAAAAGCTGAAGGGCCACAAAAGTCTTCAGAATCAAACGAGAGTCAGAGCATTCGATGCAGAAAAAAAGAATTTATCAAAACTGCATATGTAACTCATTTTTGACCGTGTTCTTCAACTTTTAACTTTTGAAAAAAATGGATCAAAGAATATCTATTAAATTTTACGTTAAAAACGGAATAAAGTGCTCCAACGCACTTAAAATGTTGACTGTGGCATTCGGCGAGTCTACTTTGTCTCAAAAAAGTGTTTATAAGTGGTACAAGCGCTTTACAGAAGGCCGAGAAGATGTTAATGACGATGAGCGTCCTGGAGTTGTGGAAAAACAAATCGAAGAACACACAAAAACGTGACTAACCTTTCCAGTTGTCAAAAACAAACCACTAATCCAAAATGGCTGATAATGCTAATATATGATGAACATATGTGTACCAACATAAAAAAAAATCGATAATCGAATGTACACAGCCCGCGAAAATTCAAAAATCACCTTTTCTTTTGAATAGGCTTCGTATACACAATTGACGGTTGGTCGCTTAGCAACTCTTGGATAGACCGCATAAAGTTGATTTATGTCATGGTTTAGTTGTATATTTCTTACAATTATTTCTAAATAAAGACACATAGGTAGGTAGTTACTTAGCATATTTTTAAAGTCGTGTTATCCATAGTACATACTCGTATAGTGCGTGAATGTACTTGTACAGTTTCATCACAAAAATACGTCTCCATTTCATTGTAATCATAATGGCATGTTTGCAGGCGTCCGCTACACGAGCGGCTATCGCAACCAGCCGCGTCGCGCCTGTGGAGCTGGGCGCGCGCCGTGTGCGGGCGCGTGTACTGCTGGCTGTTCATGCTGGCCTGCGTGCTGCACTGGCGCGGGCTGTGGCTGGTGTGGGCGCGCCACGTGGTGCCCGAGCCCGCCCTGGCGCTGCCCGCCCAGGGCCCCCTGGCCACGGCGGCGGGGATGTGCGCACTGGCCGCCCTGCGCTCGCTGCGCAACCTGCTGGCCATGCCCTACTTCGTGTCGCTGGACAATCCGCATTTGACGTATGATTTTCAGACCAGATATAGGAAGGTAAGCTTGCTTTTCTTTTATCTGCAGGAGAGGATTTAAAAAAAAAGTCTTATTTATTTAGACGCTAAACATCACATTGTAACATTCTAATACAAGCGATACTACAATTGATTTATCTACAATTTTTCTATGGGTAGTTAGAAAAATGTCTGAGGTTTCTAGTGAATATAATTTTTTAACTATAATCCTTTAAATTCTATGAAAAACATACTAAAATATCAGTAAAAGGTGCAGTTTTAAAACCAGCAAAAACAGTTTTGAACGTTTTACCTAAAATTCCATAAAGAATTTAAAAGATTATTGATTAAGAATATTATTCACTGGAAATCTTAGACATTTTTCTAACTACCCGTATAGAATAGACAGATAAAGAATTTGTAGTTTTACTTGTATTAGAAAAGCAAAAAGTGTATATTTTTGGGTGCTGACCCTTAAAGGCCTTTTTCACAAATATTGACATTTAAAAAATATATATTTACTCATAACATGTGGTTGAAACAATGGACAGCTGGATAATACATTTTTGATTCTGTGTAGGCACTTATCAATTTTCAAATATTGACATTCTTTCAATTTCATTGACCTATCTAGCCTAAGAGCTGAAAGGTCTATGTCAATTAAATCGCAATTTTCATCGTATATTTTTTAAATCGCTCACTATCAAATTTCATTGGATTATCTGTTCAATCTGTGTAGCAATTTCGTAAATAAGTAATTCCGTTGATTCCGCTAAGGCAGGGTTTCTCTAGTTTTTAACATAAGACCCAAAAATCGTTTCATTTTTAATTTCGGTTTCCGAAGTCCCGTAATCGTTTTAATGACCAAGAGTACGTTTTTACGGATGGTTTTAATACAATTTTAACCATAAAAAGCTCTAAGCCTTATCAGCTCGAAATGTTTTAGTGTCTTTTCCAATATTGAACAGTATTTCATTAAAAAATCTCCGAGAAAATAATGTGATCTAATACAAAAAAAAATTGTAGACTGCCCACATTGTAGACTAATCCCGAGTACATGGAGGCTGTACATTAGGAGATACTCATTTATAATTATGGTGACACTGTGAAATGTGATAATCAACTGCTATAAATATTTATTACTTCGTGAGATATTTCAAGGCACCCTGCTGTTCCTTGAAAATCACAGGGATCTGGGGGCATAGTTTGAGAAATACTGTGCTAAGGAGCGTTCCGCGGCTTTTTTCAGAATTCAACGATTTCTTTTTAATCCACATTTTCCTGAAAGAGTTCAACCATTTTCAAGACAGAAAATATCATGTTTCTATAAAAAAACAACAGAAAAGATTTATTTTTGAAAATTGGCTGGTGTAGCCCGGAGACAACCCTAATAATAATAATAATGTTTGGGTCTTTGAAAAAAAATATTCCTTTTTATTTTATAATTTTGTCCTTTCCGGAATGAGTTTTTCTTTTACTTCTTGGGAATAATATACCAATAAATATTTTTTGTACTATATTATCATTTTAATAAATAAATAAAATTAAAATTAAAAAATATCGACATAAGAAATATATATTTATAGCCCTTATGAATAGTAAGAACCATTTAATATGTTTTATGGAGGAATGTAGTTGTTTAGCTCATACAATATTCACTGAATCACATTTTGCTTTCAAACGGAACCTTAAATAAATGATTGTCCTATATTTTTTGCCGTGTAATCATTAAAACATTTTTATAATAATCAATTACAAAAGATTACTGAAATTTTCCGTGAAAATATGACGTGCGTCATCTATGAATCGATTGTGGAGCTAAATACTTGTTCGTTGTGTTTTCTTGCTTTGACTTTTCACCGCTAGGAGGCGGGCGGTCCCAAATATTAGCTCCAATCTTTCAATCACAACAATTTCAATTTTGAAATGTTTTTGCGGTCTATAGAAACAATTTGAAAAATATAATAACGATTCCAACATTATAGTTTTTCTTATCTTCTGAGAGAAGAGTATGTGTTTATAATCTGTACCCATTTTAATCACGTTTTAAAAGTATTTTTTTTAATCCGTTTCCTTTCTCTCACCTCAGCTCGTACAATTTATGCGATGTCGCATATTTAAATTTAAATAAAATTCTCAAAAAAATACCTGTTGAAAAGGTTCTGAAAAGAGGCATATATTTTTGAAAATTCTTTTGACCCTTGTTTATGTAATTTAAGCATAAGGTTTTTAAACTAACAAGTTTATGATTTATAATAATATAATATATTTTGATAGCACGTCACATAATCTTACTAAAATAAGTGCTACAAAAATGTTACCAAATATTATAAATTTAATATATGGTTTTTCTATTTAATTTGTAGAAAACAGTACATTAATTTTTATGATAAATTAATTCCGCTATTTTGCTTTTTTGTTGTTCCAACTCTTATCTGAATACTCAAAGAGAAAATCAAAATAACCGCCCAATTTAGTTAATCGAAAGAGGTAAAAAATGTATTTAAATACTCAATTCGATGCGATTAGACAACTTCCAGAACACAATTTTCAACAACAAGCAGTTCTTGCAAATTTGATGAGGTATTTTCAAACATCATAATATATACACTTCTCCGAACTTACCACGTGAAATCCCAATATATGGACCCCTTTCAGACAGAACCGTATTCTTGAAATATAACCGGCCACGATAGTGGTGACAGTTCAGTGTAATAAATACTTCAAAACTTGGTCCGTTTTCTTTAATTTTTGACCAAACCCGTTTTTAATAAATAAGTGAAACAAAATTATAAAGTTCTTAACCATAATATTTGGAGTATGTATTTATCTTAAGTTATATCGTATCATTGTGTATTTTAATGTAAAAGATTAAATACATAAACAGACAAAAATATTACAAACTTATTTTTCTTATAACATTTTATAAATTGAAAAATACACATATATTGGATTACAAAATTTAAACTTAAATATACGTCATGGCAAACGATTATTCTTGATTCTTTTTTTTAAATTTGTACGTACAGCTCGTCTCATTTATTCAGTTTATAGACTCATTTTAGTACACGGAAATCTTTAATAAAAGGCGACTCAGATGTATGCGTTTGAAAATGGAATGCTTGACTGCAACAGTGGCAAGCTCGGCCAAAAATGATTTAAGAAAAAAGTATATTTAATTTTATCAGAAGTATTCAAAACCCATTTTATGTTTTGATTCCAAATAGATAAAAATCGATGTTTTATACAAAAATCTTCATGAAAAAATGGTTGTGCAAATAACTACCCACATTGCTAATAAAGATTGTCATTGTGGTTAAATTATTCAAATGTATTTGTTTAAATTTAACACAAATGCGCATACTCCACTTCATGTATCAATTGTAATTGTGCGCAATTTAATTAAATCGATGTTGTTAATTAAATTAAGTAACATGTGAGCTTTGACATAGTATAATTTTACAATTACAATTAAAATTTATAATATTTACTAATGTGTGCAATTTGCGCGATTGTAACAACGTGAATTTCGACATTTTTACGCAATATTGTATTTTTAAATAATAAAAATTACGTACGATGGACTGTAAAAAAGATGATGACCTCATGCGTTTTTTGTAAACGATACAGTAAATATTTGGAATCTCCACAATTTCTTAACATATCCCAGACTTAGTGTTAAAATTAAAGAAGAATTTTGCTTTAAAAACCCATCACAAACACGGGAACACTAACCACCGGAGAATGTCAAATCTCTTCCTGACAGAAAATTTACGTCGGCAAAGCGTTCAGGGCAGTTCAGTTAGAAATATTGATGCCAAGATAATGTTGATTCCGGGAGGATCTTTTCTTCTACAGTTTTATCAGATAGAAGAAGGAACCTCAACGAAGAAAATGTTTTCACAATGACAAGTTTTTATTTTCAATCATTGGTTTTTTTTTCTATGTTTACGTGTCTTATGTTATAGTTTGTATAATTGCTTTGAAACATGTGTTCAATACTCAGTACAATGTGTTTGACTTCTGAGCCAAAAAGTATTCCCAACAATAAATTGCAGGTCTCTACTATTGTGCAAATATAGCCCGCGCTCCAGTTCCAGTGTTCTCACAACTCGCCGGGGAGGGGAAGGGAGAAAGCAAATATAATAAATATAAATTCTAACTTCTTTTTGTTGTTGTTGTAATTTTTTTGTAGTTCTACAATCACGAATAAGTTATTTTTTAGCAAGACTAACATCATAAGAGTAATTTCATTATTTTCGATCTGCCATCACGTTATTTTCTATCTGGGTCTGGACAATCTCGTTTAAAACAACGAGCCTTTCATACCGAAATGACGTTTTCATCATGAGCTTATGACGAAGCTTGTAATTATCATAAAATTTGTCAAGAAACCTCATTTTTTCAAATTTATGTTAAATAAGAACAAGATTTGAGAATAACCGTCAAAAACTCTACCGAAAGACGAAATAAAATGTTTTGCTTGTTAAAGCATATTTACTAAACTAAGTAGTAATCTAAGCACTTAACTATTTACAAGAGGTAATTAAAAATAATCGTGAGATGTTATTTCACGAATTAGATAAAGTTACAGCGTATTATATTACGTATACTGGTTCATGTTGTTGTTTTAAGTTTTAACTGAAAATCTATTATTATTATTTTAGCAAAAAGAAGATATTGTTTGTCAAATACAGTAAACGTCTGATCAGTACAAACAGACCATAAAAAGATTACTTGTTCACTTATTTGTTTTGGGAAAATTTGGATACAGAAAATTCCACTGGCTTATCGGCTTATCTGAAAGTACCTTTTCACTGCGGTTACACAGTCAATGAAATATTTAGAATAAAGCTCGTCACAAGGTGAATTAAAAATTTAAACTACGCGAGGCCGACTGCAAAGTTTTAGACCCGTCGATTTAACAGGGCTCTCCATTCGCAGTTGGACTTTTATTTATGAACTAGGCTTTTACAAAAGTTTTTAAATATTCGTATGAATATATTAAAGATTTATTGTTTTTTCTATAAGTCGTAAAGCATCCCAAACATGATACGGTATACAATGTAGAGTACGAAACGGTCAATAGTAAGTATTACAAACATGTACTCGTATATAGCACGTGCCACCCGTCAAATCATTGTTTACATATGTATTTCTTATTACATAAATAGGAATTTAAACTGATGTTTACTGTTTAGTTCTACTCTACTAGCTTACTCTTAAATTATTATTTTGAACGCGGAAACCCAACGCATCCGAGTCCCTGTAATACAATTCACATTTGTTGCCTTCTGGTTGCACAACATGTCTCCCCGACACCAGCGCCGGATCTACCATACGTTCAAACAGTGCAAAAAACATAGACGTCATCTCTGAAGGGGCGCCGTGAAAATAAATATCTTGTTTAAATTTACTTCAAATATTCCCTCTTCCCATCAAGGTGGACATTGGCACAATATATGAATCGATAGACACGTAATATGTGTCGGTAACCAAAGAAAAGGGGTAATAAACACCCCGCAAACAACCGGAATCCGTACAAATGCCCCTTGAAGTGTTCTACCGCCGCTGTTCGATAGACACGGTGCTCCAGCGAAACAGATAGTGAGAAGTGTGGCAATCGGGCCAAGAATGCATCCAGACAGGGCGCAGAAAGAGAAATGGTTGTACTTTCCTTTCCATCAAACTCCTTGTCTTAGAGTCTTAGCAAAGGGTCTTATCTACAAATCTATTTTTATTTTCTGCTCTCGACTCAAAGGAAATTGTTGGAGAAAGGAGTAGTAGGAAAATACACAACGAGCAAGTGGGTGGAAGAAAATATCGGAAACGCCCTAGGAAAAAGTCTGAAAATGAGAATAAAGCAAAGAGTGTGTTCGATACCTACACTTTGTACTTTATGTTTAATTTTCAATATAAAATCTGAAAAGGAAGCAGTTATGTAACTTTTTCATAGATACTTCCTTTGGGGGATTGGGTAAGTACTTTACCAATAAACGATATGTAGGTATGCAGGTATCTTACCCATATATCTATGTATGTAATATGTATTCATCACCCAACCATTCAAACCAGAGCTATTCGAGTTTTGAAGAGTTTTTATGCTTCGGCATACCCACAAATTTCTGCTATTATTGTACTATATTATGGTTAAGATGTATTCTATGAACTGAACCTGGTCACTTCTTGTAGAAAATACTAGAATAAGTAGAATGTATGTAATCAATTATTATTGTATGTTGACAAAATAAAGTTATCATTTTGATAACCCTGAGTGGATGTTTACGAGCGTGACAGTACTCGTACCTACGTAGTGATTGCCCGTGGTACTTACCGATTCCTTACTACTCCCTACTCCCTACTCCCTACTCACTACTCGCTACTCATTGTTCAAGGATAATAACATAATTTCCAGTTAAGATTTACAGATCAGTCCATTGACCTGCAGGATTAAAGCGTGCAACCGCAAGGAGGTTACATGAAAACCATTATTTAATTTGTTTTGATCGCGACTCTTGTTTTACGAAGTGAGAAAACAAATATTTACACTTGTAAATTTCCATTCCATAACCGATAGAATAATTTATGAAATATAACGTTGGCGTATTTAGGTAGGTAGGCGCGCGGTACTCGCGAGGAGGGAGGAGGAAGATAAGAAAGCACGTCCTGCGTGAGATTTGGGTGACATCTTGTGATGAGAGGAGCGGGGAATACAAAAGGATCGTCAATTGGCCGCGTATTCGGTCCTGGTGCAATTACCTCCTCAGTAGGGGGGTCTAGTGCCGCCGTGTAGGCCAGTCAGCCAGTCAGTCAGTAAGGCGACCGGACGCACACAGCGCCGCGTCCTCTAGCCGCTGCACCGAGCCCAGCCTCCCGCTCTGGTCCCAGCCCTGCTCCCTGCTCCCTGCTCCCCGCCCCCAGCCCACCTGCTCTCGGGCACCGCCACCTCAGTCTCTGGCCACCAGCAGACCCCGCCAGTACTGCGCTTCCACTTCCCGTCTCACACTCTCAGCTGCAGAGCGTATCTCCCATCTGTTCGTTCACTGATAAGAATGACACGCCGCGATTCGGCCGGTGCGCGCGGATTAATCCGCAAAATAGTCTGACAGCGATCAGTGTGGGGAGCGCGTGTGGCGACACCAATCTATCTCAGTGACATCGTACTCTGACTCTGACGTCCGTGCTCCGCTCGACCGCTTGCTCGACCGCGTGCTCGCTTGCGTAACACGTCGGAGGCTCCATGGGGGCCCCGTGGTGAATCAGCATGAGGGGCAGCACGGCGGGGCTGGCCGAGGCCCTCGAGGGGGAGTCTCGGCCCCACCGGGCGCTGCTGGCCGTGCTGGACACGCTGTTCTCCTGCGTGGTGGTGGCCCCGGCGGTAGTGGGCTACTGGCGGGGCACGTGGGAGCTGGCCAACATGTACGTGTGCCCCGAGCGGCCGCTGCTCTCCTCGTTCCTGTCCATGGCCCTGGGGACGGTGGGGCACCTCACGCTGATGCTGTCGCAAGGCTTCCTCAAGAAGCACCTCGACCCCGACAGATCACGCCTGAACTATTACTTGTGGTCGCGCTTATACACGGTGGCGTACGGAGTGGTGAGTGTCAACTCGTGGCGGGGCCCGTGGGGGCTGATGGAGATGCTGATGGGACGCGGAAGCTCCACGGCGCCCCTGCTGGTGAGCGTGGTGGCCCTGATGGCACTCCGCTGCCTCAGAAACACTACGGCGCCCCCGTTCGCTCTAGCTCTAGACAGACCTAACGAATACTTCGATGTGCCATCCATGTTCAGGATTTCGGTAAGAAATTATTTCCACCACATGATATTAATATAATACATAGAAACATTATTTCAAAACATCCAATTATGCACAGCATAATATATGACCATACATACACAGATTTAATACTGTGTATCTGTTCCAGAGTTCCAATTCGTTTGACACACGTTAACAAAGCTTAATTTACTTTTAATTTTTTTTTTTGTTTACCATTATTTATAACCATTCTGAAAAGATTGTCCTTTGTTCAGATCTATTTTTTGTTATGTATAAAGAAAATTATTTACAGAATCCAATTTCAAACAGATCTCTCAAATTGATGCAATAACTTTTCGAGTCCTAATGAAAATCATATATAAAAACAAGTGTAGGTACGTGATATGAAGCGTGTTGAGAGCAAGGTTAGGACGGAACGATAAAGTAAATCCCATGAATTATAGAAATGATTTTCTTGGTATTTACACATAAGTTTTCAGCGAGGAGATAAAACAATGTTACTTTTAAATTGACGCTTGAAAAGTATGTACTTAACAATTCCGGTCAATGTGGCCTTTCACAAGAGGTTAATTTTAGCAGCTTCTTGGTTTAGCAGTTTATTTTAGGAACTACTTCAAAATACAACAAATATACTTAACAACGTTTTTTTGATTTATTGAAATTATAATGTGTTTTTCAAAATTACACATGTAGTGGAAGCATACCAAATAAAACACAATACCAACAAAAAAAATTGAAACAGATTTTTTTTAAAAGAAAATAAATGCTAGAGCTTGGCGTACGAGTTAAACAAAAGGTCCGTGCAGAAATGTATGTTTTTGAATGTTCAATTTTGAAGAATGATATTATTTCATCTTTAGTTTTTGAAGTTGGTGAATCATAATTTTTTTTACTCCGTCGGGAAGGTTGTTGATTTTTTCCCCCTTTAAATAGATAATTATTGTACATTTGTTGTGTTCAAAATAAATACATTTTAATGTCATATGTACCGGTATGCCTTAATAATGTTGTGAAAAATTGATTCTTATTTTTGGAACTTGGAATATTTTGAACAACGTTACTTTTGGGAATAGGGATGGTTTTTTTTAAAATATTGCATATGATTATTTGTGTACGTGACGAGTGTGAACTTTTCAAATTTGAAACCGACGGATGTGTTCTGCAATATATCAAATTTGTTTATATTTTTTTTTTATTTAGTAATGAAAAAACTCAATTGTTACAACAAAAAAGGTTTTGACCGTCCAACTAGGAATATTTCCCGTTTTAAGTCAGTCGAGTTTGTACATATATATTTAACAAATTTTATTTTATTAAAATTTGTTAAAAAGTTTTTTTATTAAATTTCAGATGACTAGTAGTAACAGTATTAGTTAAATAAAAAATCAAACTGTTTATTTTAGCAATATATATGTATCAAATGTTTTTATTTTTATTTTAAAATTTTAAGAATGTAGTTATATTTTATTTATTTTTAATCTTTGGAAAAGTAATAGTTCACTCTCATTTCTGCCTTAATTGTTAAGCCAACCCCTCACCATTTTACGAAGAACATCCAGACTTTTAATTTTCCAAGTATAATTATATATATAATATAATTAATTAAATATATTATATAATATAATTTTGGACCTAAGAATGAAAATTGTCTTTGAGCGAGGGATGTGGTAAGTGATAAAATTGGATTAGTCCGCCTGTGTCGGGTGTCGTGTGTGTCATGTGTGTGGCTGATAGATGGGTAGAGGTTTTTTTTATATGAATACCGCACAAGAGTCTCAACTGCTCCCAACCGTCCAGAACCAGTGAGACTATGGCATCCCCAAGTAGGGTATGTTGTGAGGCTGAAGGTAGTGGGGAGGGGAATGAGATGGGGAAGAGGAAGGTTGGGAAGTACCTGGTTATTCAGATCTGGTCACCAAACACGGCTAAAGCCATTTCAAGCAACGTTTCGATTCTGAATGGTGGTCTTTCACCAGGGCGATACTTGGAGTATCTACCACTCTGGAACGTGCCGCAAATATACTTTTCATTGTTTTTATATGAATTAAATGTGTTATGACACATATTAATTAAATAAAAGTTATTGGCGCACGCCGGGTTTGAACCCGCCACCTTTGGATTCGTAGTCGAGCGTAGATGTGACGTTGTTGAGAGTATTTAATAGTATTTTTCTCATGAGTCTGACATCCAGAACTCCTAATTCTTTAAATAATACACCACTGAAGTACCTAGATGGTTTTTTTAGGATAACCCTAAGTAATGATTTTGAAATTCCTGATAGTTTTCGCACACCCAGCCTAATCTATGGACGCATATTCTAGTAGTGACCCACACATGGCGTTGTAAATAAGTTTTAAATCTTTGACTCATAAGATATTTCTAACGGACATATATATATATATATATATATATATATAAATAAATGGACACATGTTATCTTGAAAGATTTGAAATTACAAATAATATTTTCATATCTAGACAAGTACCTACAATGTATTCTAGCAGATATTATTCTAAATTTGAAATGGGTTGATTAAAGCCACTAATTTTTTTTTTGTAAGTCAAGTAACCTTCCGTGATTTTTCACGGGTAACAACTAATTATTTTAAGAATTATGATTCTTTGAACCACTTTTACAAGGTTTTTTTTCAATATCTTATAAATGATGTAACTTAAGAGTATCTCTTAACCTAACAAATTATATAAATACATGAAATATTGATATGGGTGATAGCTTGAAATTTCTCTAAATTCGGATTAACTACTCTATAAAATAATATTAAAAAATCATTAAACCGGCTAATACGATAATATTTTTATAAATGTTATGTTAAATATTTATCTTTCGATAGCAATAACTTTAGTTGTTTAGTCGCTACGAAGCATATTAAATACTATGTAGTCAATTTAGTTATAGTTTTGTGAGAAAACATATTTAATGATTAAGGTTGAGGTATTTCAAACTTTCGTCAAATTCGACATCGTCACAATTCACTCGATAAGCGTCATTTTGGGTCTCTGACATTTGGACGGTTCCCGTTAAACGTCGATTAAACACATTGTGATCAGCTGACAAGCAATCAAACATGACCGTTGTGCTTTTAAGCTGATCACAATTTGTTTCTGAAACGGGTATAGAATCAACGTTGGACGGGAACCATTGACATCTTTAAAAAAGGCACTAATCTATGAATTGTGAAGATGTCAAATGATATTAATGTTTGGAACACCACAATATAAAAGTTGAATAAGGAAAAAGAATTTGAATTTTTGAGAATAAATTTTATTTTCTTTCTAATTTTAAACTATCTTGCATAATATTGATGTGTGGTTAGTGACTTTCCAGAATATTTATTATTTTTTCCGAATATGTGTAAACTAATCTATGAAATAAGATATTAGTCAATATACCGACTGTTAAAATCATGTTCTAATGTTAGATAACATATTTGTTTTTTAGATTATAATCGAATTTTATCGTTATCAAGCGTTGAACCAATTTACCCCGTGCTTCATAGAGACAACTTTTGCTATTGGTCCCCGAGACACCAAACATTACAAAATAATAATGAATTGCTGTTCTTAAATCATCACTCTACTAACTGTGGGTATCATTCTACTCTGTCCAGAATTTCGAGACTTGTTAACTCAAACCATAGTCTTGAAATTTTTGGAATCAGTCTAAATGATTTTTGTCATTCTGTACGATTCAGATTTTAATGTTCTTTCTTATGCATATTTTGTCATTGCTTCATTATAATATTATGTTTGTGATGTTTTTTCTCTGTTGCTCTTTTTTCCCATTCCGTGTTTTGTGTTTTTTGGTAATTGGACAATAGTCCGTTAGTTTATAAATAAATAATGCTAAAGTGTAGAAAATGGACATAAAAACCTTTCAAGACAACTCGTCACCGTTTTACAACTACCAAATGCTTTTAAAACGAATTAATAGATTTGATATAGGCACCTGATGATTTAATAAATATAAAATAATGATCTACTCTTCAAAATTTTATGAAACAGTTATCGTTATACCAACAATGAATTGGACGTAGTTTTGCAAAAATCAAGTTCTCAATTTGAAAAAACCATGTTTAAATGTTTTCCTATAGATAAATACGAAATTTTTACCTGCTGACCAAACTCCAATTGCAATAGCTTTTTATTTTTTTTACTAATTCACATTGCAGATATTTGACTTAAATTGAAGTTTAAAAACATTATAAAATGTAGCATAACATATAAGAGATACATTTTTTAATAAACACATTGATAGATTATTAATTACCTATTTATGATAATTCTCATAAAGAAGAAAAAAACACTAATATTCACTTTACGAATGCCGATTACGCATATTAATGCTTTTTTATCGTCACATTTTCAAACGCCTTTTTCTCAGTTTCATGTTTTTGGGTTTGGACGCTTTCTGCATAACTACGTCCAATTAATGTGAACGAGGAAAGGAAACATTGAATTGAAGCATCAATTTCCTTTGAGGTAGTAATTGAATTTATGTTTGTGGTTTTATTTTCGATAAAAGTGTCCAGCTTTTGGTTGCACGTGATATCTAAATTTGCAAAAAGAAACTGAAAAATTATACGAAATGTCAATTTTCTTTGAAATACTTTTAATTTAAAAAATAATACCTATGAATGACAGCAAAAAAATCATTTTTAAAAGTAAGTTCCGCCTGAAAGATGTTTCAGGGTCAAGTGTTGAGTAAATTGCCTAAGTACTAGGCGTTCCCTTCCATCTCCGGTAAAGCCGGTGAACGGCGTAACTGACAACTTCCGTAGTTTTGCCCGCAACTCCAACAAGTAGGTGACAACAAGAGAAGCAAACTGTTTGTGTCAGACGAGTATTTACACCAGTAGATTTAGTGGATGTCTGTATAGGTGTTGCAGGCAAAGTTGACACGGACACAGTAGGTAGTATATATACTCAGATAGATGCATTGCTTGTATACAGCATTCAGACTTCATGAAAGAAAATCCCAGTGAAATTCAATTTTACGTGACCGAGTGGAGAACTTTACAATTAAAGATTTTATTAGTTTAGAGTGAAGTGGATCTTTTGCAGCTACTCTTTTAACACGTTATAGTAGGAAGGTCGCCGCTCGCGGTGGTGGAATTAGCTAAATTTCGCACGTATTTTTTAATGTGTAGATTTATTTTTTAATCCAATACTATACATATTTTCATGCAACTACGGCAAAGTAGACGGTGCTTATGCGTCTTTGTGGAGTGCACGCCTCTATGTATTTTTAAAGACGTTTTTTTTTTAATTTTTAAACTGTTATGATTTTGGCATAGGTCAGAGTTTTATCTTTATATGTCAACTGCTTTTTATCTTTAAAAATCCAGAAATATATATTTTTACTAAAACATAATATGAGAAATATGATAAGTTATGAATTTGAACATTTGAATTGGTCGATTTGTTTTAATACTATGGTTCAAAGGGAGCACAGCTCTTGGTGCTAAACATTTTTGGGACGCTTGTATATACGAGTACACCCAAAGATTAAAATACAAATTAGCAAAAGGAATTTTCTTTTCAACACAATGACAGCCGAATGTTTTATTGTAATGGCCAATGATATGATATATTCATTTATCGCATTGACCTACGGTGAAATAAAAAATGCTCCAAATATTCTATACTAAAATATAATACTTTACTATTTTACTAGTGTTGTTATTAATTTAATTTTAATAGGTTTGTTCATCAAGCTACAATATCATACGGAAATTAATCGATTTTTTTTTTAAATAATCCTCACTAAAATGGTCTTTGTACAGGAGTTATCTAGGTATTCGTATTTAAAAAAGTATATTAAAAAAATTCATTTTTTTTAATATTCAAAAAACTTTTTAAAATTTTAAAAACTTTTTAGCTTCAATGATTAGCATAAATATATGCGTAAGGTTCGTTTTCTCACAAATGCTAAAAAATGAAATCCACTTTGTAACTAATGTAAATTATTGTTATTGTTGTTTATTATGTATATTGCATGAGCGACAATTTCAATGTGTTGAAATCGTGTGTTAAATTACATCACCTATGCCATTATGTTTATTATATTGAAAACGCTCTACGTCACGGGTTAGGTATAATAATTGACGAAACGAAAGTAACCATACAATATCACACATCGACAAACGCAAAGTTCCATCGGACTTCTAATCATTAGAATGTGTCACCTCAGGATCAGGAAGACACATTGTCAATTAGTTTATACTTAGCATTACTAATTGAGGTTTTTGTAGGACTCGGTTATGGTTTGTGCATCTCACAGTGTTTGAATCCGAAATAACTCTAAGAGCGCCTGAATTGTGAGATCTGCAATATTGCTCTCAGCCTTGTTTGACTTTTGAACACCCAAAGGGACGACGTATTAAAGAAATGTGTACATCTAATGTTTTGTTTATTTGACAAAACTTACAGATTCCATCACTCATCAGGGCGAAATCTTAAAATTCATCAACGTAAATAAGTCATCCATAATACACGAGCATGTAATTTCGTCAATATTATCCTTTTATATCCTTTGTCAAAAGCATTTTCTTAGAGATTCTGTTTACAAAAGCTCATGTGCCCACCGTTTTTGCTTGCTTAGAAAAATAATGTGAAGATTTTTATGTCAATAATGTCACCTGTTCAATAATATTTCAAATTTGAAAAACTTTCAACTAAATTTGTACATTCATATGTATGTATATGTAAGTACCTACGTATGTGCGTAAGAGGAACGATTACGAAGAAAGGGACGGATATCATTATGTTTAACGCATAATGGATATTAATATACTAGAATGCATATTTTTGCCACATTATGTATTTTCATTGAGCATTGACATTGTAGAATGAGTGGTTTACAATCGATCGGAGTAAGTAGCTACTATCTACCAGCTTGATATTAGGTCGCTGATAGCAAATGCTTACGCGATGTTAATAACGTAATTTTCTAAACTCAAGGTGAACCTACTTAATAAATATCTAATAATTTCATTTTTTTATTCTACAAGAGCTTTGGCTTGTTATACTAACTGTGCACCCTTGAGGTAATATTTCACAAAAATAGCGCTATATAAATTAGCCAAGTGTTAATATCACAAACTGCATTTTGAAATGAAACTTGGGTAAAAAGTTTTATTATTGCCAATTTCAGTAGGTACTTAGTACGTTAACTGACATTCTTTTTATTTGTGAGTGATCAATAATTATGAGATAATCTCCCACGAATTCATTTTTTTTTTAACATAACAAAAATCTTTTTTATAACTCAAGATAATGAATCTTCATTAACACTGATTTTTTTTGTTTTTGCATTTTTGTTTAGATGTATACAAATTACTTTTTCACACATCTAGTAAGATTTTTATTTTATACATTTCACAATAGTAGAACGAAGCATATAAGGTACCATACACGTATATATAAATTGAAATCTTAGTATGTATAAAAATTATAGGTTTTTCAATACATATTCAGCACAAATCCTACAAAAATTGATTGGACTTGAACCGTTGCAAGTTTGAATCCATTGATTGTGTTTCTATTTTGTTATACCTGTCATCGTACATCGTCTTTATTTTATGTTCGTCTTTAATAATTATTTCTGTTTGCCTAAAGAACAAAATGTGGATACATACCACATAAAACTAGGTGGCTTGCTTTAAGTATCTTACACGTTTCGTTTATTACTCGTCGTCATGTTTAATTTGTCCCTGAGCAACCGTATGTTTGGTCCTCGGATTATTCTTCGTATTTCTACTGTTCCACGAGATTTTTTCTGTTTCTTTATGCTCGTTTAATGTTCTCATGTTTCGTTTCAATTACTTGTCATGTTTAGTTAGTTTTTGGGCAAACGTACGTTTTATTTTTAGTTCTTGGATTATTCACCTTTTTTTGGTTCCTTGTTGTTGTTAAATGATCTCCTGACATTACTGATGAATATATCGTATTGTGGAAAATTTGAAACAATGCCAGAGAATATTTCTCCCCTCTCCTGTGTCAACTGTGGTTAGAAGTGCATCAATAAGGAGATAATCTGTTCTACCCGGTGAGCGAGCTGCCTTTTGCTACTGTGAGGTTTTTTTATGAATATGTTTAAATACAACTACTTAAAGTGAAATTTTGTAGATAGTGTTTTGTGTGCTTAAAGCAATTATTTATTTAAGCCCACTCACCTAGGTTAGGGAGGGTATAAGATGGATTTTGGACGGAGGCTAATGGGGTATTACTGACGAATGTATGTTTGTTTGTTGCAGAGCGCCCGCGACCCCCTGCTGTTTGTGCTGGACTGCGTATTCTCGGTGGTGGTAGTGGGCTCGCTAGTGGTGTTCGTGTGGCGAGGCGCCTGGGACATGCTGGACTTCTACATCTACCCCCAGGACAAGGTGTGGAGCGCCTGGGGTTCTGCTGTAAGCACAACAATCTTCATACCGTTTCTGCCTAATTTTTCCCGTCTTCATCCCCCCGCAATCTCTATCAGCCTCGCAACATTCCCCTTAAAAATATTGATTCCATAGTTTCACTGGCAGTTGAAATATTTCTGCGATAGCAAATATGTTTTTTGATGAAATCCTAGATGGTTTTATTTTTTATTGTATTTTGAGCAATAGAATACCGTAATTTTAATTACACCTTAAAGTGTTTTCACTCTTTTTCAGTCTTTTGACTGGTTAGCACCGAATAGATTCACAAAAAGTGAAATTCGTAACATCAATGGCATTTTTTGCCCGTAAATCTTATTTTATCATCATGTTAATTACTCAACACTTCAGACATTAAAAACTCAAAAAATTGTCTTATTCCCTACAACGGTGTATTCCATAGAAATAGATTTTTTTAAATATATCCATATTATTTACTACCTTGTACTAAATACAGTGTTTTTGCTAAAAACTAACACACCACGATGGAATACGGCAGCGTATAAGACATGTGATCTCCATCTATATTCAATTCAATAAATAAGACAATTAGCGAGAGACTCTCGTGAGATGAAGAATTTATTTTTTGAATATAGGATTCCATATTGATAGTGTATACATTTAAGAAAGTTAGCGATGACTCAGAATTGCATTAGGGTGAGATAAATTATATTTTAACAAGTATGAGGCTTTTAAAGGCCCGATAAATTCTGTATAATGTAAATTAGAAAATATCAGCTTGAAAACCTGTACCAACACTGGCTATTGCAGATATTGGAAAGTATTATAAAACTTCGTATTTACCGAGGATTATGAAGCAAGAATGTGTGATCTATTGATACTTCGGGAATATTGTCCGCGGTTTCTTTTCTACTTGGCACCGACATCGTGTTATCTCTCGTTCTATTTCCTATAGGTCTTCCGTCGCACTTCGCACTTTTTAAGATAATTAAGTTAGCGAATATTCACTGCGATTATTGTTTTATTTTGAGAAGAATATTTTAAAATACACGAAACTTGTGCAACACCCTTACACAAAACAACGTGTTGACAAATATAAAATTATAGATTTAACAAAAACTAGTATCTTTCGTTTTGTTTTGTTCGCCTTTTCCTTCAACAAGGTGTCTCCAGACGTCCCTGTAATGGAGTTATGGTTATATCGATGCAGGCCCATTATCTCCCTCGCTATATTGTCATATTATTAAGACTAGTATCTTTGTAAATTATATTTTCGTTTCAACCTTGACCTCAGCTTGATTCTACACGCGCCTTTCATCGGGCCTTTCTTTGTGCTAACCTTGGGAACCTGTTACGTGGTCACTGAATTGTCCAAATGATGATAAATTTGCCTCTGAACAATGGAGTTGGCGACAAAGCGATTGAAGCCAAAAACGTTATTGAATAATCTGGTCTGCATTGTGGGAGGTTAACAGTTTCCTCCTAGTTTCGAATCCCAGTCAGCTGTTTGCAGCGTTGATTGAAATACAAAAGGAAGGCAATATACAACCTTCGCAACCAATCTTGGTCCATTGCTGTGAAATTTGCCTATATTCGTCCGGAGATTAGAAGCTGACCTCGCCGAAAGACGAAATTCCGCGATTCCGTAGGCCGAAGATGACGCCTGGTTATTTCCTATTTAAGGCGGCTAACCTGCACGTGTCCGAGTTGACAATAATCTGTGCAAAATTGGCTCGCATTATAAAAGATTGCATAACGTAGGAGGAACTTACGAAGCGAACTGAGCAATCTCGCGTGCCTGAGATACAGAAAAACTTAGTTTATTAATACCGGTCGGAATGTGTATTATGCTAATAGTATTCTGGTATTCTAATTTCTGTGGGATAATGCTGTACTTTCCGTTTCATTTGGAGCTGGGCGTTTTGAACTTAATTTGACCACGTGATATCTAAATAACTATTAAATGATTATGTTATTCATTAAAATCAACTTCATTCATAACTAAAAAATCAAGTACAAACTGGAATTCACTGTGAAGCACCGTTGAAGTGTTATCTATCACAAACATTGAATAATTATTAAATTATACACTAAATCAAACACAAACTACTTTACTGATTAACATTTAGAACAGCTTTGTGTTAAGTGGAACTTATTAATCATATAAACTTTATGTAATAAAATTAATGTTCGAGGTAATGTGCTAATTCTTTCTAAGGGTTTAAACATTATAATACGAGTATAACTATAATATGCTATTTATTACCAGTGAAAAATAACGGGATGTACCTACACTTGCCAAGAAAATAAAATTGTTGCTTTAATCTACGCATTTCCAATGCAGAATAATGTCTGTTAAAATACATTGTAGGTTCACTTTATTATGTATATAGATATTTGAAACGATTATTTAAAAAGTTAAATACATATTCAATTAACATCAGTTCCAATTTTTTAAATTTCACTCTCTTACGTACGTTAGTAGGTATTTCTAAAGGAAATTATAATATTGTTTAATTATGAATGTTTGCTCTCTTGATTAAAATGAGTAATACCCATATAAAGTTCATGTGACAATATTCTCTCACGCGAGTAAGTAATAATAATAGCTTACAGTGGGTTTAATCAAAAATATGAATGTCCTTGTTTTTTCTGCATAATATTCTAGTTATTACGAGCGAACTTTAATTAGTCATCCTCTTATCAATATAAAACGATTTTTTTATTTTACTTTCCATTTTTTTATTAAACTCTTTAATTAGCCTTCAAGTCACTGATAATACAATATACATAAACACTTGACGACTTCTTAATAATCAATAAAATAACACTAGAAGAGGAGTATAAGAATAATTATTAGAATAATTATTATAGCGTGGACCAATGACACTCTATCAGCCATGTGAGGTCAAATGGAAAGGACGGATGTGTTACAAATCCTGAAAGTAAATATACAATACTTGAGGGAAAAATTTCGGAGTTACAATTTTTTGATTTTCGCAGCGTTTTAAAAACATATTTTTAATTTTTTCTACTGTTTTTTTTTATATTTCGTTAATATAGATTTATTTTTATCGCGCCGTTTATCAGTGCCGGATCCACCATACGTTCAAACCGTACAAAAAACACAGGCGCCATCTCTGAAGGGGCGCCGTGAAAATAAAGATCTTAATTAAACTTTCTTAAAATATTTCATAAGTCATATAATTTTTTCCCTTAAGCATTTAAAAATTACCCACATCGTGGGATAATTATGTTTTCTATTGCGCTAGGAACATCACTGAGCATTCAACGACTATCGATAATGCATGAAAAAAAAATTGACACGGATTTTTTTTACGAATTGCTTAATAGTTATTTGGACATAAAGTTTATTTTTCTATGGTGTGTCGTACGTTAAAATCGATCTGATCCAAAGTCTACAACCGATCAGCATGCGTTCCCAGCAGTCGAAATGAACCGTTATACTCGTATATACATATTCTTGTCAAGGTGAGATTGTACCGGTGGCCATAGTAATTAAATTTTAGAACTTATTTAAAGAAGAAAAAATTGGTATAGCTTTCTGGTTTAAAAAGTAATTCCTTGTAGTGACAACTTATTTCAGATATTAACATCATTACCGTCAGATGCTCTGTCAGTTTTATCTTTTTGTGTTATACGAATGAACTTTGAAAAGAGTTTCTTCACATAGTCTAATAGAATCAGAAAAATCTTCGGTTTAATTGAATGTAATTTGATTTGGTTGAATGATTTTTGATATATTTGCAGGTCCTGGGCTACGGCCTAGCGGTGGTGACCTTCCTCCTGCAGCCCTTGGCCAGAAGGGCGTGCTCCCACTTACAGGCCGCGCGCAGGCTCCTGTTGGCAGACCTGTTCTTGCTGCTAAGCTTCGTGGCCACCGTCAACGTGTGGCGCAGCGTCTGGATGCTTCTGGACATTTACTTTATTCCAGGTATTAAACCAAACCTTTTTTCAATTGATTCTGGAGTAAATATATTTGAGATGCTCCTAAGAAGTAGCGTCATTATTGCTTTACCACTTGTTCTTGTGTATTTTGCTTTTTGTATCAAATACTATACAGACAGAAGGGACAGTGAAGGAAACCTCAAAACCCATGTCATCTTTGGGAAAGCTGTCTGGAGGGTATTTTAAAGGGAAGGAAGAAGTGAAGCTTGGTATTGAAGAGAAAAGAATGAAAGACACGCAAAATCCACAAATCATTCAACAACCAAGCCGCTGATCACAAAAACAAGTTGTGTCTCATGCGTAAAATGTTTAGTTCTTCGGAGTACCTTCCATTGAAATCCCGGTAGAACAAACATAGCATTGGGACCCGACTTCTATGTTCTAAAGACTTATGGAGAATATGGGTTCTTAAAGAATGTATGGAGAGAGCGCTAATTATTTTTACCCAACCTTTACAAACTTGCGGTAAATCACTTTCTCCAAGTTTTTACGTCGTACACCATGAGGGAGAAAGAGACAACAAATATAATACACCGCTTCTATGTACTTTCGCGATGATCTTGGGCTCCTGGGTCACCGCGGGACTCCGCCCACATTTTTTTATTATGCCACTAAACTTGACACAACTAAACGGTTTTTTAGATTATATGCTATATTTTTGTTGATAACAATACTGTGAAAAAGCGATTATAAGAATAAACAAAAACATTATGTCGAAATGGGCTATGAATGGATGTATAAATACCCTAGTCTTAGTCTTAGCCACGCCCAGGTCCGCCGAGTCCGGTAAAAATCATCAAAAACTGACTTCACTGTCTTGGATAGATACCACTCTATATACTCTAAGTGTATATCTAATTTATGTTTTATCATATATTTTTAATGCATGTCCCTAGTACTATGTATTATTTATAATCCCATGTACTGTTGCTAGTGAATCTATTTAATATATTGTACATTTTCATAATGCGTGACACTCGCCTGTTTGGTTAATTTGCCGCGCTTCTTGTAATCAAAATAGTATTTCATGTCTTAAGGGTCAGCACCCAAAAATACACACTTTTTGGCTTTCTAATACAAGCAATACTACAAATGATTTATCTGATAATTCTATATATGGGTGGTCGGGAAAATGTCTAAAGCTTCCATTAAGTACAATTCTTAAACATCAATCTTTAAAATTATTTATGAAATGCATACTGAAATTTTAGGTGAAACGGTTTTTGTTTAGTTTTCAAACTGCACCTTTACTGATATTTTAGTATATTTTCCATAGAATTTAATAGATTGAAGCTTATTTTTTTTATTCACTGGAAACCTTAGACATTTTCCTATTTGGTCATGTAGAATAACAGATAAATCATGTGTAGTATTGCTTGTATTAGAACGCTACAAAGTTGCGTTTAGCGCAATTTTTGGGTGCTGAGCCTTAACAGCAAAACAAAAAATATTGCACTGGATTACTCGCTGAAGTCGAACATACTCGTTTGGTTCGATTTGCTTTTCTAGAAAATTCGCTCTTAAGCCGTTATTATTTTATATTATAATGATTTTGGTTATTAGTTCGAGAAAATCCTCCTTCAACGGGATTACTTCTATGTATATATATATATATATATATATATATATTTTACTTATAAACTAACGGCCTGTCGTCAAATTACAAAAAAATACATAACACGCAATGGGAAAAATGAGCAACGGAGAAAGAACGGCACATACATAATATTAAATGAAGCAATTACAAAAATAGGACAAAATATACAGAAATAACATTCAAATCAAAGCCAAGGTCAAGTAAAAGTTTTGGTAGAATCGTAAAGAATGACGAAAATCATTTAGACTGGTACCAATAATTTCAAGACCATGGCTTGAGTTAACAAGTCTCGACATTCTGGACAGTGGAGAATGATACCCATAATTAGTAGAGTGATGATTGAGGAACAGCAATTCATTGTTTCCGAGTCTGCGATATGCGGATATATAGTTTAAAGGTGATTTTGAATCCTTTTCTAGAAAATCCACTTCTGAGCAACTGGATAACCCACGCCGGCTGCCTGGCGCTCCTCATGTTGCTCAACTGCGCCAACTCCGTGATGGTGCGTGGGGTGTACATAGACGCGGAGGAGGAGGGGGGGCAGTGCGTGGTGTTCCCCTGCTACTACCTGCGCCTGTACTTCCAGAAGGAGCGCTCCAAGAAGCGCCTGCGCAGGCTGGAGAAGGCCAGCCAGGCCAGCGACCGGGACGCCATGGGGTCCCTGCCCCTGGTTTCCAAATCCCCGGCGGCCAACCACGTCATGGTGACGGTGACGGAGAAAGACCACTTATCAGAAAAACCTTCGGATAAAATCAACGGAAACGACCGTTGAATTTAAAGAACTTAGTTAAATTGTGTTGTTATTATAACTAGTGAATGTTTTTTGGACTAAAATTTAAGAATATCTGATTTTGGACGTGAAAAGTGAACATTATTTTATTTTATTATTTTGGTAGCTGACATTTATCCAGTAAAAGATTATGTGTGTTATAAAAATTGTACATTCCGTACTTGAAAATAATAAATTAATCACGTTTTTGGTAAAAATATGTTATTTTGGTAAATGGTGAAAATAAATTATTATTTTGGAAAATATAGTCATAATTTCTGATAATATAATAATTTTGTAAAAAAACCACCAAAAAACCACAATTCAAGGTGTGTGGGTAAAATAAATAATTATTTTTACTTTGGAGTTCAAGCAGTGTTGGGGAAGGTTAAATTAAAGCTCTTTTTAAACTAAAGAGTTAATATAAATAAATTTATTGTAATTTAGTAAATTACGCAATATGTAAGTACTAATAAAATCTAGTCGTTTTTTAACACGCTGCGTGTGGACCAAATAGACGTCTAAAAGACGAAAATAAAGGGTTTATAAAATCTCAAAAAAACATTTACACCTTGACAGACTTATCTTTGTAGGTGGCTAAAGAAGGACTAACGAACTATTTTTAAATCCCTGGTTTTTTTCCATCCAAAAAATCTTTAGTAGCGACGTCACCAACTGCAAAGTTAAGTGTGTTGATCTGTACCTACAAAATACAGCAGCACAATAGTGACAAGTGAAATTGTTAGATCGTCCAATGTGATCTTATTTGGCGACACTTTGATGTACATAATTACTGATTTAACTTATGTACTAGATTATAAACATTATTTGGTATACGATTGTTAAACAGTTTCAAAAAATGGAAAAAAAAACTTGTTCTTTAAGTAGCTGTATCGTCATGCTCGTGATCGCTTTGTGCATGACATGCTGTCAATGACAGCATGTCCCTCTTAACCTAACCTAACCTAACCTAACCCTACATATAGAGGATGCGTAGGAATCGCCCAAAAGGTGGGACTAATTAAAAAAAGAAGACGGACGTCGTTTGTTTGGTTAGGTTAAGAGGGGCATCCACAGTGAGAACGTGAGCATGTCGATTTAACCACGAAAAAACTTTCAGTTTTCTTTTTTATTGTATTTTGCATCTTTATAACAGCCATGTAGATACCCATTATTTATGTAAATGTTTATTAAATCTATTGTCAATTAAATGTAATAATGGTTATCGCCTCATAGGTCTGACCGGTAGTTTCAACATTTATACGACGTAAAAGTTGTGAAAAAAGTACATAAGTAAAAGTTTTAAAATTTGATATAATTTATACTGGAGGCGCATATCATACTAATCTATTTTTATGTTAATACCACTTTAACAGTCCAGCGCCTCGAGGGTAATTTTAAAAGAAAGTTTATTTACAAAGATCTTATTTCTCATACCAATACGCAGGGAAGCTTGCTTGATTGAAGACATATTTTTGATAAGAAGCTTTTATTTTACATTCGGATTTTCATAAATCTTTCCGCTGTGGGTATGGCGGTAGGGAAAACATACATTAACCTCCTTTTAGAACGGACTAGGGATATTATTCGTGCATACGTGTTTTGCTCGTGATCAATAAATATATTTCTCTGTATAGTGAAAGGGTGGCACTTAAGTAGTGAGACTAAAAAATATAATCCTTTAATATCTGTTGGTTATTTTGTATCAAGTTTTTTTTATTCAAAATACTTTTCAGAATTTTATTCAACGCCAATTTAAAAATTTGCGGTTTAAACATTATTTAAAATTTCAATGTTTTGAAAACATTTTAGAAAGGAATGATGCGAAAATACACGATACCATTATTTTTTTATAAAATTCAAATTAACACAAAATCACGAAAAACCGAAACCTCTTTTCTGAACCAATAAAAACTCTCGAACAGTGAGCTTCGTGAAATCTTCAAAGCCTTTTTTTCTAAAATGTCTCTGTCAATGCGACTGTTTTCAGCTAGCATTTTCAATTCCGCCATTATCTATTGTGCTTTAAAATATGACACATATTCCATTTGTTCGAAATTTTCATCAAGAAAAACTATTTTTGAATAAGAGTGTAGAACGAAGCTAGTACCTATAGATATTTTGAACAAAATCCCAAAAAAATAAAAACCAATGAATCTAAAATACACATTAATATATTTGCATTTATTCAAAAAACAATTTTAAAAGATCAGGCATTAAATATGTATACATATGTACATTTTTATTTTTTATTAAATTATTTTGAAAAAAAAAAGTGTCTTGAAGTAGAACAGTTACACCATCACGTAACTTCAACAGTGGGCGTCTGACGTCATAATCAGTCAACACGGATGACGTCATGACCATTCGAGACGCCCTTATTTATGGGGAAAACCGACAACATAATAATATATATTCTGCCCAAGAAAGTTCTAGTAAAAATGTGTCTCTTGTATGATATTATATCAGTGAGTTATTTTTGGAAATGTGTTCACACTAAAAAGAAAATTGATTGAAGGAATGTGTAGTAGGTATTATTGTTTGTACTAAATTGGAAAAACGATTATTAATGTAAGATGACAAAATATTGTTTGGAATAAGCTTTCATTTTATATTGTTAGATTTTTTCAGTTCGATTTTGGATTAATATTGTATAAACCGAATTTTCATCGGTTTGGCTTTAATTTTTGTTCTAATACTCGTACCTATGCTTTTGGTTTTTTCTCCTTCTATGTTGTAAATGTGATACTGCTGAGGATTACTCTGTTAGCTAAAATATAAAATAACGAGTCTAGTCAGTTTCATTCCCAGAATGCGATCAACTTCTAGTGCAGTTCCAAGAAATAAAAGTACCTGACAGTGCACTGCAATGAAGTGTAGTATGCAATACTAGAAATAAGACTGTTATTGTCGGCAAAAAGGTACAATCATTCATGCCATTAAAGCCTATCCTATTCAATTAAAGCCTAATTGTTACTTGTGGTTTTGGAATATTTTGGGGTTTAAAGATGCTTACTTTTAGACATGTAATATTAACCAACGTCACTCAAAGCAACAAATACAGAAGAAACATATGTATTCGCTATAGTGATGGCTAACTGCTAGAAAACTGGAACACTGGTTCGATCGTCAAGCGACGGTTTCGTTCATATTTTTTAAACCTTATTAAATACTCCATCTGTGTAAATATTTTTTAATCTGTCACATTCCAAATGCTATACATATGTAAAATAATAATTAGATCAAAAAGTTAAAGCGATTGCCTCTGAAGGGTATTAGTGGGTGCATTCACGAGTTCGTTTCCTGTCACAAGCCAAAAATACGTTGAGTTGGATATTGTTCATTTGCTGCCAGTCTTGATTTTGTGGTGACGATTTTTTTAGAAATATACGGAATGATTTTACAGCTCTCGTTGGGGGAACTTTTTATTAAATAGTAATGTTTTTATGAGAAGTAATTTAAAAAAAAACATAAACAATATTAAAAACCAATTTTAAATCAATTGCTTATAAAATGCAAAACTAAATATTTAAGCCAAGTATATATTTTCTACTTGTATTATTAAAGGCTTTAATAATTTATTTTTTTTAAATATTTGCAGATGATTAATTATCTCGAATATAATAGTTAAGTTGTTGGAATGCTGATATTGTAGATATTTATATTTTAACTGAACAACTGTACAGACTACAGGTAGGTATATTTATTTATTTTAGTATACAAATCAAAGATGATCTAAATATCAAATTTAAGGATGAAATATCTAAATGTATTATTTCGTACTTTATTTTTGTAAGAAAAGAAATTATGTCAAAGTTATGAATATGTAAGTAAAGACCAATTTGGTTATATAAGTGTCGTGTTAGAGATTATTGTATTATACATATTATTATTGTTTGAAAATTATAATAAAGGTTATTGGGAAATTTTCGTTTTGCATTCATCCCTTAATGTTTCATAAGATTTATTTAAACCAGTTATACATTATTTTAAATGTGTCTTTTACGTCGAATGTTGGCCACCATCCTGCTTCACTTTTCCTGCCCTCGAAAACCCCGAACAGTTCCTCAGCATCTTCTACACCACATCCTTTTCTCAAGGCTCCAAGAGCACAACAGATCCAAATTAAACCAATGTTATTCAATATAATACACGTAAATCTTTGCGAATGAAATCGTGAGATAACCAGGACTCTTGTGTTTTCGCAGGATCTCAGAGAGTAACTGTGAATATAATGATTTAGGTCTATCAATTTACAGCATTATAGACAGAAAGACAAAAAATACCAGTATTGTCATTTTTTAACACATTCGTATTGATTCAAAATATGATCTTGATATGGTTTTTGTTTCGTAATTGTTTTTGCTGTTTGTCGCAATGAGAGGAGTTCCCGTGTCGATACAGACGTATTAGATAAATAATTTAGTTTAAGGTTATAACATAGTACATAGTACAAGGTTTACTGAAATAAAGCAAAAAATATTGCAAGGCTTAGTAATATAAATAAGAAGAAAGATAAGAAGAAATAATAAAAATATAAATAAAACAAACAAAGATATATATATATATATATATATATATATATATATATATATATATATATTAGATATAGTTTTTTTATGTAAATGTTATATAGAGGCTTGGTAATAAACCATCTTGTGGGTTTTATAATAATTGTAAGAGTAAATAAAAAGTATTGTGGGATAAACAAATAAACAACTATAGAAACAGATTTATTAAAAATTGAGTAGACACGTCTTTGTTTGAATGTTAACAGTATTTTTAATATCCATTAATCGTACCTGTTAGTGAATATTTTACAAAGTATGTATTTGAAATGTCTTTATCTAAACTAAATGTAGTTTTAGCAAAAGAAGTTTGCAGTAGTTCACTGTTTTTCGGTCGGGTATTATGTCAAGTGTTTATTGATTTGTACTAGGATTTATTTTTTAGTATAAATTAACCAATATTTTTCTTGCATAATGATCTCATCGGTCCTGGCAAAGAAAGGGAGTTTCAGACTTATTTTGATGAATGATTTATTAATTTGACTTTAAGTACCTGCTAATGGGTATATACCATTGCTGCCGCTTAGTAGTAAAATGATGTGCCTTTAAAAATTGAAATGGTAGCTGAAGAAATTTCACTCCAACTATGTAGAAAAATGTTAGCAGTAAAAATTCCACTGCTGCTTCATAGAGAAATGGTGGCCAAAGAAAATCCCTTACCGCTAATAACAAATTAAAGTATTCCAACCGAAATACCTAGATATCTGCATTGAAAAATAAAATACAATCCAAAACTTCTAAAAGAAGAGTTATAAGTTGTATGTATGTAATAAAATATTATGCTTATTCAATCTTAGAAAAAATCAAAATAATAAAATATACGCTTTCACACTGGAGCCAGTATTATGTTTTTACCCATAACTGTTAATCATTATTGATACTACGTTCAGATGTAATGTTTTGCTTGTTATTGTTTCCTCTTTTACATATGGCCTTAACTATTTGCCATTTACCAAGTCCCAGTTACTCCGTGGTATTATATTTGACCTCTGGCCTATTCAATTAATTAATTATTCCAATTATTGCAAATAATTTTCTTTTAATTTTTTTAATGAACAATCGTTTTATAAATTTATGCAGGATGACTATGAAAAATGATGATTATTGATTACTTTAACAATAAAAATATAATTTAAGTAAAAAATGTTTTAGTTTTAAGCCACTTTATTTATTCACCTACAACATTCGACCGGTTTCGGTTAAACTTAACCTTCTTCAGGAAAGTATATATTTAAACTTTCCTTTCAGTTTAAATATATACTTTCCTGAAGAAGGTTAAGTTTAACCGAAACCGGTCGAATGTTATATGTGAATAAATAAAGTGGCTTAAAACTAAAACATTTTTTACTTAAATTATAATGTCAAGCTACAAAGTGATTGCTTCCTTCGATAAAATAAAAATATAGTTTTGAAATATAACTCCGAACGTGATATTAAGGTTTATTATATATAAGATTGTATTAAATATCAACATATTCGTTGATAGTGGCCCACCTACAGTGGCCAATTCAAATTTCCAAATTATTAGTAAAAGGACCAGATGCCATGCTCTAACAGGACTCTGAAATTTTGTTCTGTATGTTGCCATGTCGTTCCAATATATTTGGAGCTTCGTGAGTAAACACTTGTGTTACATCCTATGAAAGCTTTTAAGAAAAATAATAAACCAAATGTTTGTGAAAACGTTATGATGTCTGGTGCGAAATTTATTATCGTTTCGTTGCCAACTTTTCAATGAACGCTTCTGAATGTCGTTTGAAAACAAAATCGTACGATTTACCGGAAATCGTCAATCATTATTAGCATGGCCATGAAAACGTAGGGCTTTAAGATGAATTGTGTGAAATGAGATTTCTGGAATACTAGTTTCAAAGTAAGTTTACGTTAGGTATCTCATAAAATCAATGAAAGAATATAATAATAAATAATCTGATGTTCTTCCGAAATAGTTAATAAATTGCTCAGAATTTCTCCTAAAAATTGTCAACATCATTGAGATATGTATTGTCAAAACAAAACGAAAGGGTTACAGATCAATCTTAATCGTACATCAAAGACGGTCCACCTCAATATTATTTATCAATAAAAGTTAATTTTCACAATAACTGAGCTTTTATTTGTGTTCATTTAAAATGTATAATAAGCTCCTAAATGCACATAATATATCATATAATTAACTACTTTTATTCTTAATTTACTTAGAATCTATAGGTAGTATCCTACTCTAATTTTATTCTCATGTGATATTTTATCTAATCCACAAAAACTCAAAACAGCGAATGTAATACTGAAGTGATTTTAATGACGAGGACATAGAGGTTGCGTTGGGTTAGCTCCAGATATTCTTAATCCAAGCTCCTAACCTAACGTAATCGCTTTCAGCTCACGTTGACTTTTTCACCCCGAGCTATATTTCTTTGAAGTTTTCACTGAAAATGACAATTCTTCCGTTAATTAAAAAAATCTATTAAGAAATTCAACTCTATTGTAAATTAATTACACAACTGCTCAAATTAATTTTACTACTAGAGAAATTTGAGTTAAAAGTGATGCCATTGTTTGTGGGTGAACTGTGATATTTATTTAAATTATCTCAGATTGCTCACTCAAACTCATTGGATTGTGACAGACAAATACAAGCACACATCTTTTTTGTACCGGACCGTGCAACTCTACAATGAAATTCCAACAGAAATTACTAAATAGAAATGAAAAGAAACGTACATACATACATTGTATATTAGAGCACACCACAATGTGATCTAACTTAAGATTAATAAAACAAATATATTCATTAATTTAAAAAATACGCTACAATTTTTTACTAATTTTTATGTCAAACATCAAAAACCGAGTATCCAAAATATCCACGCAGCATGTTTTTTGTCATTGGATATTAAAATATTTTAACAAATAACTTTGTGTTCTGTTGAAGAGATTGTTTTGTTATGCTTGATAATAAAACATGGAAAAGCCTGATAAAAAAAGCTAGTTGTATAGAAAATAATGAACAGCAAATAATGAAAGTGAAAGGCGCTATAAACTCCAAGATAAGTAGTACCACCCTTTAGTCCCCATTACACGATGGGTAATATAATAGGTCCTAGGGGAAACCTCACAGCTTCCATTGTGAAGTTAATATTAAAAAATATATTAAAATGAAATACATAACATACCTAAAACTATTTTAACCATTTTGATTAAATATGTCAAACCACAAAGTGATTGCTTTCTACGAAAACATTTGATTTCTCTTCCTAAATTGTGGCCCTGGGGTGTTTTTTCTTCAAACGATACTGTTAAGTGTTCCATTATTATTATTCTGTACCTATTGGTACTTGCATAGTCCACATGGTCCGAATTCAGAGTAGAATGGCGACCTGATTCGTGAACAGCTTCCAGATCCGGTGACCAGATTCAGGCCCAGGCCCAGGGCCGGGAGCCAGGAAGCACCTGCTGACCGCAATTATTTCATTTGGAAGCCAACTTCCCCCGTAATTAACTAATTGCGATGCTTCCTAATTCCGTTCAAGTGATTCCCCGCTGAGGGAAGACCACTGCGCTCCAATTGGATTTAATCTGGTTTGTAAATCTCCGGTTGAAATTAATGGCCGCTGATGGGATTAGCGAAGGACACATTGATATATTAGCGAACGCAATCCCTGAAGTAAACAACGTACTCTCTTTGGTTGTATTGTTATTCTCGCGTACCCTGGGCCTTTTGACTAGAGTAATGGGAGACGTAGGCATTAGCGAGGTTTTATATTCATGATTTCTTAATGGAATATATGCATAAAACAATTCTTTCAGGTTTTCTGAAGAATGTACAAAATATTTGCGATCTCGTCGATAGCCTCGTGGTAGTACGGTAGGACGCTCGGCTAGCAGTCGGGCAAATCGAACTCGACACTGACAATGGGTATCGACTTATTCCCTTTTCAATACGAGGCATGCTTAGTGAAATAACCGCTACGGTATACTACTTAGGGTTTTTGGCTTTTAACTTTAAATACGCCACATAATAAAATTAACAACAACAACGCGTATTAACGAGATGTGCTGGTTTTATAACATACGAACTATCACTTCGGGCTCGCTGCAGACTTTAAATAATGTGCTAAGTTAATACTAAATCAAGTGGATATAACCATATCATTATAGATATGTGGGTACTAGGTAGGTACCTATATGATATTTCATCATTGATACCGAACCTATTCAGTAGAGGAAACCATCCCAGTTTCCTGTACCCATTCGTCTGTTTGTAAATCAACGAGATTTCATTGTTATTCACAGTTTTGGCTATAGTTTTTGCAGTACCAACTACTCGGAAGAATAAGGCATGCAAAAGATTAAATTGGTCGGATAAATACGTAGGCTATAAGGCAGGTGTTGTAAAAATGACATGTCGAATTTAAATTTTAAGCTGAATTCTAATTACCTCTAACAACTCTATTCCAGACACTCGAAAAAAACTAGCCAGTTATTTGGGCTCCCAAAATACAATACGATCTTGGACTCTTTCTTCGTTATCTTTTGAAAATAATAATATTTTCCTTTACATTACGAGCATTACGCCTTTGGAACGAGCTGCTCATAAACGTACGGGGCAAGGCAAAAAGAAAGAGGCACTCTCTGCTTCCATGCGCCTTGTGTTCCGCTTCCGTCTACCCAATTCATATACTTTCTCTATCTTCCTTGACCCACTTTTTTAAAACTATTATTTGGTATATTTGGTATTCCCACGGTTAATTTGATCGATTAGAAAAATTTGCTACCAAACAAGTTCACCTTTGCACAACCATGAATACGTGCGTTCATAAAAATCAACCAATTTATATTTTTTCTGAAGCTTTCAAAGTATGACCAAGGACAAATTTGAAGAACCTAACCTCACATTCAAATTTTCCCAGTGTGAGGCCAACTTTAATTCTTAGCACATTCTCCGCAAGAGTGAAATTAGCAGTTTATCTGAAGCGATTCGCATTGACACATTCGTGACCGAACTAATTGATCAATCGGAAGCGTCCTCGCGTGTCTTGGTGTCATTACGAAACTTGGTCCATGAGCCATAAGACACGATGGGCGGATGGAAATAGAAGCGGTCCGCCTATTAATACATGAGAATAGGCGGCGGAGACAGCGCCGCAGATCAGACCAGCAGTATCAGTCGAGTCAGCGGGCTAACTGGGACCTAAACCAGACAAACAGACAAACAGATAAACAGACATGGGGGCGGAAGATTCCTTCACGATTGTCTCCGCGGAGTTCGAGGTCTACGGGAACGTTCAAGGTACAAACACACCAGCTTCTTGGCGCTCGGTTTGGTGCACCCAATCTACCTGTTCCTTCGTTGCTGCAGCCGCCCACCCTCGGGCGACGGGCAGGATTTAGAATCTCAAAAACAATGTGCTTATTGCGCGGTTTACGGGTTTTTTAATATGTAGTTTTCACAGAAAGCGAACCGGTTTTATAGTGAAAAGTGTTTTGGGGTCAGCCGCAAAGTGCGCTTCAAGGACGGAAAGTGAAATCCATTCTGTGATTGTGATAAAAATACTTCATAGATTATTTAGTGTGTTATGAAAATTAGAAACAAAGTCGAGCTTTAAATAAAGCAATTAAAAAAATTGTTAAGCTTTTCTTGAAAAAAGAATAGTAATATCTAAAGGCGCTGAAAAAAATGTTGTGTAAAAGGCCCATCGTATTTAGAAAAGATAAATTATCGCGTAGTAGAAAATGATTTTATAAAAGTGATTTTTGAACTATTTTGTACTTTTATAATAATAGCGTTATTAAAAAAAATGAGTGAATAAAATAAACGCTTCGTTTTAAGTTCTTCTACGTAATGATATGTTTATTCAATTACCTTGGCAATCCTTTTATATCAGTTTTTTCTTGCGTTGTTGACATGCATAACACACATTTATTGCAAATAGGTCATTTGATTATTAAACCAGTATTGGTTCGAGTAGGTATTTATAGTGATTTATTTTAATTTCACGATAGGTTTTAAATGCCCGAGTAAATATCAGCCGACGCGCATAGGGGTTGCGAAAAACAAAGCCGCATTGATGTCGTGGAACACCCTATTTTGAGTTTAGTTTACAGTGTGCTTTTCATCTTATGTATTGTTGGTGTAAACAACACTAGGTGGTGCTGTCTTCGAGCTTGCTAGCAAATGTTGTTAACGGTTTGTGTATATTTCAGGATTGTACTTCACTAAGTACTGCAGAGAGTTAGCCGACCAGCTGCAGGTAGGAGGATGGGTGAAGAACACTAAGAAAGGGACCATTTGTGGAAAACTGCAAGGACCAAAGGACCGAGTGGAAATTATGTAAGAATTTTAAACCGCCATGATATTATTGTAAAAAAATATATTCATAAGGGGTTTGCGATAAACCTTTACCGTCAATTAAAACATTATGTAAAAGTTCACATTTAAAACACATGTTTTTCTTCCATTTGTATCGTTAAAATATTGTGGAAAGATAGGGTCTTGACAAGACTTAAACAGCATTTTCCCTGGCCACCATTTCCTCCGTAAGTCACTAGAATCTCTCCAAAACATTTGTTGAGGCCACGCAGTTCCTCTAGTAATTCTAATATCTCCAATATGTTGAGGTTACACAATTATTCTGATTACAATGTCTTAAATACAGTGGTTGATGCTACACAATTCCTGTAGTCACTTTAATATCTCCAATATAGTCGTTGAAGCTACGCAGACCAACTAATTCGTTTGGATAAACTGTTACACCAGATAATATTACAATAATTCTACTTCCTTGTTAAGATTCTCCGTTTTCAATAATAATTATTATTATTTGATAAATTCACATCCAGGCCGTATCGATGTGATGGAGGTTTTTGATCTTAATATTTTATAAAATTGACTAGTTGCATTACACATACCAAGCAAATGTGTATGATTTAGAATGTAGATGGTCTATTTCGTAAATTAATTAAGCCGTCGTAGAGTTCCGTCAAAGCTTATCGCCTTATTTAATAATAATACCTACATTATTAACGGTTTTTTTTTGCGAAAACTACAGAAACTATTTTATCAAAAATTATAAATCGGTTGCTTTATAAATTTCCGGTATGATAAATATTCTCGAAGAAATAATATATTTTGCTCGCGAAATTTTATTTGTCGAATGGACTAGATTTTTATGTACAATAATAAAATATTGAGAGCGAGACTCGTCGTCATCACACCGATGCGGCCCAAACCACCAGGCCACCAGACCACTAGACCACCAGACCACCAGACCACCAGACCACCAGACCATCAGATCATCCAGATGTGAACGTATCCAAGAATAATACTTTCCTTCAGTAATACGAAATAGACAGTCTACATTCTACATCATACGAATTTGTCTGACCTTTGTAATGTTACTCACTAGGTACAGCATATTATCATAAAAAACATCAAAAAAATTAAAGATCACATATCAAAATGACTCTAACAAACAGCACTTAGTATATATACTTATAATGTGCAATTTTCAATTAATATAAAAAGAAAACAAACTCTATGATTTCAATGATCAATACATTTAGAAATGTAAAAAAAAACATTCTAATGAATTTGGTCAAAAGGTTTCGAATGATTTAATATTTCTTGTACCTCGTATACGAGCGATTAATTTGACTCACTATTCGATAAGTACCTAATCAAAATCTTTTAGAAACGAATATATCAGAATGTTTCGATTAGCTTAAAATTTAATACTTTGTTTAAAAAGTATTAAATTATAGCGCTTTGTCGGTAAACGAGCCCATAACCACGCTATGAAGGTCAATCATCTAAAAATCAATTTCGGCTTTTAAAAAAATATTATGAGAAACATTCAGTTAAATATATAGTTATCAAAATTATTAGTAAATTACTTTGTTTTTTTTATCACAAATTTAATTGTTTTATTTTTTAAAATGCCATCCAGTTTCGTTATTTGTTCGCGACATCTTCAAGGGAAGCAAAGAAATAAAAATTACAGAAATATTTAACACAACACATTATGATCTCTTCAATTAAAAAATATATGTATCTCCATAACAGAATTTCGCGGTTTAATGAAGATCTTTGCATTGAATCCAGTGTGGCCTTGTACCATTTTCCCAACGGTTAATTTAATTTCCTGTTTACATTCATTCCTAGAATCGGGCAATTACATTTCCGTCTGCAAATAAATCTTTGCTATCTTCTCGAGCTGCCAATTGATAAACAGATCAACTTGATGGAATATCTACTGTTTGTTTTCGTTCCCAACCCTCTGCGAAAACTAGAAATCGAAGAAAATAAATGAATTACTTACTCTGCTGCAAACAAAAAAAAAACGCAGTCATATTTTTATGACAACCTACGTGGTCGAACGGTTAAGATCCTCATCTACGAATCTAGAGGTTGCGGGTTCAAAACACCGTGTGCGCAATCAAATTTTATTTGATTATTTTGTATTATTTCACATTTTATTAATATAAAATCATATTTAGTATATTTGCGGCACGTTCCAGAGTACACTCTCAGTATCGCCTTGGTAAAAGACCATAATTCAGAATCGGAACGTTGCTAGTTCCCACCCAGGCGTCTCGTCGTGGGTTTAATTCCCCTGCTAGCTAAGTCCTCCATCATTGCACAAGCAACATCTTCCGCTTATTATGATGGTAGTCGGAGTTTTTCAAATAGTGTTTCGTTGTCGCAACCCGGGAATGTTTGTCTTTCTTTAAAAAAAATGGTTTAGGTCGTATTTGGTAACCGGATTTGAATAGCCAGGTACTTCCCTACCTTTATGTTCCCCGTCTATTTTCCTTTCCAACTCCCTTCAGCCACACAACATACCCCAATTGGGGATGCCATAGTCCCACTGGCTCCGGACAGTTGGGAGCAGTTGGGACTCTTGTGCGGTATTCACACATAAAAAATAACACGTCTGAAGAAAGTGTGCGGGAAAATATGTGGGCACTAATGAGAAACAGTTCATTTTTCATATTTGTGATCAAATTGGCTGTTGAAATTTTTTTACCATATTGCAAGGTTATTAGTATCACAATAATAACGTCAAGTTTCTACGAACATGCCTGAATAAATAGTACCTAAGTGGTAAGTAGCGAGAATTTACATATTTTTATAATTGGATGATATCCGCATAATGACCCCTATTAATAACTCGTTTATTATGAACTTGATCAGCATCAAAAACGATATTTATTTTCCTAAAATAAAGATATTGGTATCATCATAATGATGTTTTTTAAGAACACGCCTGAAAAAAAGGTAACTAAGAAGACACGAATGAGAATCTATTTATTCCTCTAATTGGATGATTTTCACACAATAAAATCTATTTATTATCTAATTGGCTGTCGACATTGACTCGCAAGCTTGTACCTTGTACCAATATGTACATGGCCAATATCGGCTGCCAATTTTTTTCATTATTATTTAACGAGATTGCGTCAGCAGATTTTTTTAAATGTACGTTTCCAATTTGTTTACCCTTTTGGCTTAGAATAATAATATTGGATATCCTTTCGCAACATTTTCTCTTTCTTTTTCGTCTTGCTATAATTAGGGTATACCGGGGCCAATCGTTGCAGGGGACAGTAGTTAGTACTAAATCGAATAACTTTTTAACTGTACGGCGCGTTAATAGGGGTTGCATTTAACAAGTGCGCAAGACCGACCCTGAGCCAAACGGCCCAAGTAAAATTGTTGTCGCCCTGTTACATTCGAAGGTACGATAAAACACCAAATGTATTTTCAGCTTCAGGTGAATTTTGAAAATAGTGAACTATAACGATAAAGTATACTACTTGGAAGTGTCTAATTATATATGTGGACAGATTAAGGAAGTAAGGAAGCCAATTCAATCACCGATGAAGTTGATGTTTAAGCTATTGAATTCTTCTTGCACTTACTTAACTTTAGTTCACTTTGAAGATAACAACTAAACGATGATCAAGCAAGACACCAATGAACGAAAAACCTTAATTTTATATTATTTCAAGATCAAATCAACAAACCGACGAACGAGCGAAAAACCAATGACCGAACACATTTATCACCAAAACTCTTCTGTTTCTCGAGTGTCAATTGTTTTTTTAACACAGTGTTGTTGAGTAAGAAATCGAATAGCGAAATGGCGGGATAGGTAGGAACTGGATAAAAAAACAAGAAGGTGAGAACTTAACAAATTGTCTATTTGAAATCCAACACGCCCCTTATCAAAATTTGTTGCCAACTCGTATCAAGTATAAAACGAGAGGCGCGAATTTCCATTCCGCGCCGTCGGGTCGGAATGTTACGGGTTTGATTGCCATCCATAGATAGTATGTTTTTTTTCATTTAATATTATATATATGTAGGCGCTGGGAGCGTAAAAAAGCACTGTAATTGGAAACTCTCAGTGCCTTGTCAATTCGCCACCTGGAGCGGACTGCTCCAGTTGCGCCTGTACAGGTCGGTTAATATTTCGTACTCCAAAAGTAAATTGTTGCGATCAAATTAGAAGTTCGATATTACCACTGCTATGCCCTGTTTTTATCTACTTAACTATCCAAATATTTATTTTGATAAATGAGTTTATTTATGATAAGTTTGGAATACTTTGGCAGTTGTACCACATTATTCTAATACATGTTTTTTTCTTCGTTTTTTTTAATGTTAAATCATGCTAAGATATTAATAAGTGTTTCCTATCATTTTATTGTACTAAGATAGGTATGAACGAGTATGTAATAATAATAAAAATAAAAGTATTTCCTCGCCGAAATGATTAACAATACCTCTTTCATGCCAAATTAATTGGTTTGAATCAATTTCTCCAGCTGATTCAGTTGTAGCATTTCCATCGATCTGTTTACCCTATTAGAATTAGAGGAGCAGAAATAAAATAATATTCTGATCAACTGAACTGGCTACCGTTAAACATAAGTACTTATTTCATAATACTTTTCGTTAAATGCCGCCATTTACACTTAGGGTGCAATATTTTAAATGTCTATCGGACGCGGAAATCCTAAATTCTTGTCATTGTAGTTCTGTTAAATCTTTGCTTCAATAAAATTACACCAATGCCTCATTCTCAGTATTACTTAGATATTTAACGCAATGAATTTGTAGCCATCCAGATGTCACATTTTTAGCATAAGTTCGAGGCAAAGCACGTATTTTATATACTTTCATGTCCATCTAAAATCAGTATGACGAAAAATGCCTTGCGCTAAAAATAAAAATATTCTGTTTTGCCATGTTCATATCGAGAGTCAGAAACCTAGTGGTTTCTTGTTGTGGTCAATCATATCACTCAGCAGAGGCAAAAATGCTCTTATATAATATAAATTCCTTCGTTGACTATTGTAATAGCGCATATTATGCTGGCCTGCCTCAGAAACAGTTCAATATAATCCAGTAGAGATGGTCGATATTCCTGTTCCGGTTAAATCGATGTCATTTGTCCTAGGAACCGGTTCTGGTTATTGAATGATTTTTGGCTTCAAAGGTCCTTCAAAGGTTTTTGGCAAAGAAGCGGTTCCAGTACTTGTTCTCCTCCTCATGAAATAAAATTTGGCGGCGAGGAATCCTTTCTTTATAATATAAACATCTTCTTCGTGGAACTTTTCTGGCACCAGCAACCGGATCCAAAAAGAACTGGATAAATAACCGGTTCCTCGTCAATCTCCGGTAACTTTACTGTCAACCACCCCTAATTTTTATTTGCAAAAAAACGATTAGATCAAGAGCACATAAATTAAAATAGATTAATTAATTAGTTTTGTCTACTCAACCATAGATGTCTTTACATGTAAATATAAAGACTTTTTTGCTCACATTTAAATGTCAGGGACCAGGAGCACATAAATCAAAGAAGCACAATGAATTAGTTTGGTCTACTCAACAATAGATGTCGTTACATGTAAATATAAAGGTTATAAAATAAAATTCTCATATTTGAACCTCAGGGACTAGGAGCACATAAATCAAATAAGTATAATGCATTAGTTTGGTCTACTCAACAATAGATATCGTTACATGTAAATATAAAGACTATAAAACAAATTTCTCACATTTAAATCTCAGGAACCAGGAGCACATAAATTTCATTCGTAAATTAGGATATGAAGTTGAAATCAGATTTCTATGTTTTAAAAGTTTATTTAGTATGCACTTTAAGGTTATTTCAACATGCAAAATAACAGATAAACTCTAAATAAAAGTTGTTTCAAACATTTAGATTGCGATATCTGAAAGCTGTGGTGACTTGTCTTGAAGGGCCTGGTATCAGAAGTCCAGTATGTTGTTGCAAAATATTGACATTTTGAAAAGGCGCATTTGTCTTTTGAAGTCAAAGATGAGTTAGCATTACATATTTTAATGCTGTTGGTTTCAGTGGACCTTACAAAAATGTTGTAGATTTCAAAAGTAGAGCAGCCCCTAATAATCCAAGCAACATCTGTCGCTTCTCAGACTCGTTCTTGTGTTCACCAGCTCGATTGGAGAATAATTTTCCAGCCTCTTTGTTTCCAGCCTTTTTGTTTGAGTCTACTACAAAAAAAAGGTTCTGTGTAACTGATCTTGGATCTACTGAGTTTCCGTCTTCACTTCTTCAATAAATGCGTTAGCATTTGATATATTTTTTCTTGAGTTAGGTCTTCTAATCCTTTTTAGAAGCAAACTACCGCTTCCCTTCATATACTGATATATTATGCATTACTCTCAAATCGTGTATTTCGAATTTATAAAACAAAAAGTTAATCCTGGTAACCTAGCCGGGCGCGTTGTTATGAGTCTAACCTTAAATTTTACATAAGTTGCATGATCGGACTAGGATTAATATTTTTTCTGTATGATTATTTATGACTGTAATTTATCATCTATATAAAGAGCATTGTGGGAGTAATTTCAAGTACATGACTCCTGAATGGGGTCACAACATTTTTTTAAATGTTATCTTAGTACAGCGCACTTGAGGGGAAATATCACAAAACTATGCTACATAAATGCAATGTTAATATTATTATTATCTCCGGTTTTTTTTTTCAGGGTAAACTGGCTGACAAACACTGGATCCCCGGGCTGCAAAATTGAGCGCTGCGAGCTGAACAACTGGGAGCAGTTGTCCCGCCAGGAGCACAAAAGCTTCAGCGTTAGGTTTTAGGTTATAGACTATACGACACACCACTCCCGCGATCCCATTTTTATCATTCTTTTACATATATTTTAATTTTTTAATCATATACAATAAATAATTTGTAAATAACCAGATTTGTTATTATTTTATGTTACATTAGAGCAACATAAATTGGGGTAGATCAAAAAAGAGTAGCGAATGGGAATTGGATATTTTCGAAACGATGACCTTAAGACAAATCCTTGGAGTCATCCAAGAAGTGGTGTCTGGCGCCTGGCGGACGAGACGCAACAACAAGATGTAACAATTGTTTTAAGTAACAAGATTCACCCCACTCTAGTAGGAATGGTTGAGATTTGAAAATAGTGTCACTGCGGTTCCAGTTACCGAAGACCGGTGAGGAACCGGCTATTTATCCAGCTACTTTTGGAACCGGTTCTTGGTACCAGAAAGGTTTTTCAGGTTCGGTCAATTGTATCCTTGGAATAACGATTTTTACTCCAAGCTTGTATCTGCTTGACACTTTCATTTGCCAAAAATAAGAGCCGGTTTCAAAAATAGCTGGTTCCTCAGAGATGTAATATCGACGATTCCAGTGACCACCTTGCAACCGGGACAGAAATATTGACCATCTCTAATCCTTAAGCCCTCCTCCCACGGAGGAGCAACCGAAACCCAACTAAAACTAGTTGGCGACTGCAGTTCCAAACTGGTTGATGACCAAGCTTGGCTCACGACGCTACTCAAGTTGATACGATTTCAATCATTATCTCATCTAAAATCTATGTCGTGAAAAACTCTTACTACTGTGATGGTAGTAGGAGTTTTTCAAATATGTCAGGTTATTCGTAACACGGGAATGTTTGTCTTTCTTTTTGAAGTTATTGTAAAATAAAGTTTAAATCTCGCAGTACACGGTATTGTGTTAAAAAAATATAATTATAAATACAAGGGCTTTTTACCAGCATCATGAACCAATTTGATGTTTTTTTGCTCAGAAATGTTCTAAATTTCTCGTAAACAGTTCTCAACTACGGCGCAACTGAAAACGGCAACGAGCAGGCGACTAGCACAGCGAGTTGCGAGAAACTCACGAGTTTCCCAGAGGCAGCCAGAACTTTTTAAGGGTTGTCGGGTCAATAATTATGGAAGAGCTATTCCGGCTATTTTTTATTATATTTTCACTGTATTACATCATCCTCATCACAACTATTAAAAGATTATTTATCTAGTTGACTTTAATGCATCAGAGCAATGCATTTATCAAATTAAGAAGTGAAATGTTTTTTATAAGCTGAAAATGCTTCGAGGCCAATGGAAATTGTTCAACAGTCTGCATGTAAATAATCTTATTTGGCGTATGTACTGAGTACTGTTGTGTGTAGAAGCACTTTAGAAGTCCAATGCCCTGTGGGGAACATGCTCGCACGGCGCTGGTGTAAACTGTGTGCCTTAAGTTTAAGTTTGGACTTACGGAATTCAATACTTCGTTTATGTGATAGCACTATGAAAAAATACATATTATTACTTTAATTTGAAATAAGTGGTTCTAAACCAAGTAAATTTGTTTTATTTGTTATAAACAAATTATGATTTATCTGCGTTTTTAATACTGACATTATTCTACTTCTCCATATGGTGGAGATTATAATAGGATTCTGAGGTTATTTAGCCAGTCAACGGCATTGGGAGTAACTTGGTTCAGCACAGATGTGCCTTCAGGGAACTGGTTCTTTAACGATATGTTCTGATATGATCCGAATATGATGTGCCCACTTTCAGAATTGTTAAGGCCCCATTTGTGCATCATAAACGTAGTAACTGTGACTGCACCAGATGCATATTAGTGCGGCCAACATCTTCCGTAGGAGATGATTCTCGCAGTTGTAGTTAAATTCACAAGGTGGTTGTTTCTCACATTCGAGGCTTGCCACTGAGTTTGCCATGACTTTAAAGGATTGTCGTCACTGTAGCAGACTTGCGCCTTAAGTCCAAAAAGGTTTTTAGGTTTTGAGTAGGTTGTCTTGAAGTGGAATGTTACTATTCACAGCATTTTCGTATTCCCTGACATGCTGTCTTTTCAATATGCCTTAATATTTAGGTATTAGTAATTGTTATAGGTGATAAGCTGCGATAGAGACCACGACACCACTCGTTGGTCAGCCTAAGTTGGGAAAGGTAAAGTGAACACAGTGGTTGATAGAAATGAAAGGTAGGCTGCGGTTTTAAAAAGTTTTATTCCTAAAATAAGTGTGGAGGAAAACAGGATCCATCCCATGATTAGACTGAAAGGTTTTGTGGATCATTATTTAGTGAGAGGGAACATACGCAGCACTTATCCCACTTATTCCTAATGCGTAACGTTGGTCAGGCTTCCCGCTGACAAAAAGCGGCCAAAGCAACAGTGGAATAGGTGCGGTACTTTCCTCCCTGATAAACAATGAATGTTTTAACTTATCCATATAAGAAACACTACATCATTGTACAAATTAAGGTAAAGAATTATTTTATACAAGTTTATTTAAATAAAAACAAAATCCTTTTCGGAAAACGGTACGTGAGTCTTGCAAACGACCGCAGGAGATTTCATCAGTAAACAGAATTACCATTGGACCGGTTTCGGTGTAAAGCGGGCGGTTTATTATTATTTACTTCCACAATAATTATTGTAAAGGCTAGTAAAAAAAAATATTCTTTGTAAAAATCTCTATTTTTTTTCAGACAAATCTTTCACAATGCGTACAGTCATTCGTCGCACTCACCACTACGCCGCTAGCCATTCCTTCCTTACCTCAGACATACCACGCGCAATCGGACATCGCCTAATTAAACTATTATATAATATTATTAATATAATAACTTCACTCCATCATCCTTCATTCTTCACCTGAGCGCAGTAGAGCCCCGTGAGCTGCCCCCCCCTGCCCTTCTCCCCCTAACCTACGTGTACACTACATGTCAATATCTCCTCACCAACGGTTAAATGCAACTTTACTGTGTAAAATGGGTTCATAACTCAACCCGTCTGTGTACTACCTGTATCCCAAATGATTGGATGCTTCCAACACACCACACCTCACCCAGTCTCACAACTGCTTAGTCATAGCTGTAGTTGGATAACACAAAGATTCCATCCTAGCAAAGTTAGTAAAAGGCTGCGTGTCTATGTACTGATATTGGGATACTTCAAGGTACCATTCCAACAAATAAGCGCAATGTGTGAAATGATAATGTTAATACATCTCGAATTTCGAGACAAAATAAAGCGCTCCAAGTTCATTAATGTTCGAAGCAAATAAGTACAACACTCGAAATTATAATTAACATAAAATGTACAAATAACAAACAAAATTCACACACGGAGTAATATATCTCGTCATGTGAAAACATCAACTAACACTTTAACAATTCATTTAATCGCACATTGAATGCAAACCATGAATGGCCTCAAATCGCTGTTTGCTCAGAAGAAACACCCATGTCCACTGGAAATGATAGTTTGCGAAAATGTAATCCTAGGCTGATGTCAGCCCCTCCCAAACAACGAGATTACTAAAACAGCATTCTTACAAAACTACAGGAAACTTAAAATCACTGGAAGTGTTCATCCTATCAGAACAAAACATAATGTGTTCACTCGATAACTAGCCTCCCCACACCCGCCCCTGCCCTCTCAGCACTTCTCCACTAATATACACAGGACAAAATAACTATACCGCAAGGTGACAGCACCCTCGAGTCTCTGCGTTATTTCATTCTCCATAGATATTGGTCCCATGATCCTAAATGTATGCACATTCCAAACTGTGGGTTATAAAGCTTAAGAAAATATGTTCAGGTTATAAACGTATTATAAAGGATGGATCAAATGCCACCAGAACTACCACTTCACATAAACCACAAGCACTTGCAACCGACCACCGACTCCCATTCTTCCTTTACCAGCAACCGACAAAGTTCCCACGCCTTCAAATTGAAAGAGCATTTTCCTTTTTTTACTTAGAATTTATTTTCTCAAAACCACAAGGCTACAAACAAAAACTTGTGTGGTAGATGTACGTAGTTTAAGAATAATAATTTCTTAGCGCAAACAAATGAAATTTGATGTCAATTAAAACATTTCAATTGCTGATAATTCATTATTTTGATATAAAATTGTAAAACCTAGTTATCTGTTTATATTGATGTTAGGAATAATCAAACCACGAGTTTGAAGATCAATAGACTATTTGTAGAGGAAACAGACCCCACCAAAAAAAATAAAAATTCTGTCAATTTTTGGTAAACATAGAATAAAACAGGATTTAGATGGAAATGTAAGGAGGTGCAACATTGGCTAAATTTACGAATGAATTTATTACAAAAATCAAACATTTTGTTTACTTTGTAAAATACTTGTTTTGTAAAAAAAAAGTCACATTGTTCACTTCTAACAGAAGAAAACATTAGAGACATAGGTTTGGCTACAACTTACTTGGTACATAATAGCATATAAAATATTCATGGTTCTAGTATTACAAGTTATGGTATGCTTGATGTTCGGAAACCTTAAAGTAATAGTAAAAAATGCATTATTTGACAAACTCTTAAAACATCATTATAGTCAAATCCATCCCATCTTGTTACATTTAAAGAAGTAAATAGGTAAGCCCTTTCTATCTCGGATCACCATAATATGACAAATAAAAATAGTAAAGAGAAATATTATAGCCACATTATATCAAAATAAAACCAGATATATCTGTAACAATCAAAGATGTGTTATTCTTCAGTATCTTGGCAGCAAAAGGTATCGTGAAGCATTGGCAAAAATGGGGATAGTTTCATAAGAGAAGCAACTGACTATAAGAAAGCACAACAAAAGCAACACCATTATGTGAATATTTCAATAATTACAAGTAATTGCAATGAAAGAAGTAATAATTAATTGATAGCAGTCGGAACTGTTTTAACTTTTCCATATAAAAATCTTTCTTAAATTGTCAAAGTAAATCAACATAACTAATAATTTTTTCTTAGTCAATCGTATAAAATTGTTCTTTTTAAACCTCATTTAATAATAATTCAACTTAATTCTAATTATCATTTATATTCAACTTTCGTTGTCAGCTTGAGATGAATTTCGGCTTTCGGTGTTAATTTTTACTATCACTATTGATACATCAAATAAACCAAAAGTAACTCATGATAAGCAAGCAAACATTTTAACATGCGCAAATGATTTATTAAAGAATTTGAATATGCCAAAAACGCTAAATAAAATGTAATAGTCATCCATAGGTTTAAACTTAACTGTCTGATTGACTTTGATATTTAAATGATATACTATAAGAATAATAAAATCAAGTGAACTTCCGAGATGCATAGCAGGATCATCTGTTTTAAACAGCATTAATTGATTGAACACTCAACGATAACGAAAATATTGACGATAGACATTTCTGAAAGTGACACGAGATGGTCGAGAGCAGATGAGAGATGAGATGAGGGATGGGGGTGCAGTAAGAAGGGGGATCGGCAGTCATATCAAGTTGCCATTCCATCAATACACGAATGGTCAAGTCCTAATACTGTCGGATGGCAATATGAGCTGTGGGGTTGGTTGGGTGGTGGCGTACTAGTCCTGCATGTCCTCAGGCAGCTCGTGAGGGTTAAGCATGCCGGGCACGGACAGCTGGACCCGTCGCTTCTCTTCCTGCGCCTTGCGGAGCGCCGCCTCCAGCTCCTCTAGGAAGAGATCGCTGTCATCGGAGCCTGTGTACTCCTGGAAACCAAAAAACACGCATGTTGAGACAAACAAACTCAACTAACAAATTCAACTAAGGAAAGTGAAAAATACATAACAGAATTTGGAATATAGTGAAACTTGTTTAAACCTAGGAATGCAAGACTTTTTATCATCACTAAGAAAGTGGTCTCTAGTTTAAAAAAATCGGTGAAATTCCTGCACACATTTGTAGGACTTGAATTTGAGCTGCATACTAACTAAAGGTACTTTTATTGGTACTCGAATCCGAGCCGCGGGCATACCAAGGGTTAATACCATAAGCTTTATTAGGAACTAAAAGAAACCTCTTTATAGGAAAACTAATTTTATAAGGAAATGAAAAAACAAAACTTATGTGAAAACCTTAGAATATACAGGTTTCCCTGTAGTAATATATAATTATTAAACCGGGGGAAATAAATAACTTATATTTTCAATCATTTCTGGATAAGAATTTACCTTTAAAGCTCTGCTGTATGACTTGGCCATTAAAATTTATTAAAAACATTTGCTATTAATTCTAAGCCGCTAATGAATTTTCTATGCAAAGCAAATATTTTCATAACTTACCTCTTCAAACTGACAAAAGGACATTAGCATGTATTTTATTTATAGACAGGATTGTTTCATTCTAAAACCGTAGTTTACCCAAAAACATATTTGGCCAAAACTTCATACATACCTTTACTTTATTAAAAAACAAAAACATCATTTATAGTGTGGATGCTCTGAATTAAGTAACTGTATAGTTTTTTGTATTAATTATCATGACATTGGATTTTTTGATTTTAACAAAAATTCAAACAATTAAAGACAATAAAATCGTTCACACAGCGGGCGGAGTGTGTCGCATGACCTACATTAGTGCGAACAAGTATGAAGAAAAAGTTGAGCATTAATGGAAAGGCCCGAATATTTTATTAAGGTCACAAATGATTTCACAACTTTATTTTCTTCTTTTGACAGCTAAATTGTTTGTTAGTTACTACCTCGAAGGCTAACTGCGCGGTGTCTGGATGAAGCTGTTGAATTTCCCCACATAGGAAAAATTTGTTAAGACATTTAAGTGAATTGAATAACTGGTAATTAAAGCAAGAACTTACTCTAATTTGTACGAGGAAGTCTCTTAGATGATCTTTAAAAGCTATGATATCCTGATTCAAGTTGAATAGTCCTTGAACTGTAATCTTTATCTGCCCATCGCTGAGATGGGGGAAAGCATTCTTCAGCAGCGTGGCCACATACTCCTGAAAATGTTAAAACATGTTAGAAATATTAACGTCGACATATTTAATCAATGTTTTGCAAAACTTAAAAATGATGGGCATTCAATTATTGTGCAGCCTGTGTCAGCATTAACTCCGGTAATGGAAGTTATATTGTACAGACAAATAAACAAGCTGACATCTTATTGTGAGAAAGAACTTATTTAAATATAAATTTGTAAAAAAACGGTTGGAATAATATTACTTGATAACAATGGAGGATAAATTTAGAAATTATATGTAAGGCAGGGTCAATAACAACAAACATGAAATAAGAGAAACATTTTCTTGTTTTTATAGGAACATTCGAATTATTATTTACGACTACACATTAAGAAATGATAGGAGTTGCTTGAAATTGATACACTATAATGGAGGTTCCAATTACATCATTTTGCACATAAACAATAAGTTATTTTAAAAAACCTTAACAAAGTTTCAAATTCATTACTGTGTTTGAGAAATAATAGTGTTTACAGGACAAAAAAAGGTTTCCGAGAAAAAGCATAAGAAATGTGGAAGTAAAATCAAAGGTCTAGAAATATTGTAAAAATTAAAAATTGGCTTTGGTCTAAATAACGGATATCAACTTATGAATATGCATCGATGTCCTTAAAATTAGAAAAGAATACCTAAATTCCGATTTTCCAGGTGTGTGTACAGAGCAGTATTCATTAAATAAATTGAAATAGACAGGGGAAAGTGTTATTAGACATGACAGGTGTTTACGTGCTTAGATAATCTTCTTACGGATGGTTGCATAAAGGTTAGTCATGACAATAAACTAATTCCTAATATGTGTTGTATGATTTCCCTTAAGAGCACATGCCACGGTCGACAAAATTTCTCAACTGTCAAAAAATGTTCACTTTTCCGTCACTAAATACCGCTGCTTATCCATCTAAAAAATTTCAACCATTCATTTAACATTAAAATAATGTAAAATTTGTCGTAATTTGTCAATGACCAATTCGAGGATATTCAGTAAAATTTCAACCTAATGAAATGTGTGGCTTGTTTACTGAATCTTTAATTTGGTAGAGTATTTAGTTTGAACTTTTTTCCATTTGAAAATCACATTAGTTTTGAATACTATTTCCGCTATGAAAATACACGGCCGCGTGAATAGTTTGTTGTGTTATAGTGTCCGCAAACTTGTGGTACAAGCGGGAAACTGGTAAATCTACATCACATTTGGAGTCGATTTATCGATACAACTTTCTTGATTTGAGCTGTCGTTTTCAATTAGATTGCGTGCAAAGTTGGATTTTTTTATAAATTCAAAATATGCGGTCGCTACTTTTCTTTCAAAATGCGTCAAAGCGTAGACCCGACTCCAATAGTTTCTTAACCTTGAATTAAGTTGCCGAAAAATATCTTTTTTAAAAGTAAAAACGGTCTAATCGAAAAACAATAATGTCTTTTGGATTCTCCGTGTGCTGCAGATGATCACATTTTCTGCTGTACCAAGAATTTTCGCAGACTGTGTAAGTGATTTGGTTTGATTTCCAAACACCGAGTAAACTACAATAATATTCATTAAAAAAATATATTAAAACTAATTAGTTTTTTAAATCTAATTTTAAAACACCTTGTATTCAAACAAACAAAATATTGTCAAGTTGATTGCCGTGGCGTTGGAGGATATAGGTTGGGTACATTGGAAAAAATAGCATGAAAACATAATTTGTAATGCTGCTTTATACGGCTATACTTTGTATATAGTTTTTGCATAATATCAACTGATTTCCAGAAGTATTTATAAATTTTTTAATTTCCGAAAATTTGTTTTAACTTTTTTGTTATAGCAGCGCGTAAAAACCCAACAGATTTGTCAAAACTAATCATTTTAATAATATGCAAATCTAAACGTATTTGAGGCGAGTGAAACATTATAAATACAATCTGTATTTATAATGTTTCACAGAATTCACACACATATTGAAAGTTAGAAATGAATTCAGAAGTACATACAATGTCATCGATTTGCGTATTTGAAGATATTTTGTCAAACTATATTTTGAAAATATTTTGTTTCTATAGCTTTCTTAGATGATTGCAAAGTTTGAAATGCGTAGGTATCCTCCGTTTTGATTCATAACCTAGGGTTTTTGGTGGTATTTTTCGTTATTTGAAGTGAAAATTCAGACAACGTGGAATCGACTTGTTATCGGCGTGGGATTCACAGAGATGGTTGATATTCCTGTCCCGGTTAAAAGGAACCGATTTCAAGCCGGTCACTGGAACCGTCGATATTATTTCTGAGGAGCCGGTTCTTAATTTTCGCCAATAAAAATATCCTATATCCTTTGTCCGTTCAGTTCCAGTTCTTTTCGTTTTTAGAATTTCTCTAGCAAATTTCTTCAATTTGTCACAACGCTAAAATGAACATATGAGTGGAACTACCAACTTAACCAACTTCAATTGAAGTATTTGTTCAATGAACAATGAAGGAAGTGGGAACTGCCAAAAGAAGTAGTTCTTTGAAGTAGTTCTTACGGAGCGGTCACAACGCTAACTGTGTGTAAAAAAATATTACCAAACGAAAGTATTTATTCAATTGATATTATAAACAGATATAATAACGAAAATAAAAAGCCGAGATATCGAAGAATTGTGTATTATCTACATATTTTAAATTAATTCTTTTGTCTAAAATCTTTATTAATTAAAATAAAATATATAAATCGGTAAAGAAATTTGTAAATGTGGGTTTTACGGTGTATCAAAGTTTTATTTTTTGTAGTTAATTGTCATCATTAATTATTTTTTTTAAGTTGATGGAGTGAAAAACAATAGTCCGTTCTTTGGTAATAAAAAATATCACGTATGGGAATGGCATAAGAAAGGTTTTATATCTAGTCAATGTTTACTATTTTCTACCAAAATACACCGAATGCCGATAAACAACCGTTAAAATTCATGATCAGGCAATTTTAGACCACTTTTAGGCATTATAATATGATGTCATTTCTAAAAATAGATCTAAAGCAGGGAAAAAATCACATAACTCTATGTTTTCAAGGACAGAGGAAAAAAAACAACTCCCGATGCAAGAAAAGACCAAAATGATATTAAATATAGAATGATGGGTTACCTGAATATAGAGAGTATTGTCGGCATGGTGAGGACCAAGGGGGACGGTGATGCGGCCAGCCTCCACCAAGGAGAAGAGGTACACAAGGATGGTGGCGTGCATGGTGATGCCCGCAGAGTGAGAGGTGTCCGTCACCACACTGAAGATGTGCTGGAGGATGTCACACAGGTAGGTCTGGTAGAAGCTCTGTGCCGCCATGGGGTGCTGCTCCACATTCTGCAGCAGTCTGTACAGGATGTTCAAGCCTGTATCTGCCACATTCCTCATGGTGTGCTTGAATGCCCAGATAATGGAATCCAGCACCAGCTTGAATTGTGCGGGGGGTATACTCAGGAAGGCCTCGAAACAGTGTGTCGTCACTGCTTGTAGTAGGAGGTAGAAGTTTGTTCTATGCTCAGGATGCTCCTCAAAGTCTTTGTTGATCATCTCCAGCGTGCACTCAAACACGGCATCAAAGATCTTGGGAATCTCCGAGGTTATGTCTCCCTTCAGCTTGTCCACTATGGTAGTCATGGCAGCCAGTACTTCGGGCTCCCGAGCAACAGCCACAGTCGTCCGCTGGTAATCCAGCAGGACAGCATCTAGCAGGGGAGGGATAAAGCTTTCCATCACCATGGCGTTATCGTTGGATCGAGACACCCAGCCTGATATTAACTTCAACGTTTCTTTCTTCACGATTCTCATATTCTTAATCAGGGGTTGTTTGGCCACAACTTCCCCATTGAGGGTGATTGCGTGGCTGATGTTCTCGGACATGACCTTATAGACATTGAGCATGTCGAGGTAGATCCTGCCCAGCTGCACAACGTAAGGATGCCCCAGGGCATTACAGGCTCGCACATTGGTTTTGAGAATACTCACCAGCTGTTTGACAGCATCGGGATCCATGAGTATATGTACATTCCTGGAAGCTTGCGATATGATATCGTCCCACACCTGATTAGGGAGCATCATGTACTTCTCGATGAGTCGCTCCTGAGCCACTTGATCCATCTGCACACTGATCATGTAACCCACTGCCTCGTAGAATGTGTGAACCTGCTGGGTCTGCAGGTCGCAGATTATGGAACTAATGGTTGATAAGATCTCTTCTATGAAAGGACAAACTTCTCCGGGCTGGAGAGTGACGAAGAATTTGCGACACTTGAGAGATATCTTGATGAATGTGTCGCAGGCCATATCTTGAACACCGTCATGTGTTTCGTGCATGAACTCAAATAGTTTGTTGACAACGGTCTTGAGGAACCTCCAGTGGCAGCGGAGGAATCGAGGGTATTGTCCCACTACATACATGATGTCACTGGCTATGATGGCCTTGTTGTCCTTGCCCTTCTTCTGTTCGCACAAGCCCAGTAGATCCTTAATGACTGTTACGAGGAATCTCTTTTCATCTTCCTCCATCATAGCACCAGATATGGATCCAATAGCCCAACAGAGGGTGTTGAGATTCTTCCACGACCATTCGGAACCATTCACCTGATTTTGCAACTTCTCTGTCATTATTCTCTCCGTGTCTGTATAGTCCAAATGGGTCAGATAAACCAATGTCTCGCGCATGTTTTTATACAAATTAATTGAGTCTGTATCTTTCATGAATTCTCTCACAACTTCTCCATTTTCATTTTCGACCACGAGAACTTCCTCAGGCTTGGCCATTCGAGAGATCATGATGTAACGCACCTTGCTCAGCACCTCGGCATACATCTGGCGCCGAACCATGGCTACCTTGGGATTCAGCACCGAACTGTTGAGAGAGTAGGAGCCGTCCTTGTACAGGTTGACAGCCAAGATGTTCCAGTACTCTAGGCAGATCTTGAACACCTCTACCTCCTCTACCTTGGAGATGAGTACGAGGTAGTTGAGGGCGTTTATGAGAGTGTTGTTGAGCCCCTTTTTCTCAATAAGAGAACCGTGTGCCTTGAGGTAGGTGCAAAGAAACATGGCAAGATTTTGGATGAACTGCTGCTCCTGGTCGCGGCCAGCCGCGTAGGCATCCCGGATGTTGGTAGTGAGTGGCAGCATCACTTCCAGTTGCTCCATGCTCTGCACCAACAGCGCCACGAACATGTCGTCATAGTTGCTCACTTCTACCCCCGCAATCTCCATCAAGCAATTAAGGGTAACGTTTCTGAACATTGGAACGTTTAAGAATTTAAAGATTAGCGTACTAATCAACTTCGTTTCGAAGATGTATCCAAGAGGTACCCAGTTGAGGAAGCGCAGCAAGGTGCTAAGTGTGGCTTCTACCAACGGGGCATTCTGGGAGTTCTCCAGCACAAACTGGCAGAGCGTGTATATCTCGCTGAACTGAGCACACATGGTATCCTTGAGGTGTTTAGCCTTGGTCTGAGTGACTTGCCCAGCACTGAACACAAACACTTCCTCGCTGAGCAGTTTGAGAATGACCATGTTATTCTGGCAAAGGCTCTCATTGGTTTTGGAAGCTCCCACGATATCGCTGATAAACGATTCCCAGTTCTTAGGCCATTCTCTCTTTAATACCTGCACTAGGATCATATTGAGTTTTTTAAGGTACACTTTATTGTTTTCCATTGTCACTGGGTCAGATGAGGTTTTGATGATCAGACCTACAATGTATTTTTTGATGCCCTCACATTGATTCCTGGGTAGTACCTTCCAGCGAGTCTGTATGACCTGCTCTAGGATCTGCAGAGCGTAATACTTAGTCTCCTGGTTCTGCGAGTACTCCAGGATGGTGTCCACTCTGGTCCAGGCATCCGGGTGCTCTTTGAGGGTGGTGAGGATATCCTGAGCAACCCTCTGCTGCTCCCCCACAGTGGTGTAGAGGCATCCCACAATGTTGTCCAACAGTCCTATGTCGAGTTTCTGGTTGAAGTCCAGCAACTTGGAGGCCTGGTCCAACATAGCCGCCATCTTCGCGGTCCGATGTGATTCGTTTTACGGTATAATCAAATTTGCTTTGAGTACACAACACAGCTCAGTCGTTCTAAACGCGATCATTCCTCTCCTAATGCAACACTGGAACAAAATAACATCGCATTTATATAGTTGCTTGACGATATTTGAATAATATTAAGCTAAAGATGTTTAAAAGCAGTGGAAAATTATGCATACTCGTAACAAAAGCGTTTGTCGCAATGGACGACCTAACCTACAATTGAGTAATCAGCGGCAAATCTTGAAGTTACCTATTATAGTTTCAATCATTTTGGGAATTTAGACGTACATGAATGTTGTTTGAAGCTATTGCATGAAGAAAATGGTAATATTTTGAGGAAAAACATGTCAAACGCAATTTCCACACCCAGAGTACTGTGCTCAAGACAAAACAACATTTTGAGGGGACTCGGGCCGTCAAACAAAAAAATACAGTTTCGAAGTGGAGCAAGAAAATCAAGGAACACTTAATGTAAATAACATATCTTTAAAACAAAACATGCAAGCTTACTTTGATATTTTTCATCTGCGGCGCAGTCACTCGCACTATTATACATACAAGGCAACCGTTGTTTTCCTAAACTTCAGCAAATTCAGGCATAATCAAGAGGTAGATGAAAATACCTACGCTTGAACCATAGACAAGAAAATGACGTAAGCAGCCATATTCAAAAGACCTTTGAATTGCTCTTTGCACGTTTCCCTTAAAAATGGCAAGATGGCCAATTTTCCTCCAATCACAAGTGTCAGTTTTATCGAATACAGGTAAAATGTCACCTATGTGGGATTGTTGTATGTGAACGAAATCTTTCAATTGAGTGATTATTTACACCATCTTGGATTTCGTTAAATAAATGGGGTAGGGCAAATTTGAACAACATTTGAATGATCAGTTTATTTATCTAATACGAATTAATATAGTTTTTAATAATATAGGAGTTAATACAATACCGTATGTACTTAAAGCATATGAAAAATAAATTTGTGTTTGTTTTTGTTTTTAAAAGGACAGACATCCCATATACTTTAAAAATATATATAATACGTCATTATCATTTTCAGAGCGATATCAGTAAAAAATATATAAAAATAGTTATTTGATCTTATCAAAAGAAGTCAACAACTCAAAAATATTATAATTATTATATATATATATATAAATAATAAGCATGATAGTACCTTTTACAAACTTTATTGTTTCCATTCTCCTAAAAATAGGGATTTATTGTTTAGGCTGGCTTACACGAGGACAGTGGTAAATGGTAACCAAACTGTTAAATAACTTGCCGCGTGTAAACAGTTCGTTTAGTGTTTTTTTAAGACAGTCGTTTAGTTACCACTACCTCCTACTCTAAACACTCGTGTAAACCGACAGTTACATGAAGACAGAGTTTGGGGCAGTGATAAGTGGTAACTAAACGACTATCTTAAAAAAAGCACAAAACAGAGTCAAGGGCATTAAGAACAACTACCCTTTTTTTAAAGAAGAAAAAAAACACCCTGACTTTATTTTTTGTGATCTTGATACTTTAGGGTTCACGGAATGAACTGTCAAATTAGGTTAAATTTAATCAAATAGACATGTATGCATGAAGGGGGTGATCCTGAGTAGTGGGATCTACATTGTTCACATTTAAATTGAAACTATAAGCCAGATCATTTTTACTAAGATAGTACAAAAAAATTAACTATACGATTGACACACCCCAGCTGTACATCACGGGGCACTGTATCTTGTGAAAACAACGTGCTCTGAGGGTGGGAAAGATGTTTGTATTGAATTAGCTCTAATATACAGCAATCTTGAGACAATATAGAGTAGATAAGAATGGAACGAGAATTGATTGAACCTTGATCGGTTTCGTTACATCTAACTTTTTCACAATTAAATTCGCCCACGGGACATTTCAATTGGAAACTTCAAAAATCTGTTTGCACCCCATGGGCAAATGTTCCTCCAATTTTTGTCCTGAATTAAAAAAAAAATCTTGAAGTTGTAGGTTTAAACTCACTTCTTCTTGGCGGGACAAATCCATCGGGATAATCAGCGTTTCACTGTACTTACCTAATATTTAGTGAATGCAGTCACAGGACCAATGACTCCCATGTTAAACAAGATATCAGATAACCTACTTAACTTTGTGAATTAAATATGGGTGTTATTGTAAGGTCAAGGCCGCATCCTACAGGAAGGAAGGACAGAATACAAGGATGTTGAGCACTAGGGAAAGGGGCGGATTCTTATGCATTTAATAAATAAATAATCTTATTATGTATTTATTTGTAAGATTTGATTCTGCTAATCAAACATTTTGTACCTCAAATATAACAATATATTTTGTTAAACATAAATAATCTCATCATAATCTTTGGATAGTTTCAAAATAGAAACAATACAGAAATCTTTTGATTTCCGACATTTGGTAAAAAGTGACATAGATTTAAAAAGCATTGAAGACATGGTTAACAAAGAATACATATAAGGAATTTGGATTTTTCACATATTATTTGACTAGATAGATGCATAGTGAGACAGGAAAATACATTTTTTTTAATTCCTTTACTTCTGCACAACGAAAGCAGTCAAACATAATCAGGATCTTCATACACAAATTTAAAAATTCAACAATAGCTAATAAGAAGCTTTCTTGATAAAACCAATAAATTTATTTTTACTTTATTATGAGGCGACCAGCGCCAAACACTTCGCACCTAGAGGCGTGTGCTCATTTATAATATTGGAAAACTTAGGAAAACATCAAGCTAAATTAATATTAGCAGTCAATTATTTTACAATCCATATTACATAACATAGTTGCGCACATAAATACTAAATATAGAAATAAATGATATTACGAATGTCAAAAAATACATTTATGGGTAAATAAGGAAACTTACATAATATTACAGTCATTTATAAAAATTGCCTTATATGTAGTAAAAAATGGGCTATAATATGGCTAAGCAATAGAACTGTATGTATTATTATCAAACATTGAAAATATTTATGGCAAAACAACCTGTTTAAGAGATCATTTTCAGTTGTTAATACTTTCTACATACACATTATTAGACTTTGTTGGATTTGTAAAGATGAATTATATAAAATTGTCATTTTTTAGTTACAAACTAATATTGTGCTGTATTTTCTTATATTATTGAGACCTCATTTAAAATCAATTAGAAAATTGGGGTAAAAATAGGCACCTTTTACAGAAATAAATTTCTCAAAAAATTAATAATAATGACATAGGCGTTTAGCTGAAATGGTTATGATTAATAATATTTTATGAATTTACAGTATTTTTTACATGGAAATTTTATTATAGACAAACATTTTAATTCTATAAATAATTTGTGACATTTTAAATTTGTAAACACCAAAAGCAATTTGTCCTTTCAATGCAACTAACGCAAGATATATTATTTATAATTAGTACCCGGATTCTCATCGCAAAAACAGGGTCCCGCCTGTAGAGAATTTTTTTATAACTAACACTTTTTAGATCAATAGACGGTGTTTGAGAAAGATTAAACCTGTTTTAATGAAAGAGTTTATATAATTAAAAAAGAAGCTATAAACCCTAAGATTTACAGTATAGACCTTGTAACTAAGCTTAATGAAACATAAAAATAAAATAAAACTCTTAGGTTTTGTCTTTAGCTCATATATGATATAAGTTATCCTCAGAGATGAAATTATATTTCTCTAAAGATGAGGCCCCGTTTTGCGATAAGAATCCGGATCCTATTTATGATCTATTAATAGAATTACATACTTAGTAAGAAGTACTTTACAACTAAACACTGGTAAGCGATCCTATTAAATTTATTATATTACGATTCACATAATTGCGCCATTGAATTATATTGTTACTTATATAATGCTAACTGTCTGCAAATGCTAATGTTGGTGAAATCGCTGATAAAAGTTTTTTTTTTTTAATTGTAAGCAACTTGAATGCTTTGTATTCTGTCAGATATAACTAGATCGCAAGGTGTGATCTTGAATTAAAATATTAATGTGATATAACTTTGTTTAACGCAAGCTGCCACACATTAGCACGGTCAAAAATAGTGTCTAGTAAACACAAAGTTGACATCATTTATTTGATTCAGTCGTCAGAAAAACATATTTAGAGAAGAGAAAGAGGTTTTAGTAGAAGCGTAAGTAATAATAATCATAAATGCAGTTTTGCTTACAAAATCAATTGTTCTACTTAAAAAAAAAAAAACAAGAAAATTATCAGCCATCGAGGTTAGAAAGTGGGAGTTATTAAACTGTTCGTAATTTTGAAAAGAAGGATGTGTAAATTCTCTTTATTTTTCATTTCACAAAAATAACATAGGTAGATCATTAACTATGAAATATTTCAGATAGGAATGAGACACTACTAGAAGAGTAATATTAACTATAATATGTACTTATATGCAAATCACTTACTAATATCTCCAATGAAAATCACAATAGAGGGTCGTTAATCCAGTACATAATAATTGTTATTTTCAGAGAAAAAAAATCGTTACAGTCTTCATATACTTTAGATATTACAAAAAATAAATTGCTTATTTAAAGGAAATATTTTCACAAATGATTACAAATTGCTTTGTAAAAAGAATCAGTGAGTTAAGTTTTATAATTACAATTCTCGTCTTTTTTTAATCTCAATTCCCTCTGATCCAGGTATAGCCAGAACTTACATAACTAAAGTCATTTTACCATCAGACAAAAGAAAATTTAGGGGTCAAGTGAAAACAATCATTTCATAAGGCCGTTCTCCAATTTTTCCCAGAACACAAGATTATATAAAATGCCTATTGAACGATCACAATGTCTGCAAACAAAATGAAAAATGATTGAGATCCAAGCTAATGTCAAGAAATATACTAAGCTATATATGCTATACCATTGTCAAACCAGTCTCCTATAGCGCAAAGTTATAAACAGTGACTCTAAAGCAGTAGCAACATATCTTTCGGTTTGAAAATATAATGTGATCCTAGGCATCAAGGTACTGGAGTAGGAAGATTTAGACACAAGTGCAACAAAGAACTCCTCTTGACCAGGTGCGTAAGAACCATTTGACTAGAATGAATTGGTCATGTGTGCTGGGCAGGAAGGCCTGAGCAGCTGAGATGGCATACTAAGTCAAGTCATAATATGACCTTATTGACCGTATTGTGTAACAAGTCTTTAGGTAGATCAATACAATGCTTCAGACCTGGAAAAGCTGGAACAGTAGGCCAGGTTTCCACTATGTCAGAACAACGGGACGACATTTTATCAGATGTCGGTCGCCTCTGTTCACACAACATAGTAAAATGTCAGTTGGTCAAAACATTTGATTTGCTCACTCTCCAATATTGACGACAATGAAGTTCTAGTGGTTTTTCTTCCAATTTCTCTAAATCAGGCATGAATAGATTTCTTAGCAAATTTCTCACAAAGCCAATTATTTCAACATATTATTTTTATAAAATTCTGACATTTTATCCCAAAACACTATTCTTTCTTCGACTAGTGGGATTAAATCTTCAGGATTTATTTCCTTCTTCATAATAACTTATAAATCAAAGTCATCAACAAAATAATGTCCACAAGTAAACGTAATTTACTGAGAGTGTGCGGGACGTCGAGCCGACAAGTGTGAACAGCACCATACAAGCCAGTGGGCTAACTAGTTGCGACACCAGCCAACAAAAAGTGTCGGCCACGAGATTTTGTCACGTCAGATTAGATGTAAACCGAAAAATGTCCCGACGCTCAACATAATGGAAACGGGGCTAAACTTGAAGGATCGTTGAGAACAAAAAGGAATGGATCGTCAGAAGTGAAATCCCATTAAAGAAGAACCAAATAACATTGAAAATAATTATTGTTTTTGGAATATTTATAAATAAACAGAAAGGTATGATAACTAACCACCACCCTGTAGTTTTCACTATATCTATATTAAAGAAAATAATTATATGTATTATTTTGAGTTTGACATCAAGTGACTTTTATATTGTAACAATAATCTTCTCAAGTAAATATCCTATTGTCATTGAATTGTACGTAAATATTTGTCATAACACATTAAATGTTTCTTTGGTTTTTAGACTAATTCAGAATATATATACCATATTATCTAGGCTTATACTTAAATCGTGCTATTTATACAGGGCGATACTTTGTGCGACATATTGTAGGGTGTTGTAGAAGAGACAATTTGTACATGCAAAATAAGGTGACAAAAAGTGAGGAAGAGTTTTTTTCTTTTCGATAACTGTTGAGAAATTATGCTTTTCACAGGATTTTTTTGTTCTAAGTCTCCCCCCATTAGGCCCAATATTTTGCATAAAGAACCAGTCACACTGTATATTAATGTTGTTCTATAATTTCCTAATATAATCCAGAACATGCTTCATATGCATTCTTTCAAACACCATAGCTATTACATAATATAATTTTGTCTTGTTAATAAAATGAATAAAATAAACTTAAATTGAATAAATTACGTATTATACCAATTTTAATTGATTTGCAAGTACAATAATGTGAAATTATTGCAAAATTATTACGGGTAACAAAAAATGGTATCAATAATAATAATAATATGCCCCTGAATACAAAATGTTTATAAATATATCAAAAGCAAGTAAATCAGTCAATCAATCATCTGGCAAGTAAAAATTGAGCAAAAAAGTTGCCTCCATTTTGATATTGTAGTACTATATTATATGTATTAATTATACAGCAATACTTCAGTTAATGAGCTTTGAAAAAAACACTTTTAAATTTCTGTGCTAGGAGTTAAGACAAGAATATACAGATTTCAATGAAGTACAGATGTGGAAGTAAGATTAACTTGAAAATCAAGCATTTGGGCAATGATTTTAGCAAAACTCATTTTAAAGATTGAACTCTAAATTTAAAATATTTTTTTGTGACTTTTCACTTACAATGTGAATAGGGAATTATTTAGGTGCAAAGAAATCTAAGAATAGCATACAAGTACATAGTTAGTTGATTTAGATATACATATACATATGTAATGCCCATTAAAACATAGAAACTTTGTTCCAATATATGAGAACTGCAAGAATATAAAGCTAATGGTTACGGTAACAAAATGTTATTGTTTTAATTAGTCTTAAACTGGTTGAAATATGAATGTGACTGATACCTATGTATATGTAACATAACTACATAATATTTTATTACTCATTTACATTCATTATGTTGTATTAAAAAATAATTATACTATAGAAATATATATAATTTGGACTGTATGAATGCTATATATGATAGCTAAGTGTTTTGCGGAACCTTTCTACTTCCACAACCAAGGAATTGCTGTACTGAGATAATGTAATTAATAATTACATCCTGTTTATAAACCAAAATAAATGATGTATGTTCAAAAGTCGAAACATTACATTGTGATTCCAAACTCACAAATCACAGGCAATTTTAAAAAACAAAGCTGCCAAAAAGGTTGATAAACCATGAAAATGTAAACATACTTCCATAAAAATGTATGAATACATATATGTGGTGTAAATGTAAACGTATTCAGACCTTCAATACCCTAACATATGCTGTTATAAAACTGTGACTTAACAATCATGATATCGCTCTGTAGTATAACAAATATAATGTTGGATATTCCTAAAATTAATATAATATTCTGCCAGCAATTCCTTTGCAATATTGTATTATTAGAGTCTAAACATACACAAGGACATAATTATTATAACATATGTATTTACAATGAAAGTTCCTTCATTCATTTATAATAATTCGAGAGTAACCAGCTCCTGATAGAGAAAGTCATTGATATTATTAAAACTGGTTATTTTAAATACTATCGACAGCAACAGAATATATTGTTTATGATCCTAAACACTTTTAAACGTAAAAAAATCTTTGGAGTTATCTTTGTTTCGTTAATGTGAGGCCTCAGAAGCTGTTGATTCGTTGTTCTCAGCGTACGCCTTCTTTATCTTTATTGTGGCGGGGTCCAACGCACTGGACCCTACACCACAGTCACCAGGTACTCATTTAGTCTGTCGGGTGGGGGAGAGCATAGCCCATAAGTTTATTCCACCGTCACCAGAGGCTCGTCGCTCCCTCTAGAGTGTGGTGGGGGGGAACGGACCCTTTGACCCCTTCCACCACGACGACGAACTCTTCTTTATCTCCAATGACCGGTGGGGGAGAGGCTATCGCTTGGGCCCCTTCCACCGTCGCTAGGTACCTGAGGAGTTGGGCGGTAGGGCCGTAGAATTATGACGAGTCTTTCTTGAACCTTCTGTATCCACCTCTGTTCCTAAGGCTACAGATTTTAACGCAACTGTTTTGTTGAAATCTATAGTAGTATAACCTATGGTTGGCTTCTTTGGACTACTTGGCGGTAATGACTGAGCAGCTTCTCCTTCAGAGTCAGTTTTAGAACTGTGTAAATCTAATATGGCATACTTCACTTTGGGATTGTTTTCCTCGGGAACTGGAGGCACTTCTAGAGACAGGCCTCGAGAGAGCTTGCTGCGCTGGCGATTGATAAGTCTGGGATCGTACTTCACTTCGGTAGGACCAAGGTTGGCATAGTTGTGCTTCTCTTCTTCTAACTCCATTCTATCCATAAAACTAAAGTTTGTGTTTCTTGTGGAAGGTGCTGCACTAGCCGGCGTCTGCGGGTTCGGGTAACTGTGCCGGTGAATTACACCGGCCTCCTCTCGGATGGCTGAGAGGGCATTGTTCTCCCCGGGAGCTAAGTTCATGTATAATCTATCATCGGGCTCCCTCTCCACAGCTAGAGTTGCATAGTGTTCGCTAGCAGTGCTGTGAGAGGGAGAAAGAGGAACAGTCTCCTAAAGTGCACTTGCAGGGCAGAGCTCTTCCATATCCACGGAATCATCATCATCTCCCTGTTCTAATTGTCTCTGCTGAAGGGAATGTCGCAGAGTTGCCAGATCAGAGATGATATCCCTGGTGTTGGAGTAAGAGTGGCCAGATAATTCCACTTTGGGTTTTTTGTTATTGTTGTGTTCCCTCTGCTGCGGGAAATCTTGAAACTGGTAGAGATTTGTAACTTGCGCCCCGCCAGCGGGCAAGGGAGCAAGAGGCATGACCTCCAGGATGTTGGTGCTGGACGGAGAGCCGGGGGAGTGCACCTCGGGGCTGAGAGGGCCACTGCTGATGGAGCCCAGGCGAATGGTTCCGGAGAAGCGTGAGGAGTGTGAGGGTGCCGGGGCTGGCTCCAGGTAGTCAGGGTGGGAGGTAGGGGGCGGTCGGGGCAAGGTTCCGGGGGGCCGGGTGCTCTCCATAGCCAGGGTTTCCAGCACGCTGCTGTCAGGGTTAAGGTTTCGTACTTGAATGACCTGCTGCAAGGTGTTGAAAAGTTGCTCAGCCCTTCGACATTTGAAGGCATATATACCCTGGCCTGTTGCACATCTTCGGCCTGAAATAGAGAACAATTACATGCATAAAATGTTAAAAAATTGATTGAATTGTCAATCTGTAATTTTTTAATCATACATGTATGTTTATTAAATACAAATAAATAAATATAATACCTACCAAGTAAAACTTTATTTACAAACAATGGCCTATTCTACAATCAGAAATCATAAGAAGATTTCTCTTTACGACAGGATTGTACAAAATTCTGAGCAATATACTGACTCACGCAAATTGAATTCGGAATCGCATACAGTTTTCAGCCATACATATCATACCTAATGAGAATAAGTGTTATTTATCTATAGATTGTTAAATTTACTGCTTTCTGGTTCATTTTTCAGGAAGAAGAACATGCACAAAATCCAATACCATATTTGACACTGATATTTTCCATTAGATCCATAGGTCAATTTACTAAATGCATATTAAAAAAAATTATCACAAGGTTAATTACGAACTCCCTGCTGTATGCTATTGATCTTTAAGCTATTTTAATTATTTTTCACTATTTTCTTAACATTATGTTGTGTTTCTTTCTTTTATTTTGTTTGTATTTATTACTTGGTTGATATTACTTTATGATGTATTATTTTAATACAGTTTTATTTTTCATCTATGTATATATTTTTGATTTTTTTTACTTAGTGTTTCTTACTAACTAAATAAATAGACAATTTATTTTATTATTTCCTTTTTCAATTTTACGGTCAACATGTTTTTTTTTTCACTTTGGTTAAAAAATATATTATTAGCGGAAATTATTTGTGGTTAATGCAACAAAGTAATCAAGTAATATGTCAAAATGTTTATACAACTCTATGTTTTCCCAAATAAATAAAAAAAATTATAAAAATAGTGATAGATAAGCATTTTGACCCCGACTTTTGCCATAATCACCATCACGGCCCTGCAGCCCACGGTGGGATTTGTCTAGAGTTCATTATCACATAACATTACCGTGACAGATGGAACCTTGTAAACGCTACAGAGGTGTGCACTTACTTCTGCAGAAAGTGTGAGATTCAATAATAATAGTGCCCCTGAGGTGATTTTTCACAAAAACGGCGCTGTACAAATTATCCAAATATTATATTCATTTTAAGACATTATTTTTAGAATGTATTATTTACCCGATTCGAAACTGAAGGTGTCCAAGTCGAAGCCGTACCTCCGGAGGGAGCGCAATGGCCAGCGCGTAGGGTCCTTGCCGCGACGGTAGAGCACTAGCTCTGTCTCCATGACTTCGAGCTGCCCCGTCCAGAGGCCTACACCAAACTCGTCAATGATGATGACCCGGAACACGTTGGGGTGGACATCTTTAATGTCCCTGCGGCTCTGCACGCAACCCATGGCTGAGAATACAAAATAAATATATTATTTAAATTAAGTACTAACTCAATTTTTATATTTCTTAAATTTATATTTTGCTTGATAGCAACACCAACAAGTCATTAGAACTCATTTTAGATATACTCAATATGGATAGTAACTCACTGAGGGAGGTAGTAGGACTGTTAACAGGATACTGCCGCGTTAGGAGACACATGCAGCTGTTGGAAGTGTAAAACACCAATAGCTGTAGGAAATATGAATACTTTTCTGACAAATAATAAATGAATGCTTCTTTTGTATTGTGTTTTTAATTCTATCACCGTAATTGCCAAATTTTAGCCATTGTAAGATCAGAAATATATTGAAGGAAAATGTCTTAAATAATAACAACCAAAACTGTATTTTTATTGACTACCGATTTTAATTAACACATTCCAGCTTTTTACCACATTAAATTAGATGAAATTTCGACCAATTTAATCACTTGTGAGAGCAACATAAACTATTGACGTAAGAAATTATATGCAAATGAAAACAGTAAATCTAGAAAATATTATTTCATAAATATTTTATAGCGTTTCATGCTGTATATTTTTAGCAAGGTTTTAAAAATCAACATTAGAGAACATCACACTAAACACATAGTGGTTTATCTTTTAGTTATCAATGTAAATTATTACAACCAGTGAACTTAATCCCATCTGTTTTATTATGGTACAAAACTTTTTTTATTTTATTTAGGAAAACATATAGTTGTGTAAATATTTTGACATATTACGTGATTACTTTTTTTTCAAGGAACATTGACTAATAATTATTGATAGTGGGAAAATAACCAAAAAGAAACAATTATATTAACTTTGTTTCAAACAATTATATTAACTTTTTTTAAATGAAAAATCTATTTTAGGGATTGAAACTACTTGGGAGAATTTTTAAGCTGGTTGTTTTGTTGTATTATATATCGTTTCGTAAAATATTACATTATTTTATACCTCAAACGACTCCTAAAAAATACAGGATTATAAATATGCCACTTTGCTTTTTTTTTAAATATATCACTGGTAAATTGATAATATAACTTCATTGCTATTTAGAGTTTACCTGATTTATACATATTATGATATTAATAAAAATATTTAGATAATTTGTATAGTGTCGTATATGTGAAATATCACCTCGAGGGCGCTGTGATATTTAACAATATTTATAAACAGAAAACGGGAAGAATCAATTTAATAAAATCATTATTGTGATAGTAGAAAGAAAATATTTTAAGAGAGTTTACGAGGGGCGCAACTTGTATACGCCATACACAAAAACGTAATATTTACATAAATAAAATACCTACTCAGCAACGAAGAACACTTTGAACCGATACGCACGACATTTCAGAATGCAATATTTATCGAATATAGGTATTAATAACTCGTTGAGATAGTGACATTGTTCGCATCATATCAGTGATTATTGTTATCGCTATTCTCACTTATAAGTATACTGAAATTTGGACAGAACGGGCTAAAATTAAACCCTATTTTGAGTGTTGTTAGTAAATTGATAAGACACATGACATTAAAACCTTTACCTCATTAGCTCTTAGTCTCCTCAAAATAGATGTCATGAGGATATTTGAAATATATCACAGCATAATCACTGTATTTTTTTGACATTTTCAACAACCACAATAATTATTTTATTTATTTAGTTGGATAACATGCTACATACTCCCAGACATGTGTTCGTAAAATGTACATTTAAAAAAAAAAAATGTTCGTCAAGGCGATCATCACAAATTATACATCTAACCCCATCATAAATTCATCAAAATACAATAGTGCTAATATATTTACGGAATGCAAGTAAATTATTGAGAACAGATTAAAATGATAGAGATTTTTTTTATGTTAACAAAAGCGATTTAAAAACACGTTCACTTTACAAAATATCACACATCCTCAGAAACCGTAAACAATTGCATTGGCCGTCTAGAAAAACACGTTGCCAGACACATTGTTTTCTCCTCCGCTTCATTACTCTTTACAATAACTGATACATAAAAATCAACTGATATAACTATTAAAAATGTAATATTTGTACACATGCATTCGTTATAAGATTTAATGACGAAATAACTGTTTAAATCCCTTCTCCAAGTTCTATATTATTCACATTTTTTTAATACAGTGCATCACATTTTTGGAATAATATTTTTTTTTTTTACATTCACACAATAAGGGAAAAAACCTTCAAACATACCGTTTAAAAATTAGGATTGCGCCAAATAATATCACCACCGGGAGACAAATTCAATTTCACGAAACTACAAACATTTATTTCAAAGTTTTTTTTTAAATCAATTTCATAATTTGCACCAGTTTTTACATTACCTTTGTCATCATCGAGGCAAATAATATAAAAAAATATTTCAGCATAATATATTACCATATTATATATAAATAATTTTAAAATGTTATAATAATATATTATAAAGGAAATTATTATTTTTTATCGGGGTTGTCTAAATTTATAAAAATAATTGGCACTGAAAATTACTAAACGTATAAATATCAAAGTTATTAGTATGTTTTTTTCCAAAAAATCCCAAATTCACAAACAAAATTTTGAGCCGAACGCCTGTAATTTTTTTTTCTACTAATAGACGCTATAAAAACTGGCCGACAGTTATAATTAAAAAATCATTGAATTATTTGGATCCAATAGATTTTAAAATATCTTTTTTCAAAACCGCGTAGACAAAAAAATATTGAAAAAAATTCTTGTATCAACTGATTTGATTGATTTTTTCCGGACTGATGAAAATTAATTAAAAAATATGCGAAATTGACGCGTTGACAATTTTTCTGTAAATTAATATTTTAATTATTTCGATTCTCCTCTAGAGAATTTTAGTGCTGCCCAGGAAAATAAAGCCACTGCAAACATTAAATTTATGAACGGACAGATACTTTCGATATGGCTACACTTATGAAAATGTCAAAGAATTAATGGCGTCCTCTCTGTGTCTGTTTACGTTTTTTTAGAAACTTGTCAAGTTAAACACCGATTTCACGAAACCCTTTTTATAACATGACACTTAAAAAGCAGGTAATGTAATAGAATAAAGTTTTTTTACATTTATTTCAGATTTCATCCCGTTTGGAGATGTCAAATACTAGGTTAAGTAGTCATTGTTTATTATAACTGCGAACTTACAATTCGACAGGCTAACAGCAGCACGGAGTCAAGCTCGGGTTCCAGCTCAGACTCGAGCAGTAGCTCGGGTTCATCCAGTAGCTCTGGCTCGGGCAGCAGCACTAGTGATACAGATAGTAGCAGCAGCGAGGAGTCGCCACGGCCGCAGGAAAGCGCGCCTGTACCGGTCGCTGCAGCTCCCGCGGCCCCTCCAGACCCTGCCCCAAGGCGCCCCACACCGCGCCGCAGCACCGACACAGCACCTGCCAAGCCTGTACTTCCCAATAACAAAGTACAGGAGAAAACATCCGCCCCTAAAGGCAAATCAGACAAAACCCCAGTGAAAGTTCCTGTTAAAAAGCCTTCTGCTTCGTCCAGTGAAGAAGATGTGCAAATTAAAAGTGAAACCAAACCTCCTCCTCCGAGAAGGCGTTCTTCGGCACCCTCTAAACCTAAAACAGCACCAAACTCCTCATCGCGTAATTCTCGTCCCCCATCGCGTCCCCCCGCGCCCGCCAAACCACCACCCCGTGCTCCTGCTACCACCAAACCCCTTCCTGCCACATCTAAACAAGAGACTAAACCAGAGAAGAAACCTCTTAAGAAGAAAAGTATATTTTCCCCAGATAATAGTTCGGAATCAGAGCCTGAACAAGTCAGTGCACCTAAGCCAGTACCCAAACCTTCTGGCAAGAGTTTGCCCCCTCCCTCGCAGAATAGGCCTAAAGGTCGCCCTCCCAAGCCCTCCTCGTCATCCAGTGAGAAGGGGAAGGGCCCCACTGCCGTGGAGAAGCCTAAAGAGACTGAGCCTCCCCCTCGACAGAAGAGAGGTAGTATATCGAAAGCGCCTCCACCCGCTGTCAAGAAAAAACCTGACAAAGATAAAAACAGTAAATTCACCTCCAAAGCATTTGTCTCGTCTTGCAGCTCTACGAACAGTGAGTCCACTGCCTCAGCATCCAGCTCTGATAGTGAGAGTAGCTCTGTGTCTCGGAAGAGTGCCATTTCAGATAAGAGTGATATGTCTCGAAAAAGTCCATCTTCGTCGAGGAAGAGCCCATCTTCTTCCAGAAAAAGCCCATCATCTTCGAGGAAAAGTCCAATTCCTTCCAGAAAGAGTCCACCACCTTCCAGAAAGAGTCCGCCGATTTCCAGAAAGAGTCCTCCCTCTTCCCGAAAAACCTCGCCGTTGCGGAAGAGCCCAGTTCCTAAAAGAGCAGCTATATTAACTGCTAAACTGAATAAATCCAGGGCTAGTAAACTAGACCCCGTAAAGACTGAAAAGGTATGTTTTGCTTTTATTTGCATTATTTAAACCATTTTCGTATTTCAGTCTTGGATGGACTGAAAAAGCAAAAAACATTTCTTATGTTAGAACTTTATATATATCTCGGTTTTGCACAAATAGTTTATTATGTTCAGCCATAATGATAGCATTGAATGTAAATAGTGCAATTTAGTATTTTTTTAAATTTCAAGTGCGCTTTACTCATAGTCTAACCTACAACATATTTAGAAAACATATTCAGGGACACCATTACTCAAAATTACTCTCACAGTAATGTTTGCACTGTTTAAATAACCTAACATACAACTATGTTATTATTATGAATATGCACAAATTTAGAAACAATAAATTTAAAAAATAAACTATACTAATAAATCACTAAAACTATAATTTGAATTGATTTTAATAAATGCATAATATTAAAATACCAATTTCTGTTGAAACCAATCTAAATCGTTATTAACTCGATTTCAACAATCTTGAAAGAACTAAGGCTGGATTGTTTTTATCTTTTAGCTGTGGTTTAGCCAAATTAATATTTCGCCATAACTTTATGTTTGGAACTTCGTTTTAACATTAAAAACTTTTATTTTGACCTGCTTGAAATAATTAACCTATACTTAGTTTATATGTAATTAAAAATATGAAATTTTGGGTAAACCACAGCCAAGAAATGTTTGAATAAAAATGTACATTTAGATTATTGTATGTAAAATACTGACGCCTATAGTTACGATTATTTGACTCAATCAATTTTATTTTTTTCATACTAAGATCGGTTAGTTGTTTGAGTGGTCCAAAGTGTTGAATTACCACCCAGGCTTCGCGGGTTCAATCCTCTACAAAGCTAAGTCCTCCGTCTATTTCAAGGTGTGCAATATTGATGTTTTTATTGTAGAACACCCCCACGAAGGAGGCGTCCTCCGTACTGGTGACTGACTCTGACGCGGAGAACACGGCTCCAAGCAAGCTGCTGACCAACTCCTCCAGCATGATGATTAACAGTGGCTCTTCGGCCTCTATCACCAGGAAGCTGACGAGGTCTGCGAGCCTCCGAAAATCAAGGCATGTCATGGGAAGGGCGGCAAACAGCGATACAGATTCAGACGCTGATACGGGGCCGGCCAAGGGGTATCTAAAATCATTTTAATTAACTTTCTCATTATAAACAATTTCAAGACTTAACAAATTATACGTAGTAATAAAATTGATACTTGGAATGTTTATTTTTTTGCGGAGTATATAATTATTTTATATTTTATATAGTTACTTTGTACATTTAAGTTTACAAGTATCTAATTATTTCATTTTCTTTTTGACTAATAATATTTTAACTTAAACACTACTTATTATTTTGATTTACATGCATTTTAAATAATTTTTACAGGCTTTTTAAAATTTATTGATAGGCATAATTTTGATGGTTTCCGGCAGCGCATTATACGATTTCATTCCTTTATATAGTAAGCTGTTTTGGGTGTTGGCTTTATTCTTTTCTGGTAGTCTAATTTCTTTGCATGCCCTTGTATTATACTTGTGAATATCAACATTGTAGATAATTTTGTCAGAAAAATACTCTGGTAACAAGTTGTTCTTCATTTTATGTATAAACATCAATGTGTTCAATGTCAGCATCTGTTTAACTGTCAGCCAATTTAGTTCCTCTGACATTTTAGCTACTTTTGAGTATCTATTTCGCCCATATATAATTCTCATTGCTCTATTTTGGAGAATTTGAAACCTGTTTTGTTTTTTGTCGTTACACAAGAAAAGAATCGTTGAACAGTAATAAAAATGTGGAGCAATAATGGAGTTGTATATGGTAATTGCTGTTTTTCTGGAATTTTTTTGCCGAATTCTTCCCAAAAAAGAAATATTCTTTGGGAATAATTAATTATTTAATTAATTATAATAATATAAATTATTTTGCTATTCATAATAATAATATTATGTAGTGTCTATTATACATAATGAAAATTCACCCACTTTCATCACCTGTTCGCTTTTAAAACCTAGTTATATATATATTTTGGGCCAAGTCATTGCCCACAGAATTCATAAAAACAATCAGCTACTGCTTCGTAAGCATCCTGATTAACTTTTAACTATGCTTTTTCCATTATTCTCAGAAATTTTCATTTAGTCTTTGTTTATACATAAATTATTTATGAAACGGACCATTCATTTGATAGAATGCATTCTTTGAAACATTACCAATATGTTACATAATTTTGTATATTTTTAATAGCAGGTCTGCCTCTAAGAGCCCTGTCAAACGAGCCACCGTATCATCAAAGGGTCCCCCCGCCCTTTTATGTCCTGTGAAGGGTCGTGGGGGAGGCCTAGGGTTTGGAGGTCCGCCGGGTATGGTGGCTGAACGGGGACTGCGGCCTCAGGACCTTGAAAGAGGGATGGAGCCCCGATGTCCACTGCCAGGCTGTGATTCCAAGGGACATTTGAGTGAGTTAATTTTTACATTAATTTCTAACTAAAAAACTATTTTGATGTTGATTAACCACATACAATAACATTGTTAAAACAACTGCTTGGCTGTATTAACCTTCTTTTCTAGGGAAGCTACTGGTAAAATAGTATTCTTGCTTACTAAAATATAAAATTTCTCATAAGGTCATTTTTTGTATCTTGTTTTTTCAATAATACTATTAATATTAGTAAGAAATGAAATCCTTTTAGTTATAAGAGACGAGACAATATTAATTTCATCCAACAATAGAACCGATCCAAATTTGATCAATAGCTGCGAAATATTGTGTAAATTTCATTTTGATTTGATAAGAATTTTGACAGCATTTTCAGCGGATTTACAGAAGTCTGCTTTATCTATGTTGTTTAGTTCCTATCAAAAGCTAAGTTTCCTTCTTCTTTTCCGAATGGTTGGCTACTTCGCTAAAATAAGAAATAAATAAAGCAAAATGTTAATAGATGGCAGGAATGCTTGTTTTAAACGAAATATTTTTTCTTTAAATTTTGAACTACCATTAGTCCAATTTATTTTCTTTTACTTTCTCTAATAATCATTATTGTTATAGCATTATTTTGATGCATTTTTAATGAACACTTATTGTTTTTGTAGGTGGCCGATTAGAAAAGCACTTCACGATAGAGGCGTGTCCCACCTACCACAACACCAACACGGAAGAATGTGCTGCTCGGTATGCCAGCATACGGCAGACCGTGGAAGCGAGGCGGAAAGCGCACCATGCGTTAGCCGCACGGAGAACGCATCAACCTAGCTTAGAGCATAGAGCGTACCAGCTTAAAGTCAAGGTTTGTTTAATAATATTAAATTGAATGACACTCAATCATTTACCCAAATTACGTATTGGTGATTTGAAACAAAATTGAGTTAATTGTGTGAAAAATCTCGAAATGTGTTAAACATCCTGTAATCATTTTCAACATATTTTCTTACACCCCAAAACTGCATCTCATGAATGTTTAAATATTTAAATATTTATACAATTTTTCTTTTATGTGTTGGTAGGACAAGATAATGTTTTATCCATAGAGTACATTATTTACACAATTTTTTATTATTTTTAAATTTTCTACACAATTGAATCTGTTTACAAGAGTTCATTATGTAAGGCATGTCAATTTTTTTACTTTTACCGTTTGTCTTATACTCTCAATGAGTCTTCATACTATAAAAATACTTGTTTCAAAAACATTACATGTTACATACCCTTCTTATTTTATTTATTGAACTGCCCAGTCTAATTAAAAGCTTGATGTCCCAGGAAATGCGCTCCAAATGGAAACCCCCATCAGCTCCAGCCGCAGACGTGAAGCAGGAAGAAGAGCGGGAGCCAGTGCTGGAGGGCTTCGTGCCCGACTATGACCTGGCCCTCTTTCGAGAGGCACAGGCTGCCGCTGCATATAAGATCGAGGAAGAGCTCAAGAACATGCCACCTTCTAAGGGGACGAGGTAAGGATAACTAGTATTTTTTTGGTCTTAGTAATAACTAGACATCAAATTATAAATGCATTTGCAAAAAATATGCATAATGCATATTTAAGCCCTTTTTCATCATTAACCTTTAGTGTGCTGGAGGTGCCAATAGTCACCAGGCATTTATTATCTTGTCACGAGTTTTTATTAAATGAACCGTAATCACTTGTCAACAAAATAATCAATCCACAGAGATATTTTGCATTGCGTCAAGTTCAGTACAAGTGGAGTAATAAATATTTGAAGTTTGCTTATGAAAAAAATCGATTTTCAAAGTGACATTACTGTTTGTATTTATAGGAAACCCTCATGCAATTTTATTTTTATTGGGAAGGAAATTTATTCAACCACACGAAAACAATAAAATGACAAAAATATCTAAACTTTTTTTAGTGACAAGAAGGAGAAAAAAACTAATTCTCCAAATATATGTAGCTATTCCAGAAAAACCACTTATACCATACACATAAAATTTGAAAAAAATCATAAACACATTATCGGAGAAGATTTTGTGTTTATTTTTACATCATTTTGTAAAACACAAATGAGTTATTACAAAATGTTTCCGCCATTTTATTCTTCAAAAATGTACTACACACGTGATCTTTAAAACTTTACGATCATTCTGTATGCAATCCTCCATGAAATAAACAAATCCCCAGTAATGCAACAAATTCCCCAGATTTCAGTTGTAAACAAAATTCCGAGTTTCGTTTTGCACCCTTTCCCCCCATGGTAACCAAAATTGCAATCAAATTTTAGGTTTTTCAATTAAACATGCATAGTTTGGACATTTTCCTCTTTTTATTGTACACTCTGGGCATATATTTTGGCTTTTTTAGTGTATATTTTGATATTTTTCATTTTTATCATTTTCGTCAGCCTCGCAGCATTCCTCAAATTGAGGATGCCATAGTTCCGCTAGAGGCAGTAGTATTAATTTTTTAGTTTTTTAATACTATTGCTCCTATCTAACCTAAACTCATATGTCGTGGTCTCACAATTCTCTCAATATAAAGTACTTTTGACTGAATTGTTACATATGAGTTTTGTGTCTAGACACTTTTCTAATACTTTTTGTTTTACGTTTGTTTTCTCCAGATACGTGTGCATGGGCAAGTACTGCATGGAGGCGTGGTACCAGTCCCCCTACCCAGCGGACGCGGCCCGGTTGCCCCAGATCTACCTGTGCGAGTTCTGCCTCAACCACCACAAGACGGCCCCCGGCATCACCCGGCACAGGGCCAAGTGTGTCTGGAGACATCCGCCGGGAGATGAGGTCAGTACAAACACTATGGGCAAGTACTGCATTGAGCTGTGGTACCACTATCCTCTAGAGACTAGTGCAACTGAAGATATTCAACAGGAGATTATTTCAGTGAAATTACAATTGCTGGGTATGCCAATTACCAGGGACTCGCCAATGTTCCTCTTTCCTCTACCAGATCCTCAAGCCTTACTAAAAAAGACAGGTAGAAGTTATCACAAAATTTCCATTGGGTCAAGATTGATATTTTATTATCCTCGCGAACCATTGAATTGTTGGATATAACAATCTGTTGTCCATCAAATACTATCCACAACTTTTTGAATACTTACTGAAACACATCATTCTGCTTCTTCTTCACAAGTCTTCTGATGACCAACTTTGGACATAGGCCTCTCTCAAATGTTTCCGGTGCTCCTGATTCCCAGACTATTCATTTAAAAATATATTTCTCTAGGTTTACCGCAAGGGCAGGTTAGGGGTCTGGCAGGTGGACGGCAGAAGACACAAGCAATACTGCCAGCAGCTCTGTCTCCTCGCCAAGTTCTTCCTGGATCACAAGACCCTGTACTACGACGTGGAGCCGTTTCTGTTCTACGTGATGACCCTTGCTGACTCCGAGGGCTGTCACACCGTCGGGTACTTCAGCAAAGTAAGTGAAAATGTTTTATAAATAAATTATTCTTACTTTCGTTTGTGCTGTTGGGTTGGGCAGTTTTTTTACAGGTTGCATTAGATCTTACACCTCTTTCTGAGTTCCTTGTATTTAGCCATAATAACATTTTATTTTCTCAAGAGGGAAACCCATGCATTACGACAATCTAATTTCTGCTTCAAAGCCAGTGTTGATTCATTGCCCTTTGTTGGTCTGCCAAAAAACCAACATGAACTACTGTATTGTAATCATCTGCATTGGTGTACATAACAGATGGTCATGAATGTGCAAGTAAAACAATTATGAGCCGAACTAATCCCTTTGGAATGCCAAAAATGATTGAATGGAAGAAAGAAATGTAACCGTCACATTGTTTGAATGTATTTTTTTAATTCACCAATCCTCATTGCTAAAGGTGCGGGAGGTCTGCAAAATAAGTGTTCAGGTTGTTGATAGGTTTTGGATGCCATACTCAGTTCACAGTGCCTTGAAGGAATCGGGTGCTACTCTTTTTGTTTCACTAAAACAGTCCAGGCATCTCCCCCAAACATGCGTCATATAGAATAAGAGGGAAAAGTTTTCAATAGGAGCAGTTTTTTCTGCAGTCTGTACTGTCTGTTTTTATTTATTCATCTCATGATATTAGAGCAGTTAGGTTGATGGTTTCACGTTCCGCCACTTGACAAACAGAACTAATGCAATCGCTATGGGATGGTAGTTTGCTGAATAAGAGCATATTTTCATTAAAAGGGCACGAATCCACTCTTTGGGGACATTTTAATCAACTTAGTATTTTAAGGTCATAATTGTTGTATTATTATTTTATTTATACAGTGGAACTTCAGTTTACGAATATAATTCGTTCCTGAAACATGTTCGTAATCCAAAACACTTGTACCTCTGCATTCAAAGCAAATTTTCCCATAAGAAATAATGGAAACTAGATTTTAAAATATTCACTTAAAAATGTGAGTGGAATATAATTTGGTATCATCCTTGTAAATGACCACCTTTCGGAATTGAATTGTTTTTTAAAGTAGTTATGTCCAGTAATCAAATACGACTATGCAGGTTCCTCAACCCCCCTCCCCCCTCTTATTTCTCATTCCTCTCCCCATTTATTTTGCTGGCAAAGCTGCTTTATCACTGGCAAAGAGCAGTTTAAACTATTGTGTGATCGTGTCAAACAAAAATCATATTATATAGAAAGCAACGAATTAATCTAGATTTTCTCTTTATGTATTTTAACCAACGTTTGTCCACTTTCATTTTTTAAAGCAATAACAAACTTTTCTGTCGGATGTTTCTTTTCATCCTTCCCAATGGCCACCTCCCCTCCCCTCCGGCCGCTTGTGCCAGACAATTCATGCAAATGAGATTTTCGTAACATTTGCATCCTTGGCCGCCCATCACTGCACGGAATAATGAACCTACCACCCTGGCGTGTCTCCATAGACTTCTGGTAACACTAGATAGGCCATACTAAAATACGCCCCTTTTCCACAACCGTCATATATGCAGCTTACTGCTGGTTTAAGCAAACATTGTTATACATGCATTATGTATTCAGCTCCAGCACAAATAACAAAACATTCCATTATTATGAGTCTGGCATAATTAGATTATCCATATTATATTCCAAAAATCATATCGCCTTTTTGCACTGGCCGCTATCTTTGCAGTTTAGTCTCAGGTTGACTAAAATGGCAAATATTGTTACATTCCATTACTATAACTCAGTTACGAGTATTGATTATCTTTTGGTAATCTTAACTACTATATTTCTATCAATCAAAGCTATGATTTATAAATCAGAAATCTGTTGGTTTGATATTTGAAGCTGCTATAACGCTTGGAAGGTAAGCTCTGGCGTTATGAAATCGTCATAGATTTTTCTGTTTAGAAATCCAGGTCAGCACAACTAGTTCTCAGCGTAATATTCACCATGAGGTATAAAGCAGTCATTCCCAAAGTGGTCTATATCGACCCCCAGGGGTCGATTCCGACCTGCAAGGGGTCCACGTCAATGAAAAAAAAATTGGGTGTGCATAAGACGTAAATGGGGGTCCACGAGAGTGGATTCCATTTAGGCAGGCCGTCACCAAAATGTTGGCTTCCCGCAAATGTAATAATCCACCTCACAGATAGTACCTATGTAGGTACTTACGTAATACTCTCTTATAATAGACATTAATTCCCTAATTATATTAATTCTAATAATAACTTTTTGGGGAGGATATTTTGTCGATTTGCTAGTACTTTTTGATTTCAAATCTCTTCCGAGTAGTGCTTTTTTTTCGGAGATGAATTTTCGTTGATTTGCTAGCACTTTTCGATTTGAGATCTCTACCGACTAGTACGACTTCAATTGAAGTGTTCACCGCTAAGGGGTCATTTCAAAGAACTAGCAGTTCCTGAAGCGTTCACAAAACTTTGATGTTTTTTCCAACGCAAAAAAAAAAACAATAAGCAGGGGGTCTATACAGAACAGAAAAAATCGGCAAGTGGTCTACGGGATAAAAAAAAGTTTGGGAACCTCTGGTATAAAGTTTTAAAATATCGATTTAACTAAGACAAGATTTCGTAAAAATAATATTACCTAGCAGTGCATTTCGAAAACATCCACACATTTATATCGGAATTTATCTGCGATTTGCGGAACTGCTGGTTACCTTACTTGACTACTTAATAACCACAGTAGATTTAAAACATTGTCCATGTCTGAACAACATGCAGACGCCATTACTGTAGTTTGAAATGGTAAATTCTTTACGACGCATCTACTCGTAATAAATCTACGGTCTCCGCATACTAAATAATTACCTACCCCTTTCCCTTACCCAGTAACTTACTGGTCATTTGAATAAATATATATATAAAGAGATAAGGTTAGCCACCGAGGATTTGTGATTTCGATTTCTTCCTTGGTCTGTATTTCCAACTTTCTCCTCGTAAATGATGCGCATCATCGCGCTGCAAACAATCCCATGTAGCGTAAATAAAGTCCACCCGCATCAATCATTCCATCAATCAAGGAGGAAATCAAGTGAGTGAGTAATTTATTGGTATTTCGATTTGGCAAAATCGTAAAATCACGTGGAAAAGTAGTGATAGACACTTTCTGAAATATAATTAAATATAATCTCAGCGTTACAATATTTAATATGTTTTTAATTTGTTATGTGAATACCGCACAAGAGTCTCAAATGTCCGAAGTCAAAATGGTTATATGGTATGTTGTGAGACTGAAAGGAGTGGGGAGGGAAAAATAAGGTGGGAAGTACCTGGCTATTCAAATCTGGTCACCAAACCCGGCTAAAGCCTTATACCAGGGCGATACTGAGACTATTTACCACTCTGGAACGTGCTGCAAATATACTGTAGATGTATTATTTTGTATTCATTAAATCTGAAATAACAAATATTAATTAAAATTTACTTGCGCACGCCGGGATTCGAACCCGCGACCTTCGGATTTGTAGCCTAAGGTCTTAACCGCTATATGAAATATTCCGCGAGACAATTCGACTCTTGAAATGATAAATACCTTCTGGCAATTGCTTAATTGGTTTGCAGGTGATTTTCCACGAATCGTAAATCCACCCCTTAAACCTTCGCATCACTACTATGTTTATTTTTTACTCTAAAGCCTTAAGCCTGATTCACACCAACGTCCGGTTCCGCTCAGTGCCGATATTGTTCCGCAAGAAAACTTATTGATATGGTATGAATATCAATCAAGGAGTATGTGCCAAGACAAATTTGTGTGGCAGAATATCCTTCTGCCCACCCTTGTGACATTTAACTACTTATTTAGTTAAATAATTATTTTGAAGTGTAAAAATACTTACAACGCAGATTTTTTTTTAAACCATTTTTTTATCACTAAATAATATTTTTAATAATTAATAAAATATTATTTAGTGATAAAAAAATGAGTTTCTGATAAAAAAATCTGCGACGTTATATTTTACAATTCACAATTATTTAATAACTAAGTTAAATATCAAGGGTGGCAGAGATATATGCCATAATCTTTAGCCCAATACTTCCTGGATTTTCACCATATCATATCTTACTCTTGCGGAACAACCGGACGTTGGTGTGAATCAGGCTTTAAGCTGGATTCACACCAACGTCCGGATCCGCTCAGTGACGATATTGTTAAGCAAGAGAGCTTATTGATATGGTATGAATATCAATCAAGGAGTATGTACCAAGACAAATTTGTGTGGCAGTATATTCTTCTGCCCACCCTTGTGATATTCAACTACTTAGTTAGTTAAATAATTATTTTGAAGTGTAAAAATACTTACATCGCAGATTTTTTTTACTAAAAATCATTTTTTTATCACTAAATAATATTTTTATTAATTATTAAAGTACCTAGTATATATTTATTATACTCGTAAGTCAAAGAGTGTATGAATTATAATTAGATATGTATTTTGTAAACTTGAATGTAGAAGTAACTAAGAGAAAATAAATAAAACTAAAATTAAAATAAGAAATATCGAAAACAGAGGAAGTAGTCATATACCCACAAAGAGGTAGAGCAAAACTAAAAAGGGGTTATGGGTTGTAGAATACGACCGTAATGTAAAAATGTATAATTTCGAAATGAAATCACATTTTTTTACGCTCTCTAATTGATGGGAATGATACTTGGGGTGAAACCGCATGTATTCTTGATGGCGGCCAGCGGAGCGCGAAGTCTGGCCTAACCCCAAGGATCGCCAAAGAAGCCATATTTTTTTTTCTTATATCGGCGAAATATCAAAGACGCACACTTAAGTAGAAAATTCAATAAAATATAATTAAAATTGTTTCAGGGCCACGTAAAACAGGTTCGCCTATACCCCTAGCATACATAAAACAGAAGTAAAAGTTACACATCTCACACAATAATATCAACTCGATAATCAGTTCCACTTTATATTTTGTTTAAATTTGTCACATCACATAACGGTTCCCGTTGACTGCAGATTCTCGGCCCATTAGCGTTTTATCAAAATCTATGTTGGGTTGTTTGATCAGCCGTCAAGCATAACGGTCATCAAAATCTCAAATAATACCCGTCTGCAGTCTCGGTTGTCGACATTTCTATGGAATAAGAAAAACGCCCTGCATGGACAGGCGCATTAATATATTAAATAACACACTTGTAAATGAAAAATAAAGTTGTATTTTAGATAGGTAATGTTTGCTGTATTGCTATGTAGTCGTAACTATCGTGCGAACACTACCTCATGCTTGCTTAAAATGTTCGAATGATGCAGTTCTTACTCCTTTGCAACCGGCCACCGGTGCCCCATAAGTCGCGAGGGAGCTTTTGGCAAACATTGTCAAAGTAGGTATTGCTAGGGATGGTTGATATCGGAAATTGGGTGTACCTGCGGTTCCAGTTATCGGTAACTGGCGAGGAACTGGTTATTTATCCAGTTTTTTTTGGAACCAGTTCCTGGTGCAAGAAAAGTTCCACGAAGAAAATTTTTAAATTATAAAGAAAGAATTTCTGTAATATATTTTTATTTCATGAGGGGGTTGCTAGCGATATTCTGAGAACGAAAAGCGCTGGAACCGCACCTTTCTGGCGAAAAGCATTTAATGGATATTCGCCACTTTTATTTGCCAAAAAAAGAACCGGTTCCTCGGAGAAATAATATTGACGGTTCCAGTGACCGGTTCGGAACCAGTTTCTTTTAACCGGGACAGGAATATCGACCATCTCTAGTTATTACTATTTTTTTTACTATTAGTACGAAACGAAATATTTCGACCGGTAAGATATGTCGTTATAAAATTGGCACAGCTCTTTCTGTCCGGAATATCTAGGTCAACGCAACTCTCTTTAGCTCACAACTTAATTTCCATTATGAGACATAGAGCTTTTAAATATCCATTTAAACTGTCAAAGTTATGACAAAACATTGTTTGTTCAAACCATATTTTTAATTTTTCGGACGAAGCTAAGAAATAAAACTAGCAGGTGTATAAATAAACATAAAATATGTTATTTATACTATATCGAAGTGTAGTATATGCATCTGAATACATTCTAAACCGACGGAGCTTTTAATTCGTTGCAAAAAACGAAACCTCTGTATCGGAAACCGACAACGCGATATTACACATATTATATCGATGTCATCGCATTCTCGGTGTCGCCTTTCAGTACTGACGGTCCGTGCATGTAAACACCTGGAATGTCCTTTGACTCAATCACTTATTCCAGTGATTCCCGACATGTGAAACGAAGGAGCCGATTTATTTACGTCCACGACAAATTGTTGTTTCATAAAAAAATGCTTTTTAGAAAAAAAGGGTTAAACAAGTTTTTTTTAAATAAATTAAGGATGTTTTGGGTAGGGGAAGGAAAAGTGAACGGTTGAAAAGTACCTGGTTATCCAGATTTGGCCACTAAACATATATAAACCAAAGTTCATTTTCTGAATAATATAATAACAGTGAATTTATATATAGCAGTTTTGTGATAGTTCATCTTATGTGCGCTGCGAGTATCTAATACACATATTTTAAGATAGAATGATGTCAGTATTTTTCATTTCCTTTATCGGTAGTCTGATCCACTTCCAATAATTTACTGATGATTTATTGCCCGGTGGTTAAGCAGTTCGACTAGGAGTCGAACGGAGCGAGTTCGTTGTAAAAAATACAGCGGGTAACCGATTTACTTGATTTTTAACCCGAGTTATGCTTAGTTAAAAGTTCAGTATTGTAAGTTTTTTTTTTAAGAAAAAGAGCATTAGTGTCGACAGTTTGTCATTCTAAAAAGTGGGTCGCTATCAACAGACTCGGGCAACCGCTGCCGACACGTGCACGCCAGTGTAGAGGGTAGAGGCCGACACACAATACATTGAACCTGCGACTGTACCAGTGACTAGTGTAGGCTAATCCCCTGACAATGGGTTGCTCGCGGCTTTGCGACTTCCGGCGTCTGTCGTTCCTTTCTGGGCACTTTCCTCCACCTCACGTGGTGCCGCGATGGGCACGAGTAGGCAGGGCCGTGCATAGGCCGTGTTTAGGCCGTGCATTTGCATAGTCCTTAGGCGAATACATTTCGCTACTTCCCCCTTCCATAAATGTTGTTATTTTCAAAAATATTAGTTTATTTATTTATTTGGAACATTTGACAGAGTGACAACATTAAATACATACAGACAGATACAAAATAAATGGTAGGTCATCAATCCATTTCCAAAATGTGCACATCATGCAATTAGAAATACACTGTATTACACTAATAAAAACAAAGAAAACAACCGTTTATAAAAATAAATATCAACACAAGTTTAAATTTAGGAAAAAAACATTATAAAACATAAAATTGCCTTTAAAAGTTGTAAATGTGTGTACCTTTTTCTATTTTATGTTTTAAGTAAAAATGGTATTTAAGATTTGATTAAACCTAAATAGTTTGCAGCTTATGGTGCATTTCGGACGTTCGTGCGGCCTACAGTAAAACTGATCGAATTTTTCTTCGGCGGAGCCAAAAATTTTTCCCCCAATCGTGGCGGGCCTTAAACAGAACAGAACCTTCAGCATATATTTCGTTTGTAGTACTGAAGAGAAGCGCCGCAGGTGGAAATTCTTCTCGATTCAAAGTTAAATGTTTTTAAATTGACAAGTTACAATAAATTTCCCGTGGGAAGCTTACCCATGTTTTGCTATTTCATGTCCTATTAACGAATTAGTAGTCGGTTAGTAGCTGAGTGGACAAACGCGTCGGATTCCCACCCGGGCGTCGTGAGTTCAATTCCCCTGGTACCTAAGTCCTGATGATGGCAGTATGAGTTTTTCAAATATTGTCTGATTATTCGTAACCTGGAAATGTTTGTCTTATTAAAAATAAAACACTCACTTATCTGTCGGGTAAATTTTATTTTTTTAAAGAAAGACAAACATTTCGGGTTACGAATAAACTGACAATATTTGAAAAACTCCTACTACCATCATAAGAAGCGGAAGATGTTGCTTGTGCAATGATGGAGGACTTAGCCAGCAGAGGAATTGAGCGCACGACGCCCGGGTGGGAATCCGACGCGTATGTCCACTCAGTTACCGACCGGTTATGTTATATATCGGTGATTTTTGGGAATGACCTGATAAGTCCAAAACGGTAGTTTTTCAGGAAAGCAATTTTAAACTTTAAACTGCCCCCATAAATCCCGGTTTAATTTTTAGTCAAACTTTTTGATAACATTTCAAATTAAATAAATATGGAAACATATTGCAATTTTTACCCGTTTGATAAATATATACGTTATTTGAGCACCTTACCTAATAAATATGTACCATACAGATTTTACTCTGATCGAAATATGTTAAAATCTCTAGTTTACTTATATACGAACCCTCAAACAATGTACTTTCTAAATATGTATATATTTCAAATGAAGGCTGCAATAAAATTACTTGTATATTTTTATTTCTAAGTTTGTGGAAACTACTTAGTCCTTAGTGCTTCGACTAAATGCCGTCCCCCTAAAGTTTGCCGCCCGGGTCAGCTGCCTAGCTCGTCAAGCCTCCAATACGGCTCCGGGTGGGCACTCGGCAGTGCAGTGAGCACTGCTCGCGGTGGAAGCTAAGTGTCTCTGGGCACGAACTGCTCGACGGATGTTGTGTCAGTGACTTCCCGTGTCGGATTCTATGGACATATTATATGCTGATTGATCTATGATTTGTGACTAATCCATCATCAAACAAACTGTGGTATCCTGAAAATATTTGACCAAGTGCCAAAACTAGCTTCGAATTTTGCCACTATTTTAGAATTGTCACAAAAGCTAAATATTATTTTAGTGGTTATAATACAAATGGAAGTAAACTTATTTCACTGCCGTCTTGACATCACACAAATCTTTCTTGTTCGTCTTCCTTTTCCCGTTGTTAAAAAGATGACAATTTTTGGTCGATATTTACACCCTTTTCTGTCGCTACATAGCGGAAGATACTTTCACTATCTGAATTCAACCTTGATTGAAATGGCTTTATCTATGTTAATTTATTGACATACTCTATCACATTCTCCTTTTCTTCTGCCACCCTTCACGACATTCCCCAATTGGGGTTGCCGTAGTCCCACTGGGTTCGGGCAGTAAGCAACTTGTGGTATAAACGTAATATTGTGACTCTCTTGGAATAGTTTGTTTAGGCCGCATTCACTAAAGGAGACTTTTAGTGCGATACAGTTTTCACCAGCTTGTTTTTTTATGAAATCTGTCGTGCATGTTATGGTCAGAAGTGTGCACGCTGCACGCGAGAATTGTTCGCGATGTTACCTAGAGTGTTACGAAAACTTACAAAGCTTGATACAGTCCGAGTATGCAACTAACTAAGGCTGTAATTATGAACATTTTATCAACGGTTGATGTTTTAAGTGTAACTTAATAATAATTTATGGAATTTGATCATCTGACAGTGAGCTTCTTGCAAAAAGCGCACAGCGCTCGCGTAGGTGGCCGAGCGTTACCTCCAAAGTCAAATAGTTCGGCACCGAATCTTCCGCCGGTTAATCCAATCTTACTCATACGTCGCCTTTAATAACCTCGAAGCATGCCAATTCCATTGTCATATTGTGGAAAGCAATCATGTTGATTGTCACGATGGAGTTGTGTTCCTCGCTATTAGAAGCGCATCGCGGGTAATTGAATGCGTCTCACCTTCCCGAGCGGTGCACGTGAAATGATAAATGACTGCGGCGGCCGGTGCGCCGCGCTGGAGCGTTAGCCCCTCGACCTTGGGCCGGACAATTGCACCAGCTCACCGGCCAGGGTTGCCAACCTACTCTCCCACTTAGATTGTATCGGGGTTTATTTTTAATAAGATTACCATGCAAGAATCCCATTGCCCGGACCCATTGACACTATTATGCAGTCTTCACCTTGCAGACTGCAGCCCAGAACAACTCATATACCAATAGTGTAGGTTTCGAAGGCACGCAGTTAAAATTAAGAGTGTACCATCACCATCCCCTTTTAGGAAATGTTGGTCATATATGTTTTACTAAACATAGCTACAGCTATTTCAAGCATTGTTTCAATAAGGAACTTCTTTTTTGTTTTTAAATAATGCTCTATATCAGAAATACCAGTAATTTTTGATTTTTTTAAAGTTCATTTTCATTGTAAAATTAATTTTCAATGTTAGAATTTTTAAAAGCACGCCAAAACGCTCGATATTTAACTGCCGGGGCGTGACGTCATTCAACTCCACATTGTTTCGTTTGAATTGGCAGTATAGGATTTTATATGGGAAATTCAATACGTGCAATTTTTTTGCCTTTTACAAATTTCTATGAATATTTTTCTAATACGAATTTCTCCAGAAAAAGTATGCGTATATAAGTACTTTTTTTGTCAATACCCGAAAGCATCAATATTATTTTCTTGGCGATCTGCAGTCATGCTCGGGAACGACGACAAATTACCGTCAATATTTATCGATGTTTTGTACTAGGGGCCCTGGGCAGATGCAATATTATCTGTATAATATAATGTTTAACATAATTTGAAACATTATTTTATCTGTGAGAATAAATTGGTAACCCTACCTACCAACCTACCAAGCCGACGATAATTATATTATAAACCTAGTACCTACCTATAGACTGCGACTAGACACGTTACCTACTCGCTTTGTGAGGAATATCAATTGTGGTTTTTTTGTTGTAATTGCAAATTTTATACTCATTTTGTCGGCTATGAGGCGGAGTAAATCGCTGCCGAGATTCGATAGTCGCCCGATTTGTGATTATTTTTTCAAGGATTTTATTAATGGTTTTCTTGCATTCGGATTTTCACCAACTTACCCGGTTCGCCGGGGTTCTTTGTTTGTTCAACCTTAAAACGCTTGAAATCGTTAAATATTGCAAACCGCGAGACCGATACGATATCGTTTATCAACGCAATTTACGAACAGGCCCCATGAAACCGCAGGCCCACATAATGAACAAGAGACAGTACCCAACACTACCTAGTTCAATATGCGAGGAATAAGCGAATAGTTTTATTTTAGTTTTTTAACGAGTTCCATAGTTATGGTGTCTCATTTTCTGGAATGAAGTTTGGGAGAGAAGAGGAAGGTTTGAAGTGCCTGTATTTTTAGATTTGGTCACTAAGCATGGCACACGAGTCGTACTGCCTGGAGCTAGTAAATCTATTGTTTTTTTACACTTGAAAAAAACCTGTTAGGCTGAAGAAACTGGGGGGGGGAGGCATAAGAGAGGGGAAAGAAGGAGAAGATGCGAGGAAGTTTGGGAAGTACCCGATTTTTACCATTTCATATAGCTTAACCGTATTCAAATAACGTTTCAATTCTGAATGGTGGTCTCTCACCAGGGCGATACTGAGAGTATCTTCCACTCTTTTGTCTTCTCCTTTTCATAGTTTTGTCACGTAGATGGCTGCAAAGTATGCAAGTAAAATAATTTTGGCCTTTGAAAAGAGGTGTAAGTTGTAAAAATGTCAAAAAAAAAATAGATTTCTTATATTCAATTGGACCTAGTTATGCAGAAATCGTCCAACCCACAATTTGCCAAAATTGAGTTTTACATGTTTTCCTATAGACAAATACGAGATTTATATCTGCTGAAAATATTCAAACTCCAAATACAATAGATTTTTGGTAATTATTTTTTTTACTAACGTACGTTGCAGATGTTTGACTTAAATTAATGTTTAAAAACATTATACATGTAGGATAACATAAGAAATACATTTTTTTAAATTAAAACATTGATAGATTATAAATGACCTGTTTATAATAATGCCAAGAAGCTTTTCCACTCTACCACGGCGGTCACCAGTCGTCGTTTTTTTTAAACATTTGCTTGATAATTTCGTTTCGAATTGTTTCATGAAATCAATTAATTAAGTCTCCTAAAGATTCGTGGGAAGCAAATTCTCTACACTTTCACGGACTTTCTCCAGCATACACTATGATGTCGCAAGTATTGGTGATTAGATTTAACACTGGCACACCATGCACAATAATGCATTGACTGGACTATAAAACAAATACATCATTCTTTCATATTGGTATTAGGCTTTTTTTTTATAATACATAACTAACTAACCATCACGCCGTTTCCCCGCAGGGGTAGGCAGAGAGGACGGACCGCCATATAACTCTTTCTTGGCACACACTCCTTGCTTCATGCACATTCATACATCGTCTTATACATACTCATCTGTTATTCTGACTCTTCACATTACCCGATTCAAGTATTTGATTTACTTGATTGTGCCATGTTTTTCTGGGCGTCCTGGACTTCTTCTTCCATTCACTTTCGCATAATATATTCTTTTCACACTCCTTTATTCGTTCATTCGCTCTACACAATTTCATATTTCGTAATATTATCATATTTATAATACATCAATTTCATATTTCACTGAAAAACGCTGAAACAAAAATAATGTTCACAAGTGACCGGTTAATAGCCGAGGTTCCCATCCAGGCGTCGTGAGTTCAATTCCTTTGCTTAACAAGTCTTCCATCATTGCACAAGCAACGTTTTCTCTATTTGTAGCTCTTTCTCATTGAACAGTTTAAAAGTTTGGAACATACAAAAGGCTCTTGTTTTATGTTTTTGGTAGTTAGGTGGATATTTCGGAGCTCCATACCTCATGATGGTAATCACGTTGTGAGATGACAGCAAAATGTATGACGCCATACCTCACTGTCTGAGTTTCAACGCTTCAAACGTTCTACAGACATTCTGTTTAATCGTTAAGATTTTCGTGATGGGCAAACAGAGCTTTTTTTATGTTTTTTCACTAGCTTTCATTTGACAACTATACTTCAATCAGGTGAGTTCTGTGGCAGAGCGATAATAGCTTTGCCCCTGAGCCCACGCACTTTAATCATTTATGTAATTAGTACGCGATTTTCACACTTCGTTCCAGAGCGGAATATTTTTCCATTACGCAATGCCCTGGCGAGGAATCGCCGTTCATCAATGAAGCATAGCTTCAAATGACTTGAACTACGTTTCGTGACAGATCTGAGTAGTAGGCTACGTTCTTACCTCTTTCTTTTCCCTTTCTGCTATTCCCTTCCGCCTCGCAACGTTCCCTAATTGAAGGTGACGTAGTGTGATACTTTTGGGGTGTCAATTGCAAGTCAACGATATTATAATTCTTTCATACATTGTTATCAAACGTCTTCTAGCTGAAAAAAAGGAGAAGCCATGTAACCTTAGATTTATAGTACCTACATACATTTTCACTAGACAAAATTAATGTTGAAAAGGGAGCACGTCGGTTACCATAAGTGATTATCGAACTCGGTTCGTCCGAGTTCTAGCTGATTGTCTACCCGCTGGGGTATCGACCACCTCAAACTTTCATATGATTTGTTATATTAATTAGCTCTACGTATTCAAACTCTGCATGTTCGTGAATATTGAACATGACATGATTATAACGTTTATAATACATTAATAATGTTTTCCAGGTGGGGTTACAATCAGTGGCGGCTCGTGACTTTTTAGTATGCTAGAGTGCTAAGATTGAAAAACACGACGTTATCGATGTTGTTGTAGCCGAAAAAGATATTTATTTTTTTGACAAAAAAATAATTTGTATGAAGTTTTCCAGGATTTTTCAGTTATGGTGGTGCACTGCACGGTTTTCTGAAAAATCTTCATACAAAAAATTGAAATTTCGATAAAAAAAAATCTTTTTCGGCTAAAATAACATCAATAATGACGTTTTTTTCGATCTTAGCACTTTAGAACACTAAAAAGCCACGAGCCGCCACTGGTTACAATATTATCGTCGCCGGAAAGGCAAAAGGTCTGAAGCGCCATTTTGCAAAGTTTGCACTAGAGCACTTTAAAGTGTATTTTGTTTTACAATAAAATTCATAAGTCTTCAGTACCTTGTTCGATTTTGAAAAAAAGTTAACTCAAGTTAAGTCTTAAGCGACAAGAAGCTAAAAAGTCCCAAACTTGTGTCGCTTGAGTCAAACCTTCTCCCAAATGGTAAATGTATTTTAGATGTCCAAAGGGCCACAACAGTCTTCAGAATCAAACGAGAAAAAAAAACTGATTAAAACTGCATATTCAACTCACTTTTGACCAAAGTGTCGCTTAAGCATTTTTGGCTTTCCAACGAATTTATATTTCCAACGATTTTCGCCAAATTGATGGCTCAGGGCGATGCGTTGTCTCGTCTAATGGCGTATTGTTTATGCTTGACGGCCGGCTTTCCAACGAATCACTATTATATTTATTTATTTACGTATGGGGCGCCATGGCGCTGGCGCTGGTCTGGTCGGTAATGCGGCTGGTGGTGTAAAGTTGGCGCTCTAACCGCGGCGCTACTGCCAAACCTCGGCGCGTAAGTGTAATTGGCATGGGGTGTTGGTGCATCGGTGCCAAAAATGTCGACCTAGGTGTCTGGCAGATACTTAACGCGACGTTCACATCTCTCACTCCCGCAGCTAGAGTGCGTAAATGTCAAAATTTGCCAAACTGTTATGTTTACATTGATATACATATTAACAGGAATCCAGATTTTTTTTAAATATACATACTATATTTCAAGAAATGAAAAAATAACTAATCAGGATACAACATTAAACTAACAAAAAAATACAAAGTGTGCGGTTATATATACCAACAGAGGAAGAACAAAATATAAAATAAAATAGAGAACAATGAGAAAACAAAATACATATTTCAATCTATATTGATGATCATATATTTATCGAAGTTATCGTGTTAAGAGCTCTAAATAATTGTGTATTTTTTTTTTTTTTTTTTTTTTTTTTTTTTTTTTTACATGAATACCGCACAAGAGTCTCAACTGCTCCTAACCGTCTAGAGCCAGTGAGACTATGGCATCCCAAATTTAGTGGGGAGGGGAATGAGATCGGGAAGAGGTGAAGTACCTGGCTATTCAGATCTGGTCACCAAACACGGCTTAAATAATTTGATTCTGAATGGTGGTCTTTCAGGGCGATACTTAGTATCTACCACTCTGGGCAAATTAAAAGTTAATGGCGCACGCCGGGTTTGAACCCGCGACCTTTGGATTCGTAGTCGAGCGTCTTACCACTCGACCATGGAGGCCGTCAAATAGAGTATTTAGTTTAGTGTATTTACGAGAGTGTGAAGTATGGATATATTAATTTGAATCTAGGTGTTTAGTAGCGTTGGGAAAAACTGCAATGTTTTGTGAATGCTTCACGAATTGCTAGTTCTTTAAAATGAACCCTTCGAAGTGAACACTTCAATTGAAGTCGAACTCGCAAAAAAGAGATTTCAATTTATCCGGTTTTTGTCCAGTTCTTTTTGGAAATGGTTCCTCGTCGATAAAACACGTACTAGTCGATAGGGATTTGAAAACGAAAAGAACTGGAACTGGTTCCTCGCCAAAACAAAAGTACTAGCGGGTAGAGATTTCAAATTGAAAAGAAATGGTACTTCGCCAAAAAAACACGTACTAGTCGGTAGAGCTTTGAAAGTAAAAAGAACTGGAACCGGTCCCTTGCCAAAATAAAACGTACTAGTCGGTAGAGATTTGGAATTGAAAAGAGCTGGAACCGGTTCCTCGCCAAAATAAAAAAGTAGTACTAGTCGAAAAATTTTTAACGAATATTTTAAAACGAAAAGAACTCCCAAAAAATCACGTCCCTTTAGATCGAAGTACTTTGAAGTCGAATTTCAATTGAAGTACTTGAAGTGAAGTACTTCTTTATAGGCTTTGAAGTTCAACTTCACACTGAACTGCTGCAAATTGAAGTAGTTCTTTGTAATCTAACTTCCATTGAAGGTTTTGTTCAATGAAATGAATGAACGCTCAAATTAACTACCAACTTCAATTGAAATATTTGTTCAATGAACAATGAATGAAGTATGAACTGCTGCCAAAAGAAGTAGTTCTTTCAGAGCGGTCACAACGCTAGTGTTTAGTATACATATTTAGATTTTAAAGAAAGATTTATAAAGCTATCTAGTATTTAGAGATCTATATGCTTATGTAGTGTGGCATTTTAGCAGATTTCGATGCTAGAAAAAAAATCATAGCACTTAAGTTTGTTTATTGTAGTAGATATCCATGTAAGTCAAAGTGTTATTTGACTGCATTATTTCAAAGGTAGATATATATACTACCAAAGATAGAACTTAACTTAAAACTACCTATTTTTTAAGGATAATCTGGTTACGGTGGTGCGGTTTTTAGAATTATTTTGTCTTACGATCAGCGCGGTGTTGTTGTCAAACGGATTGCCCTAGTATTTTTTAAAAATTTAACATTTTTCCTGAAACTTGTTGAAAGGCCTCATAAAAAAATGCTTGCCATCAATGTGTTTTGAATTACTGTTAACGGAATATTTAAAAAAATAATGTTGAATGCAAGTTACATTGTAGCATATTCTTAAGTATCAAAGGATGATCAGCCTTCAAATATCGACATTCTTTCTTTAACCGATAATTAATTTCACTGGCCTATTTGGGGCCTAGGAGTCGAATGGTCTTGTGTAAATTGACGACGTCAGTTTTCTTTTAGACCTGTATAAATCACATTTCTGGGGATTATCTGTTCAGTGTGCATATTTTTAAGTATACGAGTACATATTATAATTGCATTTCTGTATATCATGTACACGAATATTTTGTTCATAATTTTATAGGCTTTTCCTTATTGGAATACTTTTATCCTGGTGGTAATAGTGTAATAGCGTAATACTTATTACTGAAACAAGCCGACGATTTTTGAAGCATTCTCCTCACTTAGATATGCGCTGATTGGTTCATTATGTCCGACGTGTTGGTAAGTTGGTAAACTTTTCATTCGTAACGATTCTTAACCTTCCCCCAAAAGTGAATGGTGCTGATTCCAATGTGTTTGATCGTTTGATGAACCATGCCAGGGATAGGGAACCAATGGCTAGTTGACTGCGAGTGTTTTCTGATATATTTTTAGTTTAAAATTTAACAACGGCTACCAATCATGACTGCACTTTAATTTTCGATTGAACGCTTGCGCAGTGCAGTTTAGTAAAATAACAGCTTTCAAACTTACTATTGTAATTTTTTTAATAATACGTAATATTTTATTTTATATTCATGGTTTACCTTTTTATAAAACATGTAAATAAAGTTATTATTTCTGCGAGTGAAAGCTTCACTGAAGTTACCAATTTTCATGAATTGGCATTGATTTGTGTCGCTGGGTAAAAATAGCGCTCAACGGCGTCAGTGTCACCGAAATTTTTCAAATAATTAACATATAGGTATCTTATAGCTAATCATAGCAATATACATTAACCATTTTGTTGTCTTCTGAAAATGTGTTTAAGGGTCAGCACCCAAAAATACACATTTTTTGGCTTTCTAGTACAATCAAAACTACTACTTATTTATATATCAATTCTATACGGGTAGTTAGAAAAAGTGTCTAAGATTTCCAGTGAATACAATTATTAACCATTTGCACTCCATTTTTTTTTTTAAATATATGGTATACCAGCTACTCTATATAGTGTAATGTAAAAATATTACGAAAAATTACGATATTTTGTGGCGGCGACAACGGAGTACGAAGGGATAAAAAATAATCTTTTAAATTCTTTTTAATTTTAGGTAGAACGTTCAAAAATGTTTTTGTTGGTTTTTAAAATGCACCGTTTACGGAAATTTTAGTTTTTTTATAGAATTTAAAGGATTACAGTTAAAAAATTGTATTCACTGGAAACCTCAAACATTTTTTTAACTAGCCGTACAAAATATGCTAATAAATCATTTGTACTAATAGAATGCTACAAAGTAACGTTTAGCGTATTAGCGCCGTTTTCGTGACAGAAATATCACCCCAAGGGCGCTTTACAACATAATTAACATAACCTACAGCTGTTCTAAAATATATAGCGATGCTTTAAAATGCTAGTTTATCAACACCACTTCTAACCATTTCTGTTAGTAGCAATTAAATAAATATTTCGTAGTTTCATGAGAACACATAAATACATTCTAGATAGATAACGCTATCCAAATTCCATGACGCAAGAGCTCATAGGTGTTAATGGTTTTGACAGATTTACGCTTTATAGTCTAGATTAAAAATACGTCTCCCCTTTGGTATACCAATATTTAGTGCGAGCGGAAGTTCAATCTATAATGCAGCTCGTATGGGTTTTCCTAATTTATATTGGCTAAATAATTATATTAAAAACAGGTATACAACTCGCGATCATTTATTTTTTGTCAATTTTCCTTCCTTCATAATAATATGTCGGTTGGCTACCCCTGATTCCGGGTGTCCGTCGGCGGCCGTGAGTCACGGTCTGGTAATGCGGATGACGTCACCGCGCGCCGGCACGGTCAACCGACGGGCCGCGGCCCTAATCGGGTCCACGGAAGCCGCGCGCATTCCGCATCGCTTGCACCAGAGATGATGACACGCACTGCGCACGCGCAGATCGGACCATACCAGAGGGGGTCTGGTGACGTCACCAATCATCATGGTTTATTGCATTCGCCTTCCATAGATTCGAGAAACATTCCATGCAACATTTTTACGCTCTCAAGATCCTGTTTGTGTACATTTCCACATAATATTTATGCTAAAACTTGTAATTTAAATTTTTACTGTAGTTTTGTTTAAATGAGCTATTTTACCCTTGCCAATCGAGAAAAATCACGTTTTTATTACACATCATATTTTTTTGTTACTTTCTCGAATTCTATGATGCATAATATTGTTGTGACGATTCACTCAAGGAAATTAAACTTTGAAATAGGCATGCCGCTGATAAAGACATGCGGTTGATAACTCCGTTGTAATCTCAACCTGTTTCTCATAAACGACCAGTATTACAAAAAATAAAACTTGCGCGGGAGTTCTCAGCGGCAGGACCATATCATTTCGTAGTTGGATCAATTAATCATTCCATCGCTCATTGTTATTACATATTTTGAAAATGCTGATTTGAACTCTCAATCTTCGGATCCGTGTGCAAGGAACTACCATTATGGTAGATTCACACCAACGTCGGATCCGCTCGGTGACGATATTGTTCCGCATGAGAGCTTATTGATATTATATGAATATCAATCAAGGAGTATGTGCCAAGACAAAGCTGTGTGGCAGTATATCCTTCTGCCCACCCTTGTGATATTTAACTACTTAGTTAGTTAAATAATTATTTTGTAGTGTAAAAATACTTACATCGCAGATTTTTTTTTAAAATTAAAAACCATTTTTTATCACTAAATAATTTTTTGAATAATTATTAATTATTAAAAATATGATAAAAAATGGAAAAAAAAAATCTGCGATGTAAGTATTTTTACACATCAAATTAATTATTTAACTAACTAAGTAGTTAAATATCACAAGGGTGGGCAGAAGGATATACTGCAACACAACTTTGTCTTGGCACATACTCCTTGATTGATATTCATACCATATCAATAAGCTCTCATGCGGAAAAATATCGTCACTGAGCGGATCCGGACGTTGGTGTGAATCTAGCTTTAAACCGTCAAGTTCAACGTGTGTTTGATATACAACCATTCTAAACCAACTTGCTAATGATTCAATCCAACACCGATAAACAATGTTTCAGTGTGATGTGTCGTTGCAATTATTGTCTGCGTGGAATACCTGAGAAGTGAGGCCATTGTGTCTTTCTCTCGCGTCATCACTGCATTCCTGGTGCTTGACAGAGATGCACTGAGGAGAATGATACATCGTTATTTTGATTTTGAGAAGAATCTAGTGCTTTTTCACTGTACCTGCATATTTTATTTGGCGTGGGTATGTTTTTTCTGTCCGCTGATCGAAGTATAATGTTGATATTATTATTAGTGTTCATTCTGAGACGGTCTTCTTCAAAGCTCCCGTAAGCACCCAAGTCATAACTCCAATGTTTCATCTAATTCCCTTCGCAGTAGTCTAGCGACTAGTCCCTTCAACAAAGTCCTCCAGGTTTGACATTTTTTCGCGAGGCATATCTGTTTCCATATTTCATCTGTTTCCCCAAAATTGCTCTTCAAGTATCTGAGGCTTCATCCTCTTCATATTTCCTATTGGTGACTCCTACCAACTGTATGTGTTTCCCGAGGTTTTTTTAATTGCCGGCAACCCGTGCGTTTATGCTAATTTATGCCTGTATTTGTAATAGTCCTAATAGCTCCCTTGGTGAATTTCTTTCCATGTGAGTAATAGCCTGGTTCGTTTGGGGTTTGGGCAGTCTATGAGCCATTAGAACTTGTATTGAAGTTACTTCTTGAACTAATATTTTGACTCGGGAGAAAGCTTCAAATCACAATAAAAAATTACAATCATATACATATGTTGGTGACTTCACCTGGCTTTTCAATTCTTTCGAGAATTTAATTCGTAAGTAGATTATCAGTTTTTTCCGTATTTGTGTGACGTCCGTACGTGTGTCGTTAAATATAATGCTCTCTTTTATGCATGTTGTTTCTATTTGGGTAGGTCAGGGATCCACTTTGAAAATAATAACAAAATGTTTTATCTTTTGTCAATGCCCTCACGTTGACCTCTGATACTCGGCCATCTATGTCGTGAGAACAAAAAATAAAACAAAATAACCGACGAATTATTAGAGTCAAAACTCTGACATCGGTTTTTGCTAATTTGTTGTGTTATAAATTCACGGAATTGGACACAATGATGCGGGCTTTCGGCCGTGGTATCTCCTGGAACCAATTTGGGACTATTTTATGTAGTGTATACATTAAATTTCTGGAACTATTGTTCGGTTGTGGGTTTTCACTTGCCTGCTTCGTATTAATCGAATTTTTCGGAGAATCATTCTTTGAAGTTTTGCCATTTAGATTATTTTGACGAACGTTGAACGCATTGATATTTGCAACTTATAAAAAAAATGCTTGCGCATGTGTTAGTTTGCTTAAAAGGACACAGAGCAACCTGGAAATAAATCGGTTAGGAGTCTTTTAAAAAAATTGCCGGAGTCACAACAATCAAATGAACGCATTTGCGTTTGTTCTTTTTCTATCGTATACATTATATTAAATTGTGGAAAAATACAATAATCCTTTATTTACAGATAGGTGAAGTCAACACATAAAAAGTCATATTTCACTAAGTATTTGTTAAAATATATTTTTTTTAAATCGTGAAGTCAGCCACGGAGTCGACATGCTTATCGGCCGGGTGTCAGAGGTAACATAATCGTAAATGACCTAACTTAAAAGATGCTACGAAAAAATAATCCTTGTCGCACGGCGGATAAAAGGGGCATAAGGTCGAGTTTGCTGTAACCGGCCTAGAAGAGTGTTCGGTCAGACGTGTAAATTTTAATTAATTCTGTTGAATATATTACTATAATCTCAAATATTTTCAAAGTTTTCTCGGGAAGTAGCTAATTCATCGTAAAGAAAAATAAAATCCTCACCGCTAATGTCAATGCTGAAAAATCATTTACGGTAAGAATGTAAATCGTGAGGGTCTATTTTTATTAATCCAACATATAAATTACTCACATTCCGAGACAAATTCATCAGGATTAATTGAAATGTAAATCTCGGGCAAAACCCCCGCTTTTGGAGTGCTATGTCATCATGGTTAGTTACCACCACATTACTATTGATAACGTATCAAATGTAATTATTTATTTATTTACGCCCTAGTGGGCTTTTACAACAAATTTGTACAATATATTTATGTTAACAGGTAGAGCATTATATGATAGTACATGATAGATTAAAAAAATATAAAACAAAAAAGTACATACTTCTTGAAAAATCAATATAAATAAACTTAAACAGTGGTGAATTCAAAATGCAGTATAAAAAATAACAATAATAATACATATAAAAGCATAAAAGTGAAAAAATAAAGTAATATATTCACTATTATGTGGTAGACTCGTATATTTCAGTGAAGTATTTGTGAAAAGTTCGTTTTATCACCAATACAGAATCACCAAATACATCAACATTCACAAATCTATTACCAAGACTATGCATTCGATTTATAAGTGTGTGAGCCTGATAGTTAGTTTTAAAATTGTCGCAGAAAAGGGTTATGTTAAAAAAATTGTGGTGGCATTGCAGTGCTATCGGAGGTTGGTTGTCATCAACCCAATCTCCACCTTGTAAAAATTAAATGATGGGTACTTCTTACATGAAATTCAAAACAAAAGAAGTCTTCATTTGCAAGGAAATTTCACGATTTGATAGCCTGTTGGGTTGGACGCTTGACCAGCAATTCGGACGTATTTTTTATACACAGCGGTCACTAGCTTACTCCTTTTTCAACACGTGTTATGGTTAGTGAAAAGGGCTTTACTATAAGAAACTTACGGTCAATGACTTTTTTTTTAATTAAGACATTTGTGAAAAGCATCGTCATAATGTTAAATTTAATAACTTTTTGCGACTATCGACTTTCGATGTTTCCCGCGAAACTACAAGGTGGGTCGCGTTGCTACTTGCTGGTTGCTACCCGGCCGGAAATGGCTGGAATATTTCAAGCTTCAGGGAACATGATTTGAGAGATATATTGCTTGGACGAGGAATACGACCATTGCAACGTTGCAATTCTAATCTACTGAAAAAACGTCATTCAATCCGTGCTCTAATTTAGCAGACTCGCTTTTTTTGGAACCTTGGGAAAAATAATTGAAGTAGTCGAGCTGCTTTTAAATATATTTTTGAACCAGTAGACCTCCAATATTTATGTATTTATTTTTTATAGATATATAAATATTTGCTGAAAAATAAATCTATGCGTGTAAACATTTAAGCTTTTTTTATGGATTATCAATGCCATCATGCCATGTTTAAGTCACTAAAAAATATTAACTATAAATTTTATCAATAGTGTATAAAGTAGCATATAAGTGTATTAGTAGTATTTTCTGTCAAAAATGTTTAGGTCAACGCATCATTTCCATCATTAGCTATGAAGTGACTTTCAATATATTTTAATAATGCTCTATAAAAGCAGTTTTCTAAAGTAGCAAAAACTCTTGAACGGTGAACTCTGGCGCTATGAATTTGTTTTTAAAAGTGTGGTAAACTCGTGCGAAACCGGGTAGTAACTACGAGTCATCTGGTTTAAACTACAAAACGTTGAGTTTTATGATATGGGATATCATAACACATCACCCGATATCTGGAATAATATGAAAACAAATATAGGCGGCTTCCATAGCAGAATGCGATATCCGAGTAGTGCTTTGAAAATAATAAATACTATCACAATCTTCATGTGAACATTTGCATCTATGCATATGCATAGGTAATTCACCTGAACTGTGTTATCTGTTTTGCGAAATTTTAATAACGTTATGTCGCTTCACCGGATGTTTAATTTGATATTAATCCGAGGCATTCAAATATGATATAGGCATAACCGTCGTTTGTGAGAAAGAGGGAAAGGTTGCGACGGAACTCTCACCGTCAGGAAAATAACAAATATAATTCCTACCTGTGTACGCAGCCCGAAACACGTTTTACTTCGCAAAGGCTTCACAACTGCTTTTTTCTGCACGCCCAAATTTCTTACGCAATTGTTTGACCTGTAGTGCTGAGTTGGTACCAATTATATTCTCACGATAGTATTTTTTTTTTATTACTGCTTGGCATAAATATATTATGTATGTGTGGGAATAGGAGATTTTCGTTTTTTTTTATTAACTATTAATTTTTATAGTATCTGACGGATGCAGAACACACATTCGTTTAAGAGAGAAGTGATTTCAAATACACAATCCAATTTATAACCATGTTCTTCGGCTGTTATCATGCGAGTCACATTCGTTATGGTAGAATCATATTTTTGAAGTTGAAAGCAGTGCTTTTTAAAACATTAATTAAAATAAATTAGTTTATTTTTTAATTTTTTTTTTTTATGGTTTTAAAGTTTATTTTGTAGAACTCCATTTTAATTTTTAGGTTTTTTAATTTTATTTAAACAATAATTATTATTATTTAAAAATTTAAAAAAACAATCTTAAAAGTTCTTCTATGTAATTATTTTTACAGCTGTCACGCGTAAAAATAATTACATAGCAGAACTTTTAACTAAAAATAGTTTTATTATATTTTTTTAAATAATAATTCTTGTTTAAATAAAATTAAAAAACCTAAAAAATAATAAATTAGCTCGAATATCAACACTCTTTTTGGAAAATAAAAAGGGGATATGTGTTTTTTTGCGTCTTGTCTCATTTTTGTAATTTAAATGGGTATTTCAAATGTCCTGAGCCCACGATGGAAATGACGTTTTTAACTGAAAGTCATTAGTTGACGGTATTCAAAAACAGAAAAAACTGTGCGAATTTCGTTGCAATCAAATCGTGAACTGAAAATAGTACGCTAGCCAGAGTTTTCAGATAAATGGAGTTGTGCATATTTCATGACGGCAGAGCTCACTGTTTAAGACTTTTTATGCTTTAGTACACAGGGTAGCTGTTCTACTGTATATTTAAGATATTATTAAGTTTATTATTATTAAGTCATAATATTATTAAGTTTATACATATTTACGTGAAGTCTTAAAAAATCCATTTCTTTCCATGAATTCCTAACACTCTCTTTTATACATATTATGCAATCAAATTACAATAAAAACTTTATCGCATTCCTCCTTCCCATAACAGTACCAATTAAAATCCCTGTTCAATTACAATGAAGCCTCCTCCACAGCGGGCTGAGTATAGGGTTGCATGGCAACAGTGTTGCATTGTCGAGGCTCGATGCACCTTTGTTGCAAGTTGTTGCAAAGTTGCACTAAAATTATTACAATGGTAAAATGACAGCGAGATTTGACCCCGGTCTTAGCTTATTCGCAGAGTACTCCCACTCCCAGACCTTTCGTTCAATCGATTTAATGTAGCAGGGAGACTTTCTTACTTTATAGTATCCTCAATCGATTAGACTTTAATCACGAACATACGCACGAACCCTTCCATTAAAGGGTTTTCAAAAGGTTATCAACTGTCTGCCTACAGCTTACCCTGAGTTATTTTGGACACGTTGCTCGCAAAACTCAAGTACTCGAATCTGGAGAAACTCACGGTCACTGGCAAAGCAGATGAAGATCACCGATGTCCTGGAGTGGTCAAATATCGCTGGCGTCCGGAACGTCGATCTCAGCGACGTCCATGCAGTGCAGGACTGCGAAGACCGAATGAGTCTGCTTCACCAGGGCAATTGGAGTGGGGGTCATGATCCTCAATGAGGCAGCGACTCTAGAAAAGTAAATTCGTCATAAAACATTTGGTACTTCACAGTTGTACAGACGCACCATACAATCGAAAATATAATTGATTTTTTGTGTGACTATATCGCATGCTCACGATCGCATTATGCATGCCATTTAACCTAACCTAACCCAACAGCGTTTCCCTTTATAAATGTATTTTTTGGCCGATCCCCACGTACCCTCTATTTGTTGGGTTTCGTTGTGTATTTGCTTTTATGTAAATATGTTCCAAAATGTATGTGGTCTTAGGTTAATTTATAATAATAAAGTTTTATTTCAGAAGGTATGCAGGTGTAGTGCAATGCAATACCTTCCATAATTGATAATAATACACAGTAATTAGATAATAGTTGTAATACACACAATTATAATAATAAAGAAGAATAAACATAAATTCATAAGAAAAAAATAAATAATAATAATAAAAATAAATTGAAATAATATATAAGTGCAAAGGTTGTGTTTTCGTGATCTTCTTCTGGTGTCTTCTCCTATTGGAAGTTGGTTATTTTCAGGGCAATCTATAATCTGCATGCTGCTCTCGGATCAACTCAGCCGAAGGTTTCGAAGCCATGAAGTGAGTGCGGCGTGACAATTTTGTGATTTGACACTTTCATTTCGTAAATCTTTGTGTCCTCTTTCCTTTGACATAACTAGGATAACTCTGTCTTATTCATAAATGCGCACTTGAGGGGAAATATCTCAAAACTGCGCCAAATGATGCAATGTTATTATTACGATTAAATTTTCCATCAAACAAAATAATTCAAAGAAATAATTTTCTTTTTTCGTTTTTCAGGGACAATTGAAAGTTTCAATCTGTTAACTTAATAAATATCTCGACTCCAATGACATTTTGACCTAAGACCAAAAATTTGTCCCTAGACATGTCACACGTTGTATGTTCTATAAACCATAATGTCAAGTGCAGTAGCATTCTCAGTTCAGTTAGAATTTACTGATTTACTGATTGCTGATTTCCTTAAAAATCGTTTTTGCCATTTGAAAAACCTACGCATGATTCACATCTCTTGTTTTGCTGGATTGATCGCTGTGATTCAGCGGTAGCTTGCGAATAAACGCCATTTTGTGATCTTCTGGATTCGCTAGAATTTGTTGATCCATGGAGAATCTAATGACTGGCCAATCATCTATACACCTCAGCATCTTGCTAGATATTTTTATCTCAAGCCGAGCTCCCGCGGCGATCGCTCACATTAGTCGACTTGCAATTGAGTTATACCATTCAAATGTATGCCAACTTCTTAATAATTACACGATTATCACTGCCTTTCGCTCCGTAGTGGTCTGATGAGAGGATGTATCTGCATACTTATATATTATTTAATGGTCTACGTACAAACGTTTTTTGGTGGTGGCATCATGTCTTCTGTGTCTGTCGGGTCTGATACAAGATTTGTTTCTGTACGAAAAATATTACCCAGAACGATGTTCTACAGTTTTAATTGATCGTGTTGTTATTGTGTATTTATATTTCTGATAATTACATTATAATTCTTTAGCACAGTTTTATGGTATTTCACCTCACGTGCGTTTTATTATAATAAACTTCAAAATAATTAGATTAGATTTTATAACACCTTGTTGGGGTCATGTTCTTAAAATTACTCCCACACCAATCTAACTAACCAGTTATAGATTAAATACTAGTCCAATCATGCAATATAAATTTAAGTTTTAGGTTAGATATTGCCGACACATCACATCACACTTCACACAGCATCCCCAAAAATGATATAGGCCTTGAGAGAAATTATTTCCCCCAGGGCCTCCTGTGTGAAGTTAATGTAAAAAAAACACAGGTAAACAGGTAACAGATATACGTCTGCATTTAAACGTCATCATTTGTCTATATGCGTCATTTGTGGGAAAGAGGGAGAGGTTACAATTGATTTATCAGCGGAATGCCCTTACCAACGTTAGTTAATTCCACAGACCTTCTTACATAAATGCCTAGAAACATACAGGGAAGATGGCCGCCGATCTCGTTTAAACCTAATCTCTCACATGGTGGATGTTTATGCATCTATGGAAGTTCTTATCCATAATAACAATAATACCTAGTGACATAGCTTTCAAATATTGAAATTAAAAAAAAAACATACCTATCCATGGTAAAAAATATGGAAATAAAATCCAAATGTATGAATTTGTAATAACAATAATACCTAGTAACATAGCTGTCAAATATTGAAATTCAGAAAAATACATACCTATCCATGGTAAAAAATATGGAAATAAAATCCAAATGTATGAATTTGTAATAACAATAATACCTAGTAACATAGCTTTCAAATATTGAAATTCAAAAAAGAAACATACCTATCCATGGCAAAAAATATGGAAACAAAATCCAAACGTATGAATTTGTAATAACAATAATACCCAGTACCATAGCTGAAAAATATTGAAATTCAGAAAAAGACACACTAGTACGTACAATGGTAAAAAAAATATGGAACAAAATCCAAATGCATGAATTTGAACAAGGTGTCTCTTATAATTGATCTGCCGTTAGTGGCGCTGACCATGTCTAGGCATTTATATAAGTTTCGGCATAATAATTGAGCACCGCAATGATTTGTACACTGTCAAGTTTGATCAATCTTCGGTTCGATATGTTTTCCTATACCACCTATTTCTTTTCTTCCGTGGGTGCTACCATGTGTGATTTTTTTCTATTGTTCACTATCTTCATATTATAACTCTTCGATTATCTTTGGGTTTTTATGTGTTTATTGATTGTACATACCTTCTAATTACCCCTTTGTGTAATGGTCGCATCTCATTGTTCTCATCGATCCATTCTCCAATAGCTTGCTTCTCCGTTGCTACGGCCTCTCCTGCAGTAATAATAATATAAACCTGATTTGTCCTCAGTCCTCCGCCCGCGCGCTCGTATCCCTTTATCCCTGCAATAATGGCAGACGGGTGTCAGGGAACTGCGGCCAAGGTTAGCCTGCCTGAGCCGGGTACAAGTTGCATACAAAGAACAGCACTTGGGCTCTGAATGATACCACGAGCCAGATTTGCCCAGGGACAGGAATACACTTACACCTTATACACAATACATATTTTTTTAAAGGAAAAGGGAGAGTGAATAAATCAAGTTTTGAGTTAAGTTGCTCTTAAATGACTGCACGACTGACGCGTACAAGTTGCATGCAAAGTACAGTACTTGGTCTCCCAACGATACGATTCATGAGCCAGATTTTCCCAGGGACAGGGATGTGTGTGATAATTATAGGAGCGAAGGGAAAATGAAAACGAGTAGAAATATTGAGGTTTGTGTTATGTTACAAACAAAGCCCCATGAGCTAGATTTGGGCAAGAACAAGAATGTATATTGTATTTATTGAAAGTTGCAAACAAAGAAAAGCACTTGGATTTGAGTTTTGTGTTAGTAAAGGCACTCTTAAGTTACTTTTCCTCCAAGGAAAAAAATATCGCTTTGGCTACCAGATCAGAATGACCAAGTACTTCCCCTACCTTCCCCTTTCCGCTTCCTTCGGTCTCACAACATACCTTAAATTGGGTATGCCATAGTCCCACCAGCTCCGTGCAATTGGAGCTCTTAATTTTTCGGTTTCTCCACCACATTAGGTTGAATGGCATTTTTAGCTTAATACCTAATGACTTACTTCCTCATAAGCATTTTTCCCACTAACCCAACCGGAGAATGATTCTCAACGAGTTTTTTTTTATGCTTCACTGTCTCTGGAAAATTGAGACTCTTGTGCAATATAACATTTCAAAAAGTTTCAAATCCTCGTCTACCTTTTGATCCTATTCGCCGCCCCTGACTGACACTATCACCCGATTGGTCGCCGGCCGTCCGCGGTCTCTGAATTTAATGAGTTTATTGAATGAACCGACCTTCAGCGACCCACACCGCCCCCCCGCCCGCCCACTCTACACGCCGACATTTATTCGCGAAAAATCGACACAAAAAATCATTTAGCAACACTTCAGGACTGGACCGCGGTTCTGCGCTCAAGCCAACGACGAATCCGCTGTTTTGTCAATATTTATTGCGCGGCTTCGCCGACAATCCGCTGTGGATATGATATTTGGACCGATGCCAAGCTATAGGCATTGACGAGCCGCTTGATGTAACTCAGCCCTCAGAGTCGCCTCACCTAAGCCGAGCCCTATCGAACAATGCATAATGCATTCTTGGACTACTCGCCCAGTCACTTTAACCATAACGCATAAACCGTGCGCGCTTTAACGTCGACTTTTAGTATTCGCAGAAAGTGTTCGCGATCATTTGTCATGATTTATTTTGAATGCAGTCCATTGAAACAAACGCAGACGTGCAAACACACAATTAAAAAAAAAACATCTGAAATGAAACTTATCGATTTTTATGGTCGTTTTAATTTATTTTGCAAAACAGTTCACCATTTCCCCCTCGACCCAGGTCAAACTACTAAATAGTAGGGCAAAATATGCTATATTATAGCGGTAGATGCATAAGCATCGTGTTCAAATTTCGTAAACAGCCTTTCAAATTTGTATTCAATGTAAGTCTTAATTAATCTTTTAATTATAAGGATTATTATACTTTGAGAACGCGTAATACCTACGTGTTGTGTCCCAAATTATGGTGGAAAATTATGATGACCAAATAATAATGATAATAAAGTTTTTATTCCAGAAGGTATGCAGGAGAAGTGCAATGCAATATATTCCATAATTGATAATAATACATAAAACAAAATAAAAGTTGTAATACATATACATATATATGTATACACAATAATAAAGAAAAAATAATTTATAATAATAATTTATATATTCATAAATTTATAAAAAAAAATTGTCAATGGGGGATATTAAGTCTCATGTCTACAGAAGGCCATCAAGAGGGAGTCCATCCAGGCAGCATTAAAATTGATAAGGGCCAATATCTTACTCCAATGAGCTTCTATGCTAGTATTCGGGATCTGACGGGATTTTATGATGAGGTCGTTTCCAGAGTTGTTGATCCTTTCCCTCATTCCTGCCACCCTGGTTCTCATAAGTGCTGCAAATCCGGGAACTCGCCCCTCGGTGAACATACCGGAAGCACTGCAAAGCCTGGGAAGGTTGGACATCGTGCGATAGGCGTTGTTGTACTGAACCCGAAGCCTCATTATTTCGAAGATTCACATTATTTGTGGGTCCCGTTTTGTATTGATCTAGTAATAATAATTTGAGAAATATACTTTCACCATATAAGAAATTATGTTTGAAAAAGATTAGCCGTCATCTTGATCACTAATGTCTATACCACTATGCAGAGACGGTGCTGTTTAACATGTCTTCTCTTCATCTCGTTTTTGTAACCTGTTTATTTTAGTTCAGCTGCCATTTTGGCTGTCAGTATTTAGGCCTCTATAGAGACAGTGATGCTGTAACCCTTCCTTTTAAATGTTGCCGTCTATGCAAAATTTTATCAAATTTATAGAAAACATTTCACCGTGCAGATTCTTTATTTCCATTGATCCCGCATCTGGGACGACCCAGATGGTCGGTCTTACCATAAACAGCATAAATACAGGGTTTGAATAATGGGCAGCGGTCGCTGATCACAGTGGCCAGCGACCAGCTCCGGGCGTCCGGCCCTGCTGGAGATTCGCGTCGTGTCCGGCGGGCCCATGTGGGTCAGTGCCGTGGCCTCGTCTGTCGCCCCTCCCCCACCTCCTCCCACCGCCCAGACCTAACACCCCTACCGAGGCATCGCGGACGGCTTACCTGTTGGCTGGTTGGCTGCTTGGCTGCTTGGCTGCTTGACTTGTCTGCATCGACAACTAACGAATCGCTTCTTTTAGCTAATGAATTAGATCTGTTAATTATTTAATAACTATTAATTTACGCTAACATTGTTTTTTTCTTGTATGAACATTAACTACTATATATCGTCGCAGGAAAGGCAAAAGATCTTAAGCGACACTTTGGTCAAAAATGATATAAATATGCAGTTCGATCAGTTTTTTTTCTGCATCGAATGCTCTGACTTTCGTTTGATTCCGAAGACTTTTGTGGCCCTTCAACCATCTAAAATATATTTACCGTTTGGGAGAAGACTTGACTCAAGCGACACGAGTTTTGGACGTTTTTTCAAAGCTTTTTGTCGCTAATTCGGTGAGATCATTGAGTTACCTTTTTTTTAATTCAACCAGGTACAACAAAAAACAAACTTAAGTGCTCTGGTGTTAACTTCCCAAAATGGCGCCTCGGTCCTTTTGCCTTTTCGGCAACGATATATATATATATATAAGAAAACAATGCGAATATTACGATTCATAATGCCATGTAATCATCATTTTGCATTTGGAAGTGACCTTTCTATCTAGATATTGCACTTTTAGTTCAACTTTACAGTAATATACTAAATATATATATATATATATTCCTATTTTCAATAGATATATACGAAATATGCTTCTGTCAGGATGGAAACCTATAAGTAGTCTCTCACGTAATTTTGTCAGCTTCATTTATCAGGTGTTTCAGATGAGATAAAGGCAATAAATATTTAGAAATGATCTTGAAATTCTGGAGTGGCTACATACTCAATGCGCCCGCGAAAAGGCTGAAACTGTTTCGTTGCGTTGATCATCTGTCTTGTTTTCCAAAATTATAAGTACCGTTTTTTCCTCTTTCAGTAAAATCAACTAGAAAAGTTGTATCTTAAGCAGGACATTCAAACGTTTTAAATTGTATTATTTTAACAGGCCTGATTTTTTTTTCTAGGCTTATGAAAAGACGAATAAAATATTTGCGTCATCAGAAATAAGGCCAAAATTTGTGTCATATTAGCAGGATTTTATAATTACCCCAAAAAGATAATTTTGGGTATTATTTCAGATGGTTGAGAAATCATGTTTTGAAGTTTGGAAGGAGCAAACGGACGATAGTTTAAAAATCCAATTTGAACACCGAGGGCTAAAATACTACAAAAGTTTAAGTGTTATATAGTGAACGTGAACATGCTGCCGTGCATCGAGTACAAGGAATTTTTGGCGTATTTATGCAAATTCATACTTTTTTCACTCGTTTTTTCAGTCTGCTCAACCAAACTTCTGCGCACAATATTATTGTACTCATAGTCCGAGACGCAAAACGTAAAACGGAGTCGCGGACCGACCAATAATCCAACGTCTTCGAGTTTGTTGTGTGACGCATGTCCTTAGATGTCATGTTCCATAGGAGAGCTACTACGTGGGCTGGGCACATACACACACACACACACACATCCATCGCAGAAAAATGGCAATCAATGCATCAACCGGGTCAGTATTGAGATCAGATCCAGCTTCTTTCAATTAGTCACTTGTCACTTAACCGACTATCACGCCATGTCCCGCAGTAGGTCACGAATAGGAGCAATAACTGCGCAATGTTGCCCATGCTTAAATTTTGCAATACGTATAAGCGAAGACAGGGTTTTGCGTGTATTCGTATTTTTAGAAAAGTTTTTCTCTGAGTTTTTGAAACACTGAGATATAAACAAATCTTATTCGAGGCATTTATTATTATCAATATCTTCATATTCTAGTAACCTTTTAAGTTGGCTATCATTAGGCCAATCTTTCCATTATCTAAATAGCATTACATAGAAATATATTATACCATTTTATTTTAAATTAAAAGTAGAATATTCGCGCATTCATCAGTTTTAGGCCACTGTTCAGAAGGCCCTAGAAAGTAAAGTTTTGATTTTTGCTTGGTCATTTTAAACACACGAGTTCCAAATGAAGCTAATTTATTGGGTGAAACACTTACGACAAGCCCGGAACACGAGTGTTCCGCTAAACACCGGTCAGGAACCACAGCTCTAGAAGAATGAGCACCAGAATACCTGGAAAGAAACATTAAAACATTGATAATTGTAATCTACCTTCTAAGTATGAATATCTTTTTGCAATAATTATAGAATCATTGGAAGCCGTGTTGCGTCCATGACCACTATTCCAATCCGTGCATAGCGCTGTAATGGAAAGTCTGGTTGGAGTCGCAATAGCACAGGATAGAGCTGATTGACACCAGCCTCGGTGACGTCACCGCACATGCGTGACGGGTCGTGACGTCACCGATGACGTGGTCGCAGATGGAGGGCAATAATAATGATCATGACTGTAAATGCCGACAGCGAACTGCACGCTCATCGGTACACACGGACGTGCACATATGGACCCATAATTGAAAGCTGTACGAGATGTGGTTCTTACCAGTTATTCTGCTCATGAATCGGTCTCGACGAGAGTTATTATTTATATTGGGAGTGAAAAGACTCCCGGTCTTTTCCTAGCCAATAACTGTCGTGGTGACCATTGGTGACACTTATTTTAAAGTTTTTTTTTTTTTGTCATTGGCTAGGAAAAGATAGCGGAAATTTGTTGGCTCTCTTTTTAACATCAGTTGAAAAGCTTGATGCTTAATAAAAATAGGGTGGTGTTAACCGATAAACTTATGGCTGAGAGAGAGCAGACGATATTATCGAGATTCGCTAAAATAGTTATAATTTTGGTCGTATGTGTCACCCTCATCGCATTTTGTAAACAATTTCGCCAAAAGTTTATCGTAGATTGTTACTTAAAATGGATTAGTTCCTGGTATCCGCTCGTAGACCCGAACCGGACGAGAACGACTTCGTGTTTCACTAGATTTTGATTTTTCCCAATAATTCGGGGGGAATTTCCTTGATATTCCTTATATTATTCCTTATGCTTAAATATTATTCGAGCAATTAGAGTTGACGTAAACCACACACAGGATTGTGTGTATCGGTGCACATGTATAAACTTCCTACAGTGGTGTCATTAAAAACCGTAACTGAGAAACAGCCTTTTGTCTTGATTACGCCTTCTTATAGTTATAAACAAGAAAGGGACAACAAGTGAATGTTAGAAAAATTTTAGGTACAGTGTGTATGTTTTTAATTTTTTTAATTTTTTTATATGAATACCGCACAAGAGTCTCAACTGCTCCCAACCGTCTAGAGCCAGTGAGACTATGGCATCCCCAAAAATAGGGTATGTTGTGAGGCTGAAGGTAGTGGGGAGGGGAAGAAGATTGGGAAGAGGAAGGTTGGGAAGTACCTGGCTATTCAGATCTGGTCACCAAACACGGCTAAAGCCATTTCAAGCAACGTTTCAATTCTGAATGGTGGTCTTTCACCAGGGCGATACTTAAAGTATCTACCACTCTGGAGACGCCTAAAGTTTGAACGAGGATATTGAACCAGAGCACGTTTCTATGGCTTCACAAGAATAAGCCTGATCTGTTCACTTAACAGGACAGGATAGGTTTTTCAGTTTTTTTTAAATGTTTTTTTGTGCATTTTAAAAGTGGCCTGTATCCACAACAGCACCTTAAAAAAAATAACTGAATAACACATTAGATACATTTATGTTTTATACAATTAAGATTATAAAAAAATATTTAAAAGATATATTTTCTTACTTTATAACTCTTTATAAAAGAGCTGTTTTCTATTAATCGTCAATTATATTAAAAACTAAGACATTTTTTTCAATTTCACTGGAATTTTCTTTTTCAAAGTCGAAAAACTAATTTTAAACATGCTGTATACAAACAAAGCACGTGTGTGGATACTGTGTTCCCGATAACTGTCGCTGCGGTACCTATATGCATACTTAGATTGGGGTGCTTCGATCTTTCATCACATTTTAAATTATCGAAGGAAGCAAACACTCTGTAGCTTGACATTATAATTTTAAATAAAAAATAATTTTGTTTTAAGCCACTTTATTTATACACATATAACAATTCGACCGGTTTCGGTTAGACTTAACCTTCATCAGGAACGTATAAGTATAAACTGTTAAATAAACAGTTATACTATTATATTAATTATATTAAATAAACAGTTTATACTTATACGTTCCTGATGAAGGTTAAGTCTAACCGAAACCGGTCGAATTGTTATATGTGTATAAATAAAGTGGCTTAAAACAAAATTATTTTTTATTTAAAAAAAAAAAAAACATTTTAAATTGTTTCAATTCATCAATTAGCACCATTTCGTTTTTTTTTACATTTGGACGATTAGTTTTTGTTAAATTGTGAACAGTTGACAAGCATAACAGCATGAACTTTATGCTTTACGGCCGATCACAATCTGATGAAAAGCTAAACCGGACCTAGAATTTTATTTGTATTATTTTAACATACATAGCAATCCCGACGAGTTATAAAAACTCACTCCGTGATAAGGAAAGTTAAAGAATAGATGAGTTACAAAAAATAAACAATACAGAGTAATTAAACTTATACATTAAAAAAATGTTATCAATCTACCGGGAAAAGAAAACTGTATTAAAAAAATAATAAAATTAGGAATTTTCATTTTTAAATTAATTAAAAAAATATTTTTTTAAAGAATTACTTTGAAATTTTTTATCGAGTTGACTGTTTTTTATATTTATCTGGAAGCGAGTTATATAATGTGTAGGCAATATATTCCAAAGAGTTTATCCCATACTTTGTGGTGAGTGTAAGTGGAATGAGAATTTTATTGTTGTTTTGTGTGTTATGTCGGTGGTTGTTGTTGTTGTTTTTTTTTTTTTACATGAATACCGCACAAGAGTCTCAACTGCTCCCAACCGTCTAGAGCCAGTGAGACTATGGCATCCCCAAATTGGGTATGTTGTGAGGCTGAAGGTAGTGGGGAGGGGAAGGAGATCGGGAAGAGGAAGGTTGGGAAGTACCTGGCTATTCAGATCTGGTCACCAAACACGGCTTAAGCCATTTCAAGCAACGTTTCGATTCTGAATGGTGCTCTTTCACCAGGGCGATACTTAGAGTATCTACCACTCTGGAACGTGCCGCAAATATACTTGTTATTATTTTTATATGAATTAAATGTGTTATGACACATATTAATTAAATAAAAGTTATTGGCGCACGCCGGGTTTGAACCCGCGACCTCTGGATTCGTAGTCGAACGTCTTACCACTCGACCATGGAGGCCGTCAATCAAAAGGTTGTCTTGATTGTAAAGGGATTTGATGTTAGTATGCGTTGTTTGCTGAGTAATTTGTAGAATAGTGCTTGTGATTTCATGTTTGGGAAGAATCTTGATTGGAAGGATTCCGGTATCTGAATATATATCCCTGTATCCTATGGAAGACCAAGTATGACGTTTGACGCGGTCCGTTCGAGTGTCGAAAAAAGGAAATGGCCCTAGTCGATGAATTGTGACGATGTCAAATGTGACGAAAGTTCGAAACAACCCAACCTTAACGCTCTACGATTCGGATATGTCTGTGTGCGCAAGGAAAAACGGAATGAATCAATAAACGCAGATATTCAGGAGAGCCAAAACACAATTTAGGAAATTTGTTTTTTGTATGTGATCATGTCATATGTCACATGTCCTTTTACAAAAAAAATAGCATTTTTTCTTCTGACTCGTCTCATTTTTCCTTGCTAAATATGTATCTAAGGAACAATTCTGCATACTTTACTCTAAACTTGAGTTTTTTGACTTATTCCATTCTTCCTTTCGCACACAGATTTATCTATGTGATAATCTAATTTCTATGCGAACTTGTTAAATGTTGGCACATGGAAAACGGGAACCCAAGTGTAACTAAAAATAAATATGATTATATTTTATTATAGACGAGACTATTGTATCATTATTATCATAACACGGTGGGGTATTCCATTCATGTCTGAAACCGGAAATCCTCATTTTTTTTATTTATGATATTATATACAGAAACGATCGTTTATTTTGTGGTAATTTGCTTCTGGGCTACTGTGCGCATAATGGCTGCATAATTTGTGCTTTGCTCTATTATTCTGTTTTACGATTTAGTTGGTGGTTTTGTAGACCTTAAGTTTGCTTATTTATTATTACATACTTCTATAATACGAACGTACGTACAGTTGATTTAATTTAACAATTGACTTACCATATGATTGACAACAAGTAGTGTCTTGCAGTAAAACTGTAAGTAAAGCTCGTACACTATTTATTTATGAACTAAGTCATGCACAATAATGTATTGTGAATATTAACAACCACGTTGCTAGTAATTACTCGTCGATTTATATTTTTCCTCATAAAATAACTTGAAAACAAAAATTCTACATAAGCCATAATGCAAAAATATGTACGTTCGTCTCTTAAGCAGCAAAATCTTTGTGTTATTTCAGTAAGCTCTGGCGTCATTAAATTACCAAAACGTTTTTTTAATAGATTTCGGTTAATATAACTATTTTAAACTCACAACGTCATTTCCATCGTGAGCTGTGGAGCTTTGAAATATCCATTTAAAGACTTGCCGCTAATGACTCCATTGTAACCTCTCCCTCTTTCTCAAAAAATGAATCATGTAACTAAGACATTTTACAACGGAGCTCTCGGCGGTAGGACCACAACTGTAATAAGAGAAGCCTTTTTTGATCCACGCTTTTTGATTGTTGAAGAGAAATAAAGCAAAAAAATTTTGGCTAAATCTAGTACTAAATTTAGTATAATATTATTATTTGCATATCTGAACTGAACAAAGACACAAAGCAAAATATGTCGTTTAAAGGTTATGATTTTTTTATAAAACGGTAAACAAATTATTTATTCTCTTCCTACACACGATCATTCGGTAAAAATAGATACATAGTTGAAATTCTGTGTGGGTGCAGACACACGACCATTCGGTAAAATAGATCCATATTTTAAAACCCGTGTGGGTACTGAAAAAATCCGGTTTATTTCCGAATAACTCGTGCACAATCCCCGGACTCTGTTATCACGAATGTTTTCCTAGAGCTATGAGTAGAGATAAATTCACGGGTCAATCCCAGCCAAATGGATTCTGCATCAAATGTGCAATTATTCATCTCAATAAGTGTGGCCGTCAGGGGCGCCGCATACTTATCTGCAAGTTGCGCGGTAGACACGGGCTGCCTAACAAAGGGGTCTCTCGAATTTGCTTCTCTGCACCGGTCGCCAATTTAGTGTCGATTCACACCAACGTCCGGATCCGCTCAGTGACGATATTGTTCCGCAAGAGAGCTTATTGATATGGTATGAATATCAATCAAGGAGTATGTGCCAAGACAAAGTTGTGTGGCAGTAAATCCTTCTGCCCACCCTTGTGATATTTAACTACTTAGTTAGTTAAATAATTATTTTGAAGTCGTAAAAATACTTACATCGCAGATATTTTTTTATTAAAAATCTTTTTTTTTATCACTAAATAATATTTTTTATTAATTATTAAAAATATTATTTTGTGATAAAAAAATGGTTTAAAAACAAAATCTGCGATGTAAGTATTTTTACACTTCAAAATAATTATTTAACTAACTAAGTAGTTAAATATCACAAGGGTGTGCAGAAGGATATACTGCCACACAACTTTGTCTTGGCACATACTCCTTGATTGATATTCATACCATATCAATAAGCTCTCTTGCGGAACAATATCGGCACTGGGCGGATCCGGACGTTGTTGTGAATCAGCCTTTATTCGGCGGTTTTTGTGACTCATTCGCTCGTATTAGATACATTTTGATATCTACAAGTATGCATACAAAAATAAATGTGAATTTGTTTTGAAGATAAATAATTTATTATAGTAGAAAAGAAATCACTTAATCTTATGATACAACAACTTATGACCGAATTACGAATAATCAGAGCTATAAGAAATGTAGATACGCCTAATAAACCGATGAAACAAGTCGCGTTTTTTAAAGGTGTGTAGATTTTACCGTTCACATCCAATTCAAATTCGCAAGAAGATTCGTTTCATAATTATTGACTCTCCTTTCACACAAAGGAATGGATGACTCAGATTTTTCCCATAGGATTTATTTTTATTTTCTTACATTGTTATGATTAAAAAAATAGCCAATGAATTGAAGCATCTCCCGACAAGAGCCATGGTGAAGACTAAAGCAATTTAAACATTCTATACTGTTCATCTAATATCTAATATGACCGGTCTGTAGCTGAGTGGACAAACGCGTCGGATTCCCGACCGGGCGTCCTGGGTTCAATTTCTCGGCTGGCTTAGTCCTCCATCATTGCAAAAGCAACATCTTCCGCTTATTATGATGGTAGTAGGAGTTTTTTCAAATATTGTCAGGTTATTCGTAACCCGGGAATGTTTCTCTTTCTTTAAAAAAAATACATACATATACTCGTATATATTTACCGTTTTCTGTAAACTGCACTTGTTAACCTACAGTCGACCCAACCGGTTTAATAAACAACCTCGTTCTCATTTAACATATCACAATAAAATACGGTGTCAGGTGTGGGGTTAGTAAAGTAGTCGAAATAATTTGTCAGACAAGAATTGGACAAAACTTTGAACTTTCCATGAACATACGAGTATTGTTCTCCCGGCGGCCCTGGCTGACTTGATTGTCGCAAAGTCATGTCGGTTGATAGTGATATATGAAGAGCGGTCACCGGACGACCATTGTTTATGTTGCCTGCTGCACCGCTCTTGGGGTCAGTGCGTCCAAGGCTGTTGATCTCACCGGCGCGCAATTAGCCGCCTACGATGCTAGCGGCCGCGGCCTCTTCTTTGCCACTCCTGCAAGGTCGACACTCGTCGACTTGCCTTGGGTGAAAACTGTTATCGACGCTCATCAGACACCTATCATTTATCATGCTAAAACCTAAAGACAATCCACTAGGACTGTAGATGTTTATATGTATTATACATTCAAACAAACACTTGCAAAAGTAATATTATCGGTTAATACGATATTTAATAAAATGTAATGAGTAACACTGTTGTAACACCATTATTATTCGTCTTCTCCTGGTGTCCTCATCAAAAATATTGATAATCCAGGGGAAGATTGATGGAAGACTTGGTAGATGAAGACGCCGCACCCCATGGCTTTGACATATGGTTGCACCACAAAGTGAAAATGTTTATTTCGTAGTTGGACAATTCCAGGAATATCATGATAATATAATATATTGAAGGACGTTTCATTAAATGGAATATATAAATGATTATCTTCTAGTAAGTTTATATATAAATATTCAGTTCTTATGATACCTAACCAAATTGGAAACATCAAATGTATTTTATATTACCCCGCCTCATTTTGGCTTTCTATGGGAATATGAAATTCATATTACAATATTGACATTTTCGAGAATATAAAATGCTTCGTAGTAAAAGCTTGTTTATTAAAGAAAACATACATCTTCCATTAGATGGTATAGTAATCTTAGGAATCATTCTTACGTCTTCGATATTTGAATCCCTTTCAGTCTATAATCTATTGATGATTAGCATAGATTCACCATGAAACCACCTAATATCACCGCTAATCATACGGCCCCAGCTGGCAAAACTGACAGACCCGCTAATTACGTGGGTGGGAATCAGTATTCGGGCATCAGAGGTTCGATAAGTGGCCTGCAATTGAATGGTCATCGTCTCCTCTGGCTGGTTCCGAGAACCCCTCACGGTCTGTCTGAGGATTTTCGCATCCGCCTTTGTTTACCTTCCGCCCACGTCTCTGTCTTCTTGCGTTGGCTGTCCGGTGTTTGTATTCAGTTCGCGGCATTTCTGGGAGATCCTTGCAGCGGGCGGAATACGGAATCCTTTGTCTAGGTTCAGCGTGCGCTCTTTGTTGGCAATCGTTTTAGGCTGCACGTATCATTGTATCAAGCTATATAAGGCTTTTCACGCTCATACCGCGAAATTTCTTTGGGTGATTATTCATGAAAATCCAAGGAAAACAATTGTATATATTTGTGTAGAAAGTAATCACTTTGTGGTTTGACATATTTAATGAAAATTAAATAATAACTTTGTATTAGACTACAGATTTTATTTTATTTTTTATGACCGACAGGTTTCGCTTAGCCCAAGCATCACCAAGGTACAATGTTTAATTTTATATTTTTATAAATTATGGATATTTTTTCCAATAAAAGGGAACGCACTCGTGGTCTGTTTCATAACAAGTTTTGGATTTACGGCTACCCAACCAAACCGATTTAAAACAAATCATATTCGTATGTCATATGTTTGTACTACCCAGAAATTTCGCGACATGAGCGTGGAACACGGTGTATTTCGAGTTGATAAAGACTTACTTTTTTGTATGTATGTAGCTGCATCGTTCCATTTTGGTAATTTTTCCTCTTAGTCAACTATTGCATCCTTTCACTGTCGACTCATCAGTGAATCATATTGATTATTTGTTGGAGGACAAGCGTTTTAGTATTTTACCATTTCATCTATTTTATTTTTTTATTGTTATCGGTTGTTTTGAAATTAAAACGCATGTGAACGCAAGTTGAGGTTGGAGGGGCCGCAGAGAGACGTGGTTAAGAAGAAGGTGAATCAAATACTTATTAAGGGTCATTTCAAAAGTCGGGATAACAACAGAGTATGTGTGAAGGTGAATAAAGCAAGGAGTGTGTACCTTCCCCTGCAACGAATTTTCTTGATAGTTATATAGTTAGTTCGGTGTTCTACCTATATGTATATATATTTCGAAATAAATATTTGGGTTTAATTTATATTATGCTTGTAGTTACCCGGCTTCGCCAGAGTTTCAAACCTATTTTTATTCAGATTTTTTCTTCTTGTGGAACGATTTTAAAAAAAATAAAATTATTATCGTTATCATTTTTTTCGCCAGTTACATAGATATTTCAATGTGTCGTAGCTCATAATGAAAATAAATTAGCCAGCGAGTTGCTTTGACCTAGGAATTCAACATGGAAAAATCTTTGCAATTTTCGTGAGAACAGAGCTCTTATTGCTCGATTTTTTTTAGTGGGGTACGTAACCAGATTTTCGGCTTTACAATTGAGTTATCATATTGGCCAAAATAAATAAATAATGTGATATTGTGTTTACTATTGAATAGCATATTCTAATTTGGGATGCCATAGTCCCACTGGCTCCAGACGGTTGGGAGCAATTGGGACTCTTGTACGGTATTCACTTTTTAACAAAACGTTGACCGATCGATAATAATTGCCTTATGTATGAAGTTACCTTATTACAAATGTGGAGATCCGGAAATAATGTAAGACGGATATAAGCGTAATGAGCAAAATAAAGAAAGGTATATTTGAAAGGACGGTTTCGAATGTATCATTGCTGGAATGGCAAAAGGGATTAAGCGACACTTTGGTAAAAAAAGTTAAATATTTAGTTTTCATCATTTTTTTTCTGTATCAAATGATCTGACTCGTTTGATTCTGAAAACTTTTCCGGCCCTTCAGCCATCTAAAATATATTTACCATTTGGGAAAAGGCTCGACTCAAGCGACACAAGTTTCTTTTTTTTTTTAAGCTTTTTGTCGCTTTCTGTCGCATCAGGTAACTCAGTGAGAGCATTGATTTACCTGAGTTAACTTTTGTTCCAAAATCCAACCAAGTACTGAAGACTAATGAATTTTATTGTAAAACAAACAAAAACACTTAAGTGCTCCGGTGTAATCTTCCCAAAATGGCGCAACGAGACCTTTTCGCCTTTCCGGCGGCGATATAACATAATGTGAAAGTGAAATGTAGAAGCCGGGGACGCCCGAGAAAGACGTGGCACGGCCAAGTGAATCAAATACTCGAGTCTGGTCAGGATATAATTATCTAATAGCGCAATTTTGTGATATTTCACCTCGAGTGCGCTCACGGATGTGAATTAAGCCAGGAGCGTGTGCCAAGACAGAGTTGTGTGGCGGTTCACCCTCTCTGCCTAACCCGCCGAGGAAACGGCGTGATGCTTAGTTAGTTTACATGAAGTTGCATGACGTCCGGCATTCCCGCCGAGCTTTGTTCGGCCGAGGTCATTACACCCGGTCGGCTAATTTTAGGTGAACAGGATTAAAAAAAACCCAACGAATCTGTGCATTTCGCTCCGTTGACGGATGCGAAAATAATAATATGTACAACACGCGGCCCAAGGATAAAGGATTTGCATTATACGAGTATACACCTATGGGTAAAGGATACGATCTCTCTCATCGCGGTTCGTTATAAACTTGCTGCCGAATGAATGCTTATTTATCTGGCTTACAGTGGCTTTTGCTGGTGTAGATGTTTGATCATGGACTGGTAATCTTATTTGTGTTCGAGAACTGAAACGGATTATTTCTCCCTTCTGGGAATGGGTGTAAATAATGTTTTATCGCCTGCAAACTGCTACGAATTACTTTGGAGGATTAGGCCATTTATTAGTACATCTTTAATATATACTCGTATGTATATAAATACCTATATAATATGTATTCAAAATTATTTACTACTCACTAGGCTTATTAAACTGTATCTCGCGAAGAGAATACAAAATTAGGGAAAAAAAGGTACACAGGCATAAAATAATATGTATTTTTATAAATTTAAAGAAACAATATTTGCTTCAACGTTCTAAGAAAAAAAACTAAACATCGAAAATATGCAAAATAAAGTTCTAGATATATTTTAAAGTCGTTATTATTCTTTGAATATTCTTGATATTCTTTCAATAATTAATATTGCAACGAAGCATTAAGCTTTAATATACATGTATATTTTTAAAATATTTTATATATGGGTAGTTCAGTTGGTAGAACTCTTAGATAGAGTACAGGTTCCGAGTTCGAGTCTCGGTCACAACATAATATTGTTTTATTAAAATAAAATAACACTTTGTTTTAAACCACGAATTTATTATGTTTTAACGCCAACCGGTTTCGCTTAGATTAAGCTTCGCCAGAGCATGTACTCGTATAATAACTTATTGTTATTTAACGTACCCTGACGAAGCTTGATCTAAGTGAAACCAGTTGGAGCTAAAACATAATAAATTCGTAGTTTAAAACAAAATGTTATTTTATGTTAATAATGATATCAGAGTGAAGCGTAAAGCTTCAATAAGTTAATTTGAATTAGAAAATATATTGAAGTTCATTTTTATGGAGGACCAAACTTGAATATGAATAAATACCTACTTCGTCCCAAGGTGGCAGTATCGCTCTGGTGAAAGACTACCATTCAGAATCGATACGTTGGTTAAATTGGCCAAAGCTATTTTAAGTACCTAGATCTGAATTGCCCGGTATTAACCTACTCTCCTCTTCCATGTATCCTTACCACTCAGCCTCACTTATTATTAATATTAAAGTTAGTTCGGCTACTTAGCGATGTTTATTAAGACTGTCTCTTTTGTTTCCAGGAAAAGAACTCCTTGCTGAACTACAACGTCTCCTGCATCCTCACCCTCCCGCCCTACCAACGTCAAGGATATGGTCGATTACTCATAGACTTCAGTAAGTACTCTAAAATTCATAATTAGCACCCGGACTCTACTCGCAAAAACGGGGCCTCTTCTTTGGATATTTTTTTAATGTTGTTTTTTTTCAAACCAAACACTTTTTTTAGATTAGTACTCGTACACTGTGTTTGAAAAATACTAAATCTCTCAAAGTTTTTTTGTAATTTGAAAAATAAGCTATAAATCCTAAATTTACAATAGACCAACCTTAAAATAAGTGTTTTATGTTTGATTGTTTTTTCGTATTCATATATATTTTTTTTTTGTCAAAGGTAAGATTTATTATGTTCACTGTTTTTGCGACAAGAATCCGGGTCCTACTCATAATTTATTGATTATATCCATATTGTTTATTCTCATTACTTTCCCTTTTATATTTCTGAATAGCTCCTTCTGTTATTTCTTATATAAATAACAAATTACCCTTCAACATTCGAATGTCAAACAAGACTAGTGGCTGCTCGTGACCTGTTATTGTGTGTTAGAGTGCTAAAATTAAAAAAAAAAACAGCAAACTGCTTTAGCTGTGTTTAGTGACCAGATCTCGATAGTCAAGTTCTTCTTCCCCTTCCTCTTCACTGTCTCCTCATGCCTAATGTTCACTGGCTCCCGACAGTTCGGAGCAGTTGGGATTCTTAAAAGAATCCACGCGTGTGACAGTTGACACGACTGTTCTTATGGTTTTAATTTAGACTGCGATTTTGTCGACCAACATAACTGATTTTCAAAAAGAAATATGCATAGAGAAATTCCAACGATTTGACAAGGAGTTGCATGGTGTAATTGGTAGCTCGGTCGCCCGTTCAGCGGAAGCTCCGGTTTTGAGTATTTGTATCCCGGTGGCCCCTGACAACTTTCTATTTTTGTGTGTTTTTATTTTGCATCGTTTTAATGTTATTAATATTGTTTTGATAATTGATATAACAATATGAATATGAAGCTTGTCAGGCATTGTCTGTTACAGATGGTTTCGTATTCATCTTGTTTAAAAAACGTTAGCGTTCTTGAGGTAGATACATCAATGCCATCTATCCGCGTCTTCATCACCCAGCCGCTAAATCTTTTAGGCGTATCGCCAAGAGTTTCGGCTCCAATGAATTTTGGGCGTTAAAATGTTAATTAGGGAACATTAAACAAATTGGGGTTTGAACGATTTGATAACTGCGTCCGCTTTCTCCTTAAAGCCTGATTCACACCAACGTCCGGTTCCGCTCAGTGTCGATATTGTTCCGCAAGAAAACTTATTGATATGGTATGAATCTCAGATTTTTTTTATCAAAAACCATTTTTTTATCACTAAATAATATTTTTATTAATTATCAATTATTAAAAATATTATTGAGTGATAAAAAAATGGTTTAAAAAAAATAAATCTGCGTTGTAAGTATTTTTACACTTCAAAATAATTATTTAACTAAATAAGTAGTTAAATAAAGGGTGGGCAGAAGGATATACTGCCCCCATCTCTAAGGATTGCTGTCAATAAGTTTTCTTTGAACAAGGAACCGGACGTTGGTGTGAATCAGGCTTAACATTCCCCGAATAAGTGCGTTTCCCCATCTCGTACAGGATGCTGTAAATCTTTATTTTAATCGTTTTATGTGCTGCATTTACGAGTTTTTTTTATTATTGAGCACTAGAAGGACTTGTTCGATGTGCATGTCGTCTGGTGGCGGATGGCATCGGAAAGTATTGATGACGCGTCTCGTTTCGGTCGCAGACCATTGGCTCTTCTTCCGGGACTTGTTTATTTCACGTCTTGGCTTCCTGTACACTCGAGAAATAGTTTAATTTTAGTTACACCAAATGATTTCCCAAATTAGGTGCTGGAGAGATCTAGAAAAAAGTGGTGGCCTCGGGGAAACACGAAGGCATTCAAGGGTAATGAAGGGTGGCGAGGGCAAAAAGGATGATGAAATAAGCTTAAAAAAACAGTTTTCCACTTGACCTTTTTATATAAATAAACATGTAACGACCACCAAGACGACTTTTGACTTTGCAGCATCTTTAACTAAATGTTGTTATTATTAGAAAAAAAATGTTTGGAGGGATGGGGGGCACTGAAAAACAATATCTTTTAACCTTTTAAAGGGGTACAGAAATCAAATATGTTTGTGAAACTCTACACTTGGTTTTGAACCCTAATGTATCAAAATAGCAAGCCACGCGGTAAAGCGACTGAAAACAAAAGTTTTATAGTTTGTACTGTGAAAACTTTTATTCATCAAATTTAAAGAAAGATAAATAAGTTTTAAAATGTGCTGGTCTTTTCCATTTTTCAACGTTATACATGGCCTGTTCAAAAGAAAAGGTGAATTTAGAATTTTCCCGGGTAGTGTACATTCGACTATCGTTTTTTTTTGTTATGTTGGAAAACATATGTTTATCCAATGTTAACATTATCAGCCATTTTGGATTAGTGGTTTGTTTTTGACAACTGGAAAGGTTAGTCACGTTTTTGTGTGTTTTATTTTTTTCTTGCGGATCAAAGAATAGTAAATTCGTTTGAAATAAAGTACACGGTTTTTAAATGAAAATTCAAAATACCTATTTTATTGAACAGGATGTTCGATTTTAAATTTCATATCTCAAATAAACAGACACAATAAAAAAAATCCTCCGGATTTACGATATTTTAAATTCAGAAAAAAAATTAAACAAATAACGAGTGTATAGAATAAAGTGTCACCCTTCATTGAGACTTACGTTTTTTTATTGTGGAGCATGCATTATTGTTCAATAACATCTCGTTCTAAAGATTAATTACAACTGGTTTTTTTTATATTTATAGCATTTGTGTTTAATTTTAAGAACTCATGTTTTTTTAATGGTTCAATATTGATTTTTTAAATCTGCTTGTAGTGTTATCAATTTAATATCATGCTGGTATTTATAAAATATTGACAATTATGTGTTATATTTCTTTATGACCACGGGCTATCAAATTGTGTAAAAGTAATTAGAATTTAATACTTCCATACGACATTTGTTTATTAGTTGTTATATTTACATTTTTAACTATAATTTTTCATAAAGTAGGAATTATCTTTAAAGCCTCATTCTGAAACAACGCTTTTTTTAATTTTTAATGGGATACAATTAGTTGTTTTTTTTTTTCCTTTTGCCTATATTGTAACAACTCTAGAAGCTGAAGTTAGCTACAAACCGAGTATGTAGTTAATGACAGCAATTGTAATGTTATTGTTTTCGAAATCTTATTTGTGTAACATCAATTTTCAATTGGAAGTAGTTATGCAGAAAGCGTCCAACCCCAAAAAGATGAAACTGAGAAAAAGGCGTTCGAAAATATGACGATAAAAAACAGTAATATGCGTAATCGGCATTTGTAAAGTGAGTAAAAATATCAGTGTGTTTTTTTAAAATTATGAACAATTATCATTAGTAGGTAATTTATCATCCAACAATGTGTTTATTAAAAAAATAATCTTATGTTATTCTACATTTTATAATGTTTTTAAACATTTTGTAATGTTTTTAAACTTTAATTTAAGTCAAATATCTACAACGTGCGTTAGTAAAAAAAAAATACGAAAAATCTATTGCATTGGAGCTTGGATGTTTTCAGCAGATATAAATCTCGTATTTATCTATAGGAAAACATGTAAAACTCGATTTTGGCAAATTGTGGGTTGGGCGCTTTCTGCATAACTACATCCAATTGAGTGGTTCACTGCCATATTCGCTGAACACCACCAAGAAAATTATTTTTATTAGATTTCGTATTAGCGCGTCTCTTAAAAAGGACTCGTTGATTTGTCATTTCAGTCGTCCTTTGTCGCCGAGATGCCAATTAATCTAGCCCTGGAGGTGAATGTGCACCATCGCCAAATGCTGGCGTCTTCCCAATAATAATAATAGTAATACAGATTGGTGCGTCTTCGCAGTCGTCTGCTCTCGCTGAACCCTGGGAGGTGGTTGGGTGGCGGGGTGGTAGGGCGGAGGACGCTGCAGTGGGGGTGAAGCGTCTGCCCCTTGCACTGGTGGGGTGGGGTGTCTGATGCTTTCTTTTTATATTATCGCGTCTTTATTGGATTGAGATTTTCTTTGACGTTCTTCAGATAGGCACTTAATTAGTATTATTTTTAGATATTCTTGTCTGCAGTCAGAACCTAGAAGTCTGGTCTGTATTGGTCAAAATTTCAAAAACAAGTACCGAGGTAGTTGATTTCACAATGATTAATGCTTATTACACTTTATAATTTTTGTAGCGCCACCTTTACGAATTTTTCAATTTTACTCATTTTCACCCAAGGGCGGTTTACAAGCATAGAAATTGACTTTAATCTGAAAAGTTTTTTGTTTACATAATGAAAAGTGGCGTTTGCAGATGTCGCGGGGTGGTTTGAGGGATAAACTGTCAAAAATGAAAATATTATATGACACAAAATACACAAATATTCAATAAATATTTTGATTTAGACTAGTTCTTAAATAAGGATTTCAACTCTTAAGTTACTATTTTTTTTATTGATATGATTTTATGAAAGACGGCTTCCAAATTTCGCTCTGATTTCCTTAGTTTTCGTGGGAGAGGTTATTTCAAGATGTTATTACCTCAAAAGATCGATCTAAGTAATAAGTAAGATCTGAAGTAAGTGTCTGAATATCACTTTGGTTCCTTCAAACTTACGATTCTCTTTCTTAATTTTTAATTCATACATATTTATTAAAAAAATAACCGTAATGATAAAAAAATGAACGTGTAAGAAATCAACCTAAAATAGTTCTCTTTACTTCTACGATAACAATTTATTGCGTATTTTCTTATGACAATATTGTCACACGATATCTTTTTTCCATATATATTCCTAAAGTTGAGTTAAAACCCTTTATACATAAGAACACCTTCTGCCATCGCCCTTTTGCGCGGTACAGCGACCTTTCATCCCACGTGACCTGCAGCAGCAGACGGGGTCGTCGACCTGTCTGGCTCTGGCTGGAGAGGGGGTGCGCGTCGCTAATTGAATCCACCCTAAACAGCCAGCCAGCCTAACCAGCCGACCCAGCAACCCTACGTTAAGGCTGGTCTGTAGTCTGCGAAAAGGAAGATCAACTTGGGTTCTACGTAATGAAGTACGAAGACAATCTTGCTTAGTTACCCTTTCAATTAAAGCCACGAGATTAAACATTTAATTCAATGGGTCATCAGATTCACTAAAACGATTTATTTATTTATATTATATTTCATAATTAAAACCTGTTCATATACAAATGTAGGTCAACAGCATCAGTTGTTTGTCAGTCAGTAATTATGGTATAAACAGCCAAATTTACTGTAATCAGTCACAGAAGAAAGAAGAAGTTTCCAATAGTCAAGTATAAGGTAGTCTTGTCCCGTTTCTCAACAATACATATTTTATTGCTGAAAGAAGTGCAAAAATAATTGATTGAAAAATTCCTAGTTATTCAGATATGGTCACGGAAACAATTAAAATGAAACTTCGTCTCAAAAAATTTAAATTACTATCTCTCAGCATTAGGACACTGAGAGTATGTTTTACTCTGGAACGGAAATATGTTTATTTAGCTCTTTTTAGCCCTTCCACAGCAATGAAGACATCTTTAAAATAGAATAATTCATTTTGCACTACTTATTAGGTAGGTTTACATACAACGTTACATGCATATTATTACTTCACCTTTCTCAACTGAATTTGAATCATCGAAAAAAAAACAATGATTCAAATTCAGTTGAGACAGGTAAAGTAATAATAGGCATGTATCGTTGTATATAAACCTACCTATTAAGTAGTGCAATATGAATTATTCTATTTTAAAGATGTCTTCATTGCTGTGGAAGTTTAAATTAACGCGGCTTTATTTAATTTTTCATGCTTCATCTTTCGCGGAATAGCGGAGCGTGTAAACACTGTAAACATGTCTCGATATGCGAATACGGGATTGCATAAGGACGTCGCCGCTGCGATATTGTCGTATTCAAACGTTGTTTATTCGGTGCCGGCGATATTAAATGCGCCTGCTGGTGGCGCTGGGCCTTCCCGCCCCACACCACCCACCCCGAGACTCTTGATCAGAGGTTCTTAACAGTTTTGTGACGGGGCACATTCGAGATTAGGTGAAAACTGATGAAATATTGTAGTCGAAAGATCTTATACTTTCATGACTAAAATAAACTAACTAACTAACCATCACGCCGTTTCCCCGCAGGGGTAAGCAGAGAGGACGGACCGCCATACAACTCTGTTTTGGCACACACTTCTTGCTTCATTTACATTCATACATCGTCTCATACATACTCTTCTGTTATTCTGACTCTTCACATGACCCGGTTCAAGTATTTAATTTACTTGATCGTGCCATGTCTTTCTCGGGCGTCCTCGTCTTCTTCTTCCATTCACTTTCGCATCATATATTCTTTTTACACTCCTTTCTTCGTTCATTCGCTCTACATGCCCAAACCATCTAAGCGTCCCTTTTTTGATCCTATCCATTACGCTCATATCAGCCTTGCATTCTTTCCGGATATCCACATTTGTAATACGGTCATACATGGTTTTACCGCACATCCGTCTCAAAAATCTCATTTCCACAGCATTCAGTCTACTTTCATCCTTCCTCTGCCAGTTCCATGCCTCACTGCCATACATCAGGGTTGGTATAAGCACTCCATTGTGGACTGCTAGCTTCGCTTCTTTGGACAATTTCTTATTTGCCCCAACAGCGTTCAGTCCTCCATTAATGGATTTTCCTGCATTCACCCTTCTTTCAATATCCTATATTAAAATAAACATTATTCATTATTGATATATCATCACATTGTTTACCTGTATCGTGGGATTTCGATAGAATCATCTTGTAGTTAAAATGTTCTTCTTGAAAGAGTGTTGATATTGAATAAGTAATTTCTCTAATATCTATTTGTGAAGTTGAATACTTATGTCCCGCTCTTATGGGGTTCAACTATGGTAAAACGTTGAAATCAGTTTTCACATCGTTCTACTAGTTTAGAAGGGAGGGGGGAGGGTTAACTAACGGGGGCCCGGCCGTGTTACCAAACTATAGGCCCTTTGATCCCGAGCCGGGTCGGCTGCCCAATGAGTTTGTGAGAGATTGTCTGCACCACTCACACTTTACAATATCGTCGCCGGAAAGACAGAAGGGCTGAAACGCCATTTTGGGAAGTTTACACCCGAGAACTTTAAAGTTATTTTTTTGTTTTACAATGAAATTCATAAGTCTTCAGTACCTGGTTGGATTTTGAAACAAAAAGTTTAAACTCTGGTAATTGAAACGAAAGTCAGAGCATTCGATGCAAAAAAAACTGATCGAAACTGCATATTTAACTCATTTTTAACCAAAGTGTCGCTTAAGCCCTTTTGCATTTTTGGGCGAAAACATGATTTAACTATCCTAAGTTTTTACTAACTAAGTTTTGATATACGTATTTATACTATATGTTGTCTTAGGTCAAGATAATATGATAAGAGAACAAAATTTAATTTCTCAGGAGATCAGTTTGTTACGTTCTATTGTTCCTGTAAATCGGAAAATAATTCTCTTCACTCGTTTGTTTGGTTTGGTGGACCATATTCGTGTATGAAATAGACTTGTCGTAGAAATGTCAAACAAAATGGGATACAACGTTCAAATTTACTTACTTCATCACAAAATAACTATGTATATTTGCTTTTGTCATAATAATGTGTATTTACATGTCGACGTTCAATACAACACTGACTTCGTGGATTTGAGTTCGTATAATAATCAATTAATTCATTCTACAGCGCTGTTTTCGTGACAAAATCACCTCAAGGGCGCTGACTATTAGTAGTTATTTTGAAAAGGGATAGGTTTCTTCGTATACCGAATCTTATATTGGTAATTTTACCAACTAGTCACTGAACTATTTTGATACGTATTCACTTTCATTCCACCTCAACATTAGCTACATTTAAGCTAACCGTTTGTCATAGCTTTTAACATTTCTGCATTCATCTTTACTAAAAGATTGTGCTAAAGCAGTCAAAAACTCTTAAGCTGGTATCCTCTAACGTCATGAATTTTGTATTTCTGAAATTTAGCTGGCGAGCTAAAAACAACTGTTTTAGCTCACAATTTCATTTAAATTGTGAAGTAAATATTTTGAAATATTCATTTAATATCAATAATCTTCAATGAAAGTATGAGATTGATTAAAAATGTCGGTTTCTTATAAGGTCTCTATGGCTAAATTGGTTGAAGCGTTACTCCCGGATAGATATATAGGATCCGAGTTCGAGTCTCAGTTGCGACCATTGTCTTTTTATTTTCTGTTTTTTTTTCTGTTTTATATTTGTTTTGTTGATTATTGATACTATTTAAATATTTAAAAAAATAAGCATTAATGCTTTAAAGTTAATTCCAATTCAATATTTATTTAATTGTTATTCATTTAAAAAAATAGAATGTTCACACTCTCAGGTGAAGCCGGGTAGTAGCTACTAGTAAATCGTAAATAACAAGTATCCGTCTTGATTCTTAAACCGTTTATCAATGATAGGGAAAAGCACACAATAACAATAACAAAAAACATCGACACTCATAAAAATTCTATCATACTATCCCAACACAAAAGGGATATGATAATTACTGAATGAGTGGCAATTGCTTGCTTCCGCTCTAGGTCGACCTATTTGAGACAAGTGATCTCTAACACCTAACACCGGGCTACGTGCGTTCTTATATTCTAAAACTCTAACCTGGTTGCTCGTAGAATAGAAATATACAGGTTCGCGGTGTGAATCATATAATAATAATAATATTTGGATGATTTGTATAGCGCCGTTTTTGTGAAAAATCACCTCAAGGGCGCTGTACAGATCTTATTTTCTATTATTAGATATTAATAACTAGTTTAGAGAGAAAATATACAGGAACACACTTACCTGGCAGGTCCCATCAGATGGACACACTTATTAACTTAAAATTGTAATTATGATTTTTATTTTTTAATTATTCATTTTTATTTTATTTTTTTCCGATTTAGGGCATGGGAGCGAAGTTAAAAATGGACTTTCTGAATTTGTCGTACAGTACAGGATTTGGTTAAAATTTGTATACCTAAAGGTGATAATAATATGCAGGTACTGATTCTCGAAATATTTCTAGACAGCTTTATAAACCTAACCTAACAGAACTTAATACTTGGCTAATTTATATAGCGTCATTTTTGTGGAATATCAATACCTCAGGGGCTAACCTGTCGACGTACGTTCTTACAGTATCAAACTCCTGTAATATATTTAGTACTAGAACAAAAATCATTCAGGTTCACGTTGTGAATCGGATTATTATAATATATATTGATTCCCAGAGTATTTTCAGACTTGAAAGTCTTACTTCAATAGATATGCTTTGCAAATGTGGTGTATTTACTATTTGTATCTACCAAGATATCGGGTTCTGTGAAGCATTCATTGATTCAGGTCTACTAAAGTTGGCTGACTTGTGATCTTATCTGTATGATTTAATGCGAATTCATACAGTCTGCTATTTGAATTATGGACTATTGAAAAAACCCGTTCATTTCTGATATCGTTTCGTTATGTCGCAATCTTACCAATATCCTCCTTCACTCATGCGCTTAGAACAGTATTCATGTCATATTTTTTATAATGACAGTGACAACTAGTATGTCTGTCCTACACCGAGACCGAGAGGGAGCCCAATAGATTTCTCGTCACTTTTGTATCGCGCAGTTGTTGCTTGGATTTGTATTAACTGTAGTGGCTGCTTTTGTTTGTTTCTTTTTGTATTTTTATTTAGATGTATGCAAATATTTTTTTCACACATCTAGTAAGAAAAACATTTATACATTTCACAATAATAGAACAAAGCACATAAGGTTACTATACAGCAGATATAAATTGAAATCTTAGTAATCTTAAGATTCATAGGTTTTTTTTAACATATTCAGCACAAATCCTACGAAAAGTACCAAGATTTGAGGCTTCTTTTAAGGTATTTGGATGACTATTAAAAAGTTTTTGACCTTTGTAAAACACGCTGTTTTGAGTACACGCAAGTTTTGTTTTGGGAAGCCTAAAATCATGACAACTTCTCGTAGGATAATTATGAACATTTACATTATATATAATATAATATTATGCCCACTACTGAGCGGTAGTTACTCTCAGTACCCTGTGGACCACCACTCAGTATCGAAACGTTGCATAAATTGGTAGGGATGCCATAGTTAAACTGGCTCCGGGCAGACGTGTGCGGTAGCACTGCATATTCCATCTTTTTTTTATTTGCGAAGTTGACATTAGTATAATTATAAGAAAAATCCAACAGAAATATGATTTATTAGGCTCTGTTCGGTGCACAGTGCCGTCGCGTCAGGTTCACCGAACTCTCGCACTCGGGCAAAAGGAATAGAGAAGTTCTCGAATCCATTGGACTACCTATGGTGTATAGTGTTAGCTTTCGAGACGGGATTACCTCCAGCCGCTCCACCTTGAGACTGGAGACACCCCTCACAGCCTTATACAGTCGGCTCTCGATTGACCGGGTTACATTTTGAAAATATCTCGGCTCAACAAATTTCCCGGTTAATATAGATGCACGGTTTGCAAATCCTATTTATTTTGTCTTAAAACTGAATGCGATCGAAACACTTTCAGCTGACTTAACTTTCACATTTATTGTAGGGGCTTCCCTATCTCTACGAACGGATCGTAGTCTTTAGAGCATAGACGTCAGGTGGGATTGCTGTCTTTGTTCTACCGATATTTCAATGGAAGATGCTCCGAGGCGAATTGCTAGCGCTATTGATTCCTTCTGCACCAGTGTACAGCCGGGATTCACGCCAAACGCGTGCTCAACACTTGCACACGGATGATATTTGCCCGTTGTTGAGACTCGTTCATGTGTTCGATAGCTCGGTTGTGGAATGATTTGCCTGTCGGGTCTTTGAAACGTTTCGGTAAAGTCACTTCCCGAACAAGCCGAAACCGGTAAATCGAGAGTCTATACAGGTACACAAATACACTCTCGATTTACCGGTTTTTATATTTTACCTATGCACACATTTTACTCAATTATACGCCGGCCGCCAAAGTTCTAAGACGCGTAACGTCTAGACACAGAACAAATACAAGTGAACTTCTTTCGGGCTCTTATTTCCACAAAGGTTTCGGTCACGTGGCGTCAACGTGATCTTGTTCGTTGAATTTATTTTTGGTGAAGTTTCGTTTGTTCACCCCCGAATGCTGGAGTCAGTCACCTCGGCCAATATTTCTATCAAAATACCAGGTGGATTGAAATTAAAAGAAATCTGTTCGTTTAAGATTTCATTTTAATTGCTTCCTCTTCTGGTGTCTTCTCCTATCGGAGGTTGGCCATCACAAGGAATATCTTTACCTTGTAGACTGCAGCCTATGCTGTTCTATAACAATTTAGAAAAACTGCACTGGTATGTAGGTTTCGAAATAATGAGGTGCCTCCTCTTCCTCTACTCTGTCTTCCATCATTGCCTGGATTATCAGTTAGGTAATCCTGTATCCGCCGCTTTCCATTATGTGACCAAGATATTGGAGTTTTCTACTTTTCAAATTTGATATTATTATTTCGCAATTTTTTTATCGTTCGATGAAAAACTTGTAAATTAGTTACCCTATCTGTCCAGGACATTTTGTGGGTACACCTTTATATCCACATTTAAAAGCTCTGGCGTCAAAAAAATTTCACGCAATGTCTTTTGCATTATGGCAAATATAACTTTGAAATATTCATTTAACTTTCAAAATAAGATGAGACGTCATATTTTTTGTTCCTTATTTTTAACTGTCCAATAAAAAATATAATGTAAAAAAAAAGAGTTTTATAACTGAAGCCGGATATACTATAATATTAAATCCCGATTATATTATAAAGTTCACAATTTTCCGTAATACAATTTTTACTTTAAAATACCACTCGTCTTGGAGAGTCCCGACACCAGCTGTTTAGGTAGTAATATGAGTTGCACCTGTGTGAGTATGAGACTGTGACGTCACGCCCATTGAGCCCCGCCCCCGCCCCCGGCCAGTCATCGAGGGCGGCCGCCGTGCTGCTAGTGGTGAATGATTCGCCCAGCGAAGACAGCTGATGGCCATTCAGCCGCCCTGATGACTGGGGAAAGAGACCAGCGATGCGGGCCAGTGGGACAAGACAAAGGCCTCAGCCTTCCAACTTTCAGTTTGATGATTTCGTGATACAATGAATAGTTTTCGATTGGAATGTTTTTACAATATTTCAATTATTCATATTATTTTTTACTTGTTATGTTATGGAATATCATGAAAAGTGGTTAAATTAAGGTTGTTAGGTGTATGAGTTTAGTTGAGGGTTGATTTGCTACAACTTTCTGTTTGTACTGTAGGAACGTTGTCTGCGTTCAGAATGCTTCCAATTCATTGCTAGCAAACCGCAAAGCTTTATTTCAATTGAGGATTATAATTATTTTTTCAAGAACTCTCAAGACAATTAGCTATTAAGGTAAATATCGCTTTCTGCAAAACAGTGAATATTATTATATTGACGTATTTCTTTAATTATCTCACACGAATAATACTAACTCTACAGAAAACTATTTTACTTTTGTGAATGTCACACGTAATCGTACTTAGAAAAATTCTTCCTTCAAATCATTTCATTTGTCCCAAAATTGGGACAAAACAATCTTAAAGTCGCGTGTAAGTGTCTAACTACATTCCATAAAAAAATGTTATTAAATGTGTTTTAAATTATATAAAATTAGCTCGCCATTCAGTATGCATTAACATGTTTCTACATACATTATTGAATACTGCAGTTTTTCTAGTAATAATTATCGTGAAATTTTTTTTTCCAATTTAATTTGTGTGCGCTAAAAGAAGCTCTCCATTTAGTATTCAATATTCGAATGGTTTAAACAATGCATTTATATGATTATACATAAATTCATGATGCAGTTAAGTATAAATATTGAGATGTTTAATATATACTGTTACCCGATATTTTCGTCACTGTAAATTGGAACAGCTGCAGTGGCCGGTCGTTGACCCGAGGGGTAGTAGCTCTTCCCCTTTCTCCTCACGCCAGTAGACACACCGCCGGCCATTATCGGCGCCCACTACACCCACTACTGCCTCCTGCGCTCCCGGTGAGGTAGCCGCATAGCTCCGTAACGGCGTAGCAACGTGTAGCCGTCGTAGCTGGCGCTTGAAACATTCAAGGCGCTACAAACGCGACTACGGTAGTAATGACAAAACGATTATGGGTTATAAACTTCAGAGGTCTACTTTTTAAGGGCAGTTTTTATCGTCATTAGAAAATTTTAAATAGGTTTATTTAATATTTTTAAATATCATGGAATAAACTTCCATTATCTAATCGCAAAATGTTGTGATTAATGGTTTATTTTATTTAATATTATGAATTGTAACTATATAAGGTGAGGTTTAGTTTATCTTGAAAACGTCATCCCTTGTAAAAGAAACTATGCAACCCACATTAGTATTAGCAATTTTAAGATTTTAGTACTTAGCTAAAATTCGTTCGTGTTAAAATGTTTGTACAAATTTTAAGTATCACCAGAGGGAGGGTTCGTAGAATACGTTGCGCCAGTTTCCCATTTTAAGTTCAAAAGTCCAACGACATCACAAAGTAAGGAGTACTATCGATTGTATGAGTGCAGTTTGCGTGGGTGTGTGTTGGAGAGTCTGGATCCAGCCAGCGCGACGAGAGATTACCCCTGCCATGAACCCGCACCCGCCCAGGGCGTAGGAGGCCCGTCCCGCCCGCCGCGTGGAGATAGGGTATAGATGTACCAGGGTAGCAGCTCAGCAGTGCAGGTCGGGGGGCGGCGAGACGGCGGTATCGATCCAGGCCGTCGACCCGCTGCAGCCCCCAGGCCCGCCACCCACAACAACCCGGCCCCGCCGTTCGCCACCGCCCAGGGGAGCGCGGTGGGAACAGGTATTTCCGAAATAATCACTAGCAGCTCAATCATACGGTGAATCATCCGCAGAAACAATAATAACAAACCCCTGACAGATGATAATAGAAAAAAGTTACAGTTTGACAGTAAATTTTATGAAGTGGAACTAAGATTTTTCATTACTATGGTAACACTAAGTAACACCAACCAATCAAATTATAATACATTTAAATTTAAGGTTTTGCTTGACTTCAGAAATACTACTAATCTCTAACCACCGTGATACATAAAGTGAAAAATATTCACCTGAACGAGTGTTTTAAAAAGGTACATCCTTTTGAACTATCTTGATATTGTCATTTAAAGCAGTTTTTAGCGCCCACCTTTTTATCAACATTTTTTTGTCAGACCATATTTACTATTACAAGTAGAGAAAAAAGTCAGTATCTCTATGTGACTTTTGAATTTATCATATTTTTTAGTAGTTTAAAATCATCGTGTCGTTTTTGTCAGCCCTGAATCAGGCTCTATATGTACTGTCGCGGAACAGCTGATGACGAATGTAGGCCTAACCGCAATCAGCGGAGAAGGGAAGAAAAAAACACTGCCTCAAGCAAGGGGCGTAGAAGAAAGGTTAGGAATACTATCAGCACTACGACTTGGAGGGTAGAATACTAGTGTCAAGAAGGAATCATTCATGACTTCTTGGACTAATAGAAAGGCTTGTGCTTTGTTTGACACCTCTTTTACATGTGAGAATGTGCAATCTGTGATTACTCCTTCAACTCATGAGAACCTAGTAGGAATATAATTATACAACGTTTTTAATCATTATATATTAGTTATAGAGTCTCACACATTTAATTTCAAGATTAATATTTAATCGATTTAATTATACTTTATTGTGTGATTTGTATTTTTATTACATGAAGCATTCTTTGCATATCTGAACTGTGTCACATCAAAATACGATGACACTTGTCTTTCAATTCTTTAGACGTGATACGATATGTATATTCCACATTCATCTGGCCAGTTATGTCAATTACTCTTGAATTAATCAATATCATATAATTTCCATCAATCTCATCCAATTTCCATCAATATCGCCCAGGTATCATCAGATTAAATCTCTAACGGATGTGATATCGAATTTGTTTCGTCGAAACTAAACAGTTTATGTACTGTTTTAGTCGTAATAATATCATAAAATTTTACCCTTAATTAACAGTTAAAAAAAAAGTTTTATGGAACTTGTGCTTAAAAAAAAGCCTTATTATTTCGACAAAAGTGTAATGTATGCTAAATAAGTAATATTGGCATTTTCACCCAGACTTTCATCCCCTTTTATGACCCCTACGGGCTGAGACCAATAAATATTCCCCCTCGATCTTTTACAGTGTACTTCTCGTTAAAACAATTATCTCCACAGTACTTAATAATTAACCCTCTTCATGGTAAGTAATCAAATTACACACTCTAGCCGTATTACATTATTTTATCTTTGAAGGAGGTGAATATTTCTGTACAGTGAAAACTATATGACCACATGTTACTACCTACTCGCTCACCGTTGACCGGTCGGTAGCTGAGTGGACAAACGCGTCGGATTCCCACCCGGGCGTCGTGCGTTCAATTCCTCTGCTGGCCAAGTCTTCCATCATTGCACAAGCAACATCTTCCGCTTCTTATGATGGCAGTAGGAGTTTTTTTTAATATTGTCAAGTTATTCGTAACCCAGGAATGTTTTTCTTTATTATTTAAAAAAAAAAAAAAAATATTTTGATTTTGATCATATTCCTTTGCCGTCTTTGAAATACAATACTATTGTGTTTAGTTGTCATAATAATCCATCCTCAATCTTTGTCTTAAAATGTCTTGAAAAGGGGTTATACTTGCACTGTAATGCCTAGCTGTCCCTTTTGACGTCCAGTCGTTTAAACTGTCCTATAATCGCATTTGTTTATAACGTTTTTACATAAAACCTAAATACTAAGTACAAATTACTATTCACTTATATTTCAAAGTTATATCTAGCTATTGTGCTTGCTTACGGACAGTATCTTATCTCTTGATTTAAGCGCAAGTTTTCGCACCTCTTAAAAATGATGGACGAATTTGCCTACTTAATTTATTAATTATAATATTTGCTTATTTAATTCCGATGTGGGAGACACTCAAAAACCACCACATTATACTCCCTAGTAAGCACCATGACAGTATACTACCTTGATGATAGGCAGCTTACGATAAAAGGGAGCATTAAAAGAATAATGTTCGTGTGACATCTCTGTACTAAAACCGCGGATTTTTTGCACTTTGATACTAATTAATTGTAATTGTCGCGATGTACGGTCGATTTTTTTTTCAATATCCAAAAATTTTGTATTTTTTTATTTCTCATCTCATGAACATACGTTCAATTTCTGTTGCCCATTGTTCAGGCAACGTAGCACATGTACAAATACATACGCACACATGGCACACATGCAACTTTGTACTTATCCCAGAATTTTATACGAATTTTCTACTCTGTCTCCGTAGTAACAGCCCCCCTCCCTTGCCCTGTAATGCCCTCTGTCTGCCAGCGCCGGGACATGGTGGGGGGAGGGCTGTATGGCGTAACTAACCTATGACAACAAGGGGGGAGGAAAGAGGGAGGAGGGCAGACGTCTGGGTCGCCGCAGCAATCCCTATCCCCCCCCCCCATTTTCCTCCCAACATACTGCGGAGCGCATTTCAGCGATTGGAAACATTTGTAAATTTAACAATTGTGGTTTGAAAACAAATTTACTCTGGGGGTAGAGCACAGATAATATCAACTAATATGATCTTGTACGTATAAAAATACTAATTTAAGAGATCTGTTCAAATAGGCGGCGTTTGTCAATAGTGTCAACAATCTAGTAATTATTTCAAATCTTCACGCTGATAAATGTCGATAACTTTGTTTGCTTCGATTTTTATGTGTGTTTGTGTAAATATAGTTGCACGGATACAGTCAACACAATCCAGTACATAGGAATTTTGGTATAATTGCGTATTTACTTGTATAAAAAAAGTTTTTACTGAATAATAATACTAATATGGATTCGGGTTTTCCCAGAATTCCATTTCGCAAACTTCAAAGGGATCCAAAGTGTCGCCTTACGATTTTCTTGTCTGCAGTAATCTGTCTTCAATGTTTTACTACAAACCAAAAAGGAATAGCTCTTAACATTGTGATTTTGACGTCCTTATCCAAATAGACAAGTTTGGTGTATCCTACATATCAAATGCCACTGCATAGGCGAAAATAAACGTCGGTAAATTTCCACCGATAATTTCACATTGCCAATATCGAATGTTATAAACAAAAATATATTCACCTCCACGCTTCGAATAGTTCGTTAAAATCAAACTAAGATGTAATCAATTGTCTTAAGGTTGTTTTATATTTATGTGTTAAAAACACAAATAATTGTCGACCGAGTGCAACAATTCCGCATTATGATTCTTTATTGTATAAAATAAGGAATGAAGCGATTTGAATTCTCAATTTAAATTACAGAATGGTTGTACGTCGGCCATCCCACAGTCTGTATCGCGCAGCGGGGGTGCGGGTGGCAAGGTCGCAGTGTGGGTTCCCCTACGCCCACCCTCCGTAGCAGAAGGGTGGGAAGTTTCCCAAAGCCGAACCACCTACTTCAGGTGGCAACGCTTAATGAAATTTCACTCCTAGCTCTGAGATCGGTTCTTCTTGGAAAACTTTTGTTCGTATATCGCATTACTTCTGGCGAACTAGCCTTGATTGAGAGCTAATAAGGTTGAAAAAGTTATTAATTAGTGTTTATATTGTTTATCTTCTCATTTTATATCATATTATTTTAGATATGTATATTCTAACTACTACTATCTCAGATCTCATACAAAATTCAATTCAAGGATTCATTAAAAACTAATGTTTTTGTCGAATAGATAGTTAATCACCAAAGACTAAACTGATTCCTAATTAATTATCTTATAATATTTTAATAACGACCCCAAATTTATTGTGACTTCATTTGAAAAACTTTTTCAATCTGGAAGTTCTCGGTTCAAGCAAACTATTTTCAGTTTGGAACGTTATTTCGATTATGAGCCATGGGAAATATCAAGAGATTACAACGGATTTCTCACCGGCAGGACCATAATAGTATATTAACTAGTCCTAAAACGGGAAAATCTTCTTATTTGGACAGTAAAGATTTTTTTCTTAAATTATCAAATACTTTTTTTTACTAATTTAAAAAAAAATATATAAATGGGAGTTGATGCTAGAAGTGCCTACGTCAGATTTTGGTTCTTTGATATACTTAAATGAAAGTATACTAAAGTGTCTTTTACAGTAATTCTATAATTGCCTAATTTTAGCCCCTCGAGAAAATTGAAATTGTGGCCTATCTAATGTGAATGCCAAAACAAAATTTTGCCATTTTCCATCCCTACAAAATCGGCAAATAATCACCTTTTCTGAAAAAAATGCACATATTTATCATAAGCAACTTATAGCATTAACCCCCAGATATATAATAATAATAACATTTTATTTCAGCGGAACAGAGCGGTGGGTGCAAACTTTGTCTGCCATGTAAATAATAATCTTGGAGTATATAGAGTGGTATCAATCCAAGGCAGTGTAGTCAGTTTTTGATGATTTTTACCTGACTCGGCGGACCTGGGCGTGGCTAAGACTAAGGCTAGGGTATTTATACATCCATTCCTATCACATATCGACATAATGTTTTTGTTTATTCGTATAACCACTTTTTCACAGTATTGACATCAACAAAAATATAGCATCTAACCTAAAAAACCGTTTAATTGTGTCAAGTTTAGTGGCATAATAAAAAAATGTGGGCGGAGTCCCGCGGTGACCCAGGAGCCCAAGATCATTGTGACAGTACGTAGAAGCGGAGTATTATATTTGTTGTCTCTTCCTCTCTCATGGTGTACGACGTAAAAACCCGGAGAAAGTGATTTATCGCAAGTTTGTATAGGTTGGGTAAAAATAATTAGCTCTCTCTCTCCATACATTGTTTCTCCAAGATAATAATACATATGAGTTAAATGAAAACAATGAAAGAGATAACATAAAATAAAATAAAATTAATTATAATATATTATCGACCATCATCTTTATCTTCTCCCCTGGTCGTTGTGGGTGGATGCATCGCCACTGCGCAAGGCTCCAGTTTCTGACTTTTATTCTTCTCTTACCAACTGGACCATTCTCTAGCATTGTACAGTGAAAGGAGTCCATCAAAATATCAAATAGCCCTCTTGTCATGCGATATATCAGACAAATTGGCTAATTTTAAGGTCAGTCTCTTGCAGACAGTTTTCATCGTGCTCCATTTATTTCATAGGGAGTATAATTATTAAATAGTTTCTTTTCTATGTTAACAGATAACAATAAAATTATTTGACAGCTTAAAAATTTCAGTATATATATAAATATTTAAAATTCTCAAACTTTCGTTTCAACCAACCCGAGTCAAACATATACGAGGCCTGTTCAAAAGAAAAGGTGAATTTTGAATTTTCGCGGGCTGTGTACATTCGATTTATATGTTAGCATTATCAGCCATTTTGGATTAGTGGTTTGTTTTTGACAACTGGAAAGGTTAGTCGCGTTTTTGTGTGTTCTTCGATTTTTTACTTTTGAAAAAAATGGATCAAAGAATATGTATTAAATTTTGCGTTAAAAATGGAATAAAGTGCTCCAACGCACTTAAAATGTTGACTGTGGCATTCGGCGAGTCTACTTTGTCTCAAAAAAGTGTTTATAAGTGGTACAAGCGCTTTACAGAAGGCCGAGAAGATGTTAATGACGATGAGCGTCCTGGAGTTGTGGAAAAACAAATCATGTATTTTATTCTTTTTTCTTAAGTAAAAAATCGAAGAACACACAAAAACGTGACTAACCTTTACAGTTGTCAAAAACAAACCACTAATCCAAAATGGCTGATAATGCTAACATTTGATAAACATATGTGTACCAAAAATCGATAATCGAATGTACACAGCCCGCGAAAATTCAAAATTCACCTTTTCTTTTGAACAGGCCATGTATACATAAGTACGGACTATCTACCTTTATATAAAATAAACCATTTATATTATTGTTATTTGATCAAAATATGTAATAGTGATAATAATTTGGATAACACAGCGAAACTAGCGGTCTGTTTGGTTTCGTGAAAGGTTTGTGTGCAAGGTAAAATTAACATAGTTTAAAAAAATAAAACATAGTTAAGTGACATAATCTTCCATTTGGGTGCTTATCAAAGAATATATTGATCACAGATTTGTATCGTAATGCGAGAGTTTATATTATATCTTATGATGTAATGTTTTATCCTCATCATCCGTTTTCCTTTTGGGGGCTTTTGGTCTGAACTTTGAATCATCTCCTCCAACCATGTATCCATTGTGACGTAAAAAAATTAATCGCACTTTGCGTCCAGAGTCTCGCTATCCCAGTTAATCCCAGACGGTTCTCCCGGGATTGGATTTCCATGTGCCCAGCAGCACATCCGTCTACTTTCTTATTTCTTCTTCCGTTCCCTCTAACTTACTCTCACTCTTCCCACTTCTGATCCCCGGTCTCCTGCCTCAGGGCGGTCGATTATAAATGAGTTTCTTAAGATTCGCCGAAGAACTCTAAGTTATTCTTCGCGACGGATGGGAAATTAATTCTAACCGGCTGCATCGAAAGATTCGAAGGCTTCGGGTTCATTGGCTATCTCTATCTCGCCACTTTTTACATCAAATGCGGCGCAGATCGGGCCATAAACAGCTCTTTTGAAGGACCGAATCTGGTTGCTGAATTTTGGCAATTAACCAAACCTTCAACAGCTGTCATTCTTTTTTTGTTAATGAGTATAAATCACAGACTACCATCGAAGAGCATTTAATCTAGCGTTTACATTCGGCAGTGCCCTGTTCGGCTACAGCTATGACAGTTGACGGGTTTTTATTTTATTTTCTTTTTTTCTTATGTTGTCTTGTTTTATAAATATTCACTTGTTATTGTTGTATTGCAGTCTGTTCTAACAACCTATAATTTTTTTTTTCTCAACTCGCGTACATAGGTCACGGAATGAGTAGGTACATATTGTTATATTATTGTGCTGTTATTTTAATTTATTATTATATTATTTAACTAAACTCCCGCTGACAATCTATTTGCAGTAGCTTAGCGGGTACAAATTCCCATTATATGAAAATAATATTATTGAATATAAAATATATTTAAAAAAAACGCCAAAAGGCAACCTATCTGAATGTGATACGGGCTGCGTGGTATTCGTTTCTTCGTATTCTTTCACGCTCTGTAATAATAATAGCGAATAATATGAACTTCGCATAAACTTGGCGAGAATACCCACGGCTTAAGAGCGCTCCCCCCACCTCAGTCTGTCTCGGCCCCTTCCCTTCCCCTCCCCGCGGAGCCATCTGCAGTGTTGCCAGTTGCCAATTGCCAAATAAACCGCCTGGTCCACGACTCACTATCATATCCAGCGAACTGGCACGCTGTAAAACGGGTTTTGCCTTACCGCTCCGGTGGAGTATTTGAAGTTCGGCTGCTCGGCGGCTTTGCACACGATCGCTGCAGATTGCACATTGCTTGCAGGAGACCTGGTCTCGGGACCGAACTTTGGAGTGCATTGTACCGTCAGTTCGCCGAGTCTATATTTAGAATACCCCTGCTACACTGCTTTAGACCAATCGACTAATCTTAGGTTTCCAGCTTGGAAAATATCGAAAGATTCCCAAAAATGGAAAGATTAAAATAATTACTCATGTTATTATCTCTTGTTAAATTACTGGCGTCACACACCAGTGCCAGTGATGCAGCTCCACGTCATGATGGAATCGACTAGTCTACGGATCAACTTCTTGCAAAATATCTCAAATAATATTTCAAAAAGGAAACGATTATATTAATGATCAATATCATTATCTGTTTGTCGAATAACCGGCGTCACAGTTTACTGCCCCTGATGCGACACAAGGTCGTGTTATTTAGATTAGGTTTGGTGGTAGGGTGTTATTAATACTATCTCGATTCGCACGAAAGTTAACAATTATAATTCTACTAACTACATACCTATTTTAACTTTTCATTCAAATGCATCAAATTGGATTGCGAAATGAATCGTATGTGACAATTTTGATTGCGGTGTTATCATAAAATATTATGACATAATTTAAGACTGTATCCCGACCGAGTAACTAACTAACCGCTGCCATTTGATAAGGGTCGAAACAAGTATATTGAGGATAAAAACAAACACCGCCTATAACTATATATTTTTAAAAAAAATAATACTAACTATACACAGTAGGCTCTGAGGTATCCTGTCATACTCGGGGATGTTGTGCCGAAGGCCTGTTTAACTAAATGAATGTAAGAACCACGGTTTTGAAGAGACCCACGTTATAAGAGGGAAGAACCACGAAAACCAGCAAGTCATGCAACAACAACAAGCCGCGATAACGGCCCCTTTTAATGCGAAACATGTCACCCGGAGTTTAGATGGTGGTCACGCGTTTGACGCTAGTTCTTCTCAGCACCTTGCTTCAAAATATAGGTAAAAAAAAGAAACGCTATCTCCTTCCCCTCCCCACTTCCTTCAGCCTCACAAACTACCCCTATTGGGGATGCCGTAGTCCCACTGACTCCGGACAGTTGTGAGCAGTTTAAACATTAAAAAAATGAGAATCCCACACAAGAGTCCCAACTGCCCGAAGCTAGTGGGACTTCGCCACCCCAATAGGGTATTTTGTGTGGCTGAAGGGAATGGGGAGGGGAAGAACCTGGCTATTCAGATCTTATCACCAAACACGACTAAAGCCAATTAAACCAACGTTTCGTTTCGTCTTTCACCAGGGCGATACTGAGAGTATTTACCACTGTGGGATCATTTCTCCCTGATATGTCTGTGTTCTAAAGGTTGCAATATGTCGTTAAATATAAAGGGATTCATAAAGCGGATTGCTGGTGTTATCGCTAGTTGACAAATAATTTTAGATTGTAAGTATTTGGGTCATATGTTTGGATATGCACGAAACGGGGCTTTTTGCTGAATCACGGGTTTTAAAAAAAAATAAGTAATGGTTGAATTACAATGATCATTTCCAAGAAATAATGTTTTGTCTACGTGAAAAGCACCTACCATCATCGGCATTCCCAATTTGTATTGCTTGTATGACGAATCCGAGGTAAAATTCGAAAGATATTCAGACACTACCATACAGTACTACAGTGACTACGTTTGGCTAACAGGTACGAAGGTTGGACCATGGTGCAACTGCGTGCGTAGGTGTAAGGTCGATTTTTGCATCACGTCTTTTATGCAAATCCATTTGGGAGCCTTGCAAGCTGTGGCCTATTTTTATTTATCATTTACCAGTTGTTGGTTTTGTTACCCGTGAAAATCACGGGATGTAACTTGACTTGGCAATAAAAACATATTAGTTTCGTTAATCCACCCATTCCAAATATGGAATAATGTCTGCGAAAATACATTATAGGTAGGTAGGTACCTTACTAGGTAGGCAGGGGTTTGAAAAGATTATTTTTTTTAAATTCGATAATTTCAATTACCATCAGTTCCAAATTTGAAAAGCTCACACCCATACGTACTCGCAGAGGATTTCTTTTAATAATTATACTTCCTAAGCGAGCAATGCATTTTATTCGCGTTCTCGAGGGATATTTCATAAATTTAAAGGATTAAAAAATATATATTTATTTTTTATTGTGGCATAAAACTGGGGATTCTCTGGCTCTATGGATAAAAAAGTGTATGTGCAGTTAGGGGTGTCGCTAATGTAGATATTGGGACAGCTATGGCAACACACAGCCTGCACAGATACTTTTGTAAATCTGTTCTGTTGTAGAACCTGGGGGACTATATCGACACCCGATTGGGCGGCGTACTAGGGCAGTTAAAGAAAGAAATGACTAATGGCGGCAGCTCCTTTCATATCCACATTTTTTGTACTTTTAAAATTAATTTTATGGCTCGTTCTTGTACCGCCGATATCAACTGTACTTTAGGGTTTCAACTGCTCGTAGCCAGTTTAACTACGGCATCACCCAGGCTGATGGGAGTGAGTAGGAGAAGGAGATGGGGAAGATGAAGGTGGGCAAGTACCTGTCTATTCATACCTGGTTACAAAACACAGCTAACAGCGTTTCAAGTGTCTTTTCAGTGATACAGTAAAATTAATCTATGCATATTACATTGTATTTTTTCTTGCATAAGGGTTAATACTGGCATCTTAAGGTATTGGCACCTACACACATAGACTGTTCTGTTGTAAAGGTCTGAGACACTGCAGCTAGACCTCAACATTCCTGTTTGGTTGCTATTGGATGTCTTATACCTGAATTACAAAACGAAATCATTCCAAAGAGATGAGATCACGCAGAACGTTGAACTTTAAATCAATGCTTCGTAATAAAAATATAGTTAATTGTGTTCCTTCATTGTTTCACGTTTAGTTATGTATGTACATAGTTTCAACATTTATAGGCCCTTAATTGCATCCTCTCCCTCTTTCTCATAAACGACGTAAAAAATGTTACAATGGAGCTTTCAGTGGTAGAATCATCTTTTGAATGGTGATATCTCCGTCGCAGAGCAGTGAGCCCATTGGCTCTGGATCTATAGGTCGCAGATTCGAATCCCTGCGAATGTACTTACATTTTTAAAAGCAATGTTTGTTTAGCATACAGATTAATAAAAAAAATAATGTGTTAATCTCAGTATCGCCTTGGTGAAATACCGCCATTCAAAATCGAAACGTTGCTTAAATCGGTCTAAGCCGTGTCAAAGAACCAGATCTAAATAATAGGTACTTCGCATTCTTCCTCTTTCTCATCTCGTTCACTGTATTTAAGATTTTATATTATTTATTTCCCATTTTATTTAACCTCTTGAAATTCCACACATTCGGGATGCCATTGTTACATTGGCTTCGGACAGTTGAATTGCCTTTGGTCTTTGAACAATGTTCAATGTGCTCTTTGGTCTAGCTTCGGGTATTCTTGTGCAGTTCTTACCGGGCGCTGGCGGAGACTCCCTGAACTCTGGCCGAATCGGCGGATCAAATAATAATGTCTGCATACCTCTCCCGGAGTCTGGAAAGTTTCGTCTGCCCCTCCCCTTCCTCCTCCTCCTTCCTACCATCCACCGCCCACCCATCCACCCACCCACCTCTTCTCTACACACACACACACACACACACACGACCATTGCACCCTTAACACTTTCATATGATAGCCGGGTCTATTAGCTGAGTTATTGTTTCTAGCCATCGCTTTTTCTTTCTTTCGTTCACAGTCAGTTTAACTCCAATAGTTTACTTAAAGATTAACGTTGATATTATTAAGCTTTTTATTGCATTGAAACGTTTGCAACAAGCAAATGCACGTCTGGTAAAATAAAACGTGTAAATGATTTAGTAAGGGTTTGAGTCTTCGCTCACAAAATAAAGAAGAATGAATTTCACGCAAAAAAGTTCATTATTAATAATTTCAAGAAATATCGATGATTTAAAGATCGAATATTGAAGACGTGGCACGGTCAAGTGAATCAAATACTTGAGTCGGGCCATGTGAAGAGTCAAAATAACAGAAGAGTATGTATAAGACAATGTATGAATGTGAATGAAGCAAGGAGTCTGTGCCAAGACAGAGTTGTATGACGGTGGGATTCGTGTTTTTATTTTTAGAAAAAGCGGATGTAATTTTTGGTACTTGAAAATATTTATTTAATTTTGTATTTTGTGAATGATATCTGTGGACTGTTTCAATATTTAATCAATACATTATAATTTTTTTGGAAAACCTGTTTTAATAAATAATAATGTTGAAATAGTGGTATTCGTATTTTTTCTTCAAAATCTCGATTTTAGAGGAGAGCGATTTGAATTTTTTTTGGTCACTGTAAATTCAAATACTTATCGATTTAATTCAATTTTTAAGCAAATATTTTTATTTTATACATAATATTACATTATTATATAAAATGGAAAAAATATGTTTAAATCGTTTTATATTTGGAATTACAGCGATTAAAATAAATTCATTCAATTTACTAAAAATTGGTCTCCTCTTCAATCGGAATTTTAAAGATACGACATTTTACGTAGGAGGCGTCGATTTATTGGTCAAATGTGGTTTTGTTCGCATACTTACGTAAATATATTGATTTTTATATGTGTTCTTTGTTCCGGTCGGCAGCGTGTTGGATCTGTAGACTGCACCGCCTAGCATTGTCAGATTTAAAGCAGTTTGAATGGCGACCATCTCCTTGCATTCTCCTTACATTCTTCTGCCACTATCTGCGTCCTTTTCGTTTTTTCTTATTTTTCCCCACCTTTTGGTCGGACAAAATGAAATTTCGTCTCCCCCCTCCCCTCCCCACGCCCGCCCAACCCACTGTACGATAATAAAGAAGGAGGCGCGAATTCCTTTTGTGTTCTGACGAGAGTGCGCTGAATAACGCTTGCTGGGCACACATTATGGTTTCTTTATACCTACTCGTATTTCTGCACTCGCCATTTTTTTTGTTATCAGTTGACAACTTAACGTACGTCCACTGACAATGTAACTAGCTAAAAAACGAACCATCACGCCATTTAGTAGGTTATTGACGATATATATAACGTCACACTCCTCTGTCCTGGCACACACTATTTGCGTCATTCACATTCAAACATACTCTATTTTTCCGACTCTGAGTATACCCGATTCAAGTATTCACACAATCATGTCGTGCTTTGGACGAATCTCCTCGTACCCCCCTCATTCTTCTATCTTCTTCCTACATTATACACTATTCATTCTCCTGAAACTCCTTTCCCTCTCATGTTAAAATAATCTTTGTTTATTGAACTCAATGAAATATCTTCAATTAGTTTCCATTTAAAATAATACTATGAATAATATTAGGGAAGATGCGGTGAAGTTTATAAAGCTTTAGTTAATAGTGACTGATATTGTAGATATAAACTGTCTTGTGAATTCCATCAGACAGAAATTCCAGGACCTAACGTATAAAAACGTTTTAAATCAATCCTCATTCAGCAGCGCCTATTTTTCATTCACACTAAAATCAGCTGTCCCAGCTGTACTACGCTGAACCCCTTCACAGCTCACTGCCGCGCTACGATCGTTGGCGTAGCGGCTTAACACGCTAGCCTACGCTAAATACTCGTACTAGGCGAGGGGAGTACTACGTCTCCGTAGCACCTGCTGAACCGCTACGGCCGGCTCCGCTAATTGGTTCGTCGCTTGGAATTACACTCGGGGCTTTTTATGTACCGCCGCGATTCAACCATTTTTACGTCCACAAAATAGAAGGAAGCTCTTTGGGTTGATTTTTTATCTTATTTTTCTTGTTAAGAGATTTTTAAGGGTTGTATTATGCTGGTACCACTGCGCAGGCTGAAATTGTTAGACAATTTGAAGCGTTTATTTGAAGATCATTGACCTAGCATCGAATCGAAAGATATAATCCTTCAGCATGTGAATATAAGGTATGGAAAATAATTTTGAAAATCTTCATGCGATAGACCAAAACTTTCGAAATTGTACTAGATATAAAAACGAATACTCCAATATCTAGTTGAAATCATGAGAAGCGACAAAGGCAAGGCCAACCAACTGGTAATCCGAGGGATAATAATTGATACAAATCGTAGTAGAGAAAGACGCCGCACTTCGCGGCTTCTAATCTTACATGCCTTGTAGCAGTGAAGTTCGGCTGAAATATTTCGGACCCGCAGCTTGCAGGGGGAAGAATGCCCTGATACTAGCCAATCTCCTATAGTAAAAGGCGCCTGAAGACATACTTCGATTATTAGTATCGCTTCAATTTTAATTGTGATTTTATTAAATCTATATTGATGTACGAGACCACGAATTGTCGTATACCTGTATTGTACTGTGTAACTCCCTTCTCTTTTACTGTAAACATCTCGCCGGAATATCAACTGTTTGTTTAGACCCCGTGCACCGCCGGGACTGCTAATCTGTTAATTAATGTTCGAGCTCTCTACTGTAAACACTACCGTATTACAATTATTGTGAAATGTACGTATACGTTATCTACGTTCGAGTGAATATGGTGGCGTATCGTTATCTCCGTTACCTGGTGCGAGACGAATCACCTTGTCCGGTCAGGCCATTGAGTGGAACGACCGAAAGCGATAATTCCGGGTCAAGAGGCAAAAGGTTATACTCTCTCTGAACTGCAAAAACTCTTTGAGTAACAAACATCTTATCCCTTTTAACAAGTTCTTTTCTTCTACTACTCCAGATGTTAGCCGGTTTCTGGACGTAGCTGCAAAGTTCACCGTGTAAATAACGCATTGCTTTATTATACGATTATTTTGAAAAAATGTGAAATCATAACGCAACGTATGCGTTAATTAAAAAAACTATTTTAATTAATATATATCAACAGATAACGCCTTGAGTCAACAACCGCCGTTAAGAAGATTTCATATCCTCTGATGAAAAAAACCGATAGCATGCTACGTTGTTTGGTAGTTCTTGAATATTTCATATATTCGACTGGTGCAATCTGTTGAAGTTTAACGACGAAGAAAGCGCTCATCTTAAAAATCAACGGAAGTGTTAAAATTTATAAGAAGAAGTAGGCTTCATTTCAAAGTAATAATTCTTAGGCCCTGGGCATTCGGCCGTGCGGTAAGCGTGTCTTTTTGTCTGAGAATAAATTATCGAGTCCGGTGGATCGCGCGCCACTGAGTTGCATATTATCGTGGAAAATTGCAACTTTAGGAATTCTTTCGAGGTATAACTACTTCAGTGCAAATACTGGTAACCACTCTCATATGAATGTGCTGACCCTCCAGGGCTATCTTGGAGACAGTGATATGTAAACTCACTTCGGTACTAATACTTTCGGTTTGGTATTCTCCTTCTTCTTTATCTGCTGACCTCTTGTAGCGTTCTTGGAAAATTCATTCGAAGCAGTAATGTAAGCTTTCTTTACTATCCATACTGTTCACCTCCCTCTTATTTTACTGCTGACGTCTTGCAGCTTTCTTGGAGAATGACGTGAAGAGAGATTGGGAATTGGGAATTCAAGCTTCTCAGAACCTCGACTAACTGTTGAACTATTTTGTACAGTAATTACTTGTATTTCGTGTTTAGCCCATTGAACGAGGATGTATTTCTGATAAATTAACTGCAGTTGGATGGAGTACATATCGGTTTGTCATGTTTGGTTCTTTCTCTCTGGTCGATGCTTTATTTTTTAAGAGTATTGATCGTCTCTTGACCTACACCAAGACACCCATTTTTTTTCAACAGCAACCAATCAGTCTAATTTGCGGGAAATAGAATAGCATGCAATCATTATTGCATTTGACTTCACCTCTGTCTTTCGGGTTAATCGGTATTTTGTGTGACACAATTCTTGTTCATAAAAAGTAGTACTAGTCATAATTTATTAGTAAGATAGGAATAAAGTTATACGCAGTTGAACGATCACGCCGGCTGGACCGTGTGTGATACGAGAGGTTCCACTGGACTGTGAGAAATGACTTTGGCTTCTTCTTCAAATTAGTAACAACACAAATTATTACCAATTATATTTTTTATTTAGTTAATTACTTTTCCAACGAAATGTATAAATTCGCCATAGATTATGCTTAATCGGTACCTCTGCAAAAAAATAAGCATTTGAACGAAGAAAAAATAACAAAAATTATCACCACCGTTATCTAGCCTAATTAACCTTGAAATAGTTTGTTCTGAAACAATTAACATAAAACACGATTTGGTACTCGAAATTAAGCCATTTACCAATTTCAACAAAATCACAAAGTCGCTTACGGTTTTTCTGTTAGATAAGTATATTAAGCCAAGTAATTTCATTCAATTAACATAATTATTTTTATATAAAACACACTAATATTATATGATCAGTAGTCTGCGCCGCATCGCAATCGCACATCGGCGAGTGTTCTAGGCCTCACCTGCGCATCATTTGGGCACAGCGAATGTGGGAGCACCTTACTATGTTGACGGAGAATCAGAATTAAAGGGGAGGTGAGGGTCTCTCTCACACGTGTTTCCATTTTGAATATTTGTGCATTTTATTAATGGTTTTTTTTTCTCTGGCGCAGGTTACTTGTTGACACGAGTAGAAGGTAAGATCGGCTCCCCGGAGAAGCCCCTCTCCGACCTGGGCCTCATCTCCTACCGCTCCTACTGGAAGGACGTTCTTCTGCAGCACCTGTGCTCCCATCCCGGTGCCTCGCTGTCCATCAGGGATATGTCCCAAGAGATGGCTATCAACTCCTACGACATCGTCAGCACGTTGCAGGCCCTCGGCATGATGAAATACTGGAAGGGGAAGCATATCATTCTCAAGAGACAGGTATGTTTTCGAATCATATAATATATCAATCGGGTAAGTCATTGCACTGGACCTTCAAATAACATTGCTGTGTAAACAGTAAATACCATGCATCATGTACCGAACAGTAATTTGTGTTTTTGCATCTCAGGATGTCCTGGACGAGTACACAGAGCGAGTGAAGCGGCGGGGCCAGGTGAAACAGATAGACCCCGATTGCTTGCGGTGGACCCCCTTCGTGCCCCCCCAGTCCCAGGGGAACTCCTGAGCTTCAGCCCCCGACGCCTAGTAGGCGTCGCCCTGCCCGCGTCCAACGCAGGGCAGGTCTCAGCGCAGGGCCTTTTCTAAAGGGTTCCCTCAGCAACTAGATAAGATTAAGCAAGACAAACCGGGAGGACAGGAGGTGGCCGCCCGCGCACGCCCGTCGCCCGCGCCGGCCAGGTCTCGTGCGGTGCCCAAGGCTCTTCCCCAGCCCATAGACATTATAGATATTATCAAGCTCGAAGACTCGGACAGTTCGGTGTCTCGTCGCAGTGTACCCATCAGAAGAACACCTCCGCCACCAGAGGGCACCGAGGAAGTAGAAAGGAAAGGTCAGGTAGGATCGCGATCTCGGAACTTGAAAATCAGATCAAAACGGAGGAAAATACCTCAGATGACTAAGCCACCAATAGACAGTGTCATCAATCTCGAAGAACCCGCAAGTCGAAAGTCTGGTCGTAGAGATCTATTTTCATCGGGAACGCCTTCGTCGTCAGATAGCGTCGAGGAAATAGTACGAAGGACTCAGGCATCTTCTTGTTCTCGGGATATAAGGAAGGGACGCTCAGTAGGCAAGTCTCAGCGCAGTTCCCTACCCCAAAGCGTACCGACATCGACAAGTAAAGCTGAGAGAAGAACAAAGCAAGGGCGGCCGTCTACGTGCTCGTGGTCCGCGAGGAGGATTCATCGCATGCACATTCCCACGTCGCAACCGCCGAAGGTCACGGAAGAACCAACAGAAGGTCGGAAAAGTACAGATAAATGTAAGAAACACGGTTCAAAAGCAATAATAATCCTATGAAAAACTCTTTGACCGTGTAAAAATATATGTCGACTGTCTCGCGAAACTACTTTTACCTGTTAATTAAATTATTAGAGTTCGGGGTTGAGATTCCCTAGTTCGACAAGCCGGTCTGGTGTTATCATCAATGACGATAGTGATATCTTCGCTCAAATAGCAAATAATAAGCTAATGAGGGCTTCGGCTGACCCGGCGTAACCCGGTCCTTGTTGGGTCTCCCTGCGAAGATGCTGACACTCGCAACTCTCGACTTATTCGTTTCTCCCGGTCTTAAGTCGTGTCTAGTGCAATAATATCTGACAACATTCATTATAATATATATTAGGCAACTTGTAAATATAGCAAAATTAACTATAGTGTTCATAAAAAGATATGTATAAATAATTATATTGGTCCACGTTTACTTCGAACAATGAGATGAAAAATAATTCGTGTGAATCAAATTGTTGAATGAAATTATTAGTGAATTAGATATATTATATAATTCGACCTCTGGAACTATTCTAGTGTTGTTAGCGCGACCCTTCTTCTCCCTTAAAGGCTTTTGTTGGTTCAGTGGCAATTATTATTGTAAATATCAAGTAGCCTTGTTCCCTGTACATATTGATATTCGTGTAAAGTAATCTAGGTTAGGTCCTTTGTATTTATTTATTTGAATGATTCGAAGGGGTTTAATTTGACACTTGTTTCCGTTTAGGAAACGATGCCGTCACTCTACCTCATATATTATGAAAAGGGATTTATTTTCAGTTTTAAATGCAATTTTGAATCACGTGTCAATTGTAAAGGTTTGACGCAACCGTTCGCACTGCAATGCTACCGGAATGTGCTTTCACCTGTTTTACACCATAAAAATAGTTGCATTTATTTTCAAAGTATTTTTTTAATAAACATTTTTTTCGTGCTTAATCTTTTACATTCTTGACAAGACAATCAATTGTATAATTATTTATGAATGGACAGAATATGTTGTTTTGTATAAATATGGTATTAATATAGTTAGTGGAATCGGGTAGAATTCGGAAGGAAACTCTACCTTTTGATGTTTGGTTATTTTTATAATAAGTAAGAAATAACTTTTAATAATATTAATTTACAATGTTTGTAAATATAGGCTAATAAATTATTATTAAATAATTTATAAGCGCGGTGATTTTGTACTACATTTGATCTCTAAAATTTAGGGAATCTGAGTATTATGTTTTTCTCTTCATTTATCGGCCCTGGCTTATTTCCACGTGGGATTGAACTTATTTACTTCGACAATAAATCAATATTGTCTTACTCAAAACCTAAAAAATAAATCACGAATTATCATGTATTATTGTTGAGTATTGTAACCAGATTATTTGTTAAAATAATTACATATTTTTTTAGAAATTTAAAATTCTTACGAAAAACGAATTCGCCAGCGCCGATTAAATGAAAAGTTGAAAGCATTATAATAGCGTAATATTGAAGTGCAAATCTGTAATTGTAAGCTAGTTTTATCTCCTAAGAATTTAGAAATTACTATAGGCACAATAATCTAATGAAAATGTCTAATTCACCATTTAATTTATGTCGTTATATATTTTTAACAAATAACTTTTTATCGTGAATTGAGTGTGTACATAAAACGCAAACGCGAAGCAAGTGTATAGTTTAACTGACTAAAGTCAAGCTGGACTGACCTGTGTAAGAATAGTAATTTCGTATTTAAATTAATTTCGATCATCCGCCCATGCTTCCTACCTATACGATTCAAAATTCCTCCATTCCGTCTATTAATAAAACTGCATCTGACGCTATTTGACTAAATAACGAAGTCCATCTGTTGAGAGCGAGAGATCCAGCCTTGGTCATCGTCCTCAACCTTGACAGAATTGCTGACTATCTTGCTCCACGGGGGGGGGCAAGTCAGCAACAAGACCGAATGTATAATACTTCTTAAAACGCTTGCACATCTAGAAAAGGTAACTTAATTGCCCTTGAAATGTGAAAAACACATTTTCACTTGGACATCGTGTTTATTGTGAATAACCGATCTTATTTACATTGTTTTCTACCTGTCGAAACGGAAAAATAAGACCTCTTTACTGAGCTATTATTAAATTATTCAAAGACAAATTCGTCTTTTTCAACTTTATGCCCTCCGTGAGAACAATTAAAATGCATTTTGAAACGTTCTCTTATCATCTATAATCTGTGTCTCTTGCTTTCGTCATAATTCCTGACCGCTCTCAAATGTTACTTATCTCTGTCAACCCAATAAATCTTATCTTAATTCCCGTCAAAGATTCGTACTGCATTCGATATCGCGGTTTCAAAATCGCCACTTGACGAGACGATAAACCCTCTTGAAAAATATGATGAAGTATGATCAGCCTGTCTCAACAGTAAGTTATTACTTAGGTATGAATATTGTTTCTAAGAGTAGTTTTATTTCCTTAGGAAAAAAAAATCGGTGCATTGCTTTCAATGAATAGATTTTGCATGCGTGCTTTCGTATTTCTTTGGAAAGCTGTGTGAAGGCAAGGCCGGTACAAGTCAAACAATGCAATTTAAAAATAAACAATATTGAAGATGAACGTAATAAAAAATCACGATTTCTAAAATTTAAAAAAAAAGTGTCAACAATAAATTTTGTACAATTTAAGATAGTGGGAATATTGTCATGGGGTATAAGTATTTCATAATTTATTTTTAGAAGAGCCGTAAATATTATCGGAATTTTTTTTTTTAAATTTCAATTAGTTTGACGCTGCAGTTATAACAGATGTTTTTTTTTTCAAAATCTTGCACTGTTTGAATAATGTTGGTATTGCATTTGCACAGTGAAAACATATACTGCATATATTGCAGTTACAGCGGGCGTTAGACGAGGTTACACAAATCGCATTTTCTTTAATTATGCATCTGTTATTTATTTTTGCACCTGCCAAACAGATTGTATTACCTAAATAATAGTCTACATTTAAAATGTGTTATTATTTTTAAGAAGCCATTTTTCACAGCGAAATGAAGTCATCAGTTTTTGGTTTTCGTAATATACGTGCAAGGCACGTAGCAGAAGATCACTATATTATTAGCTAATGAATTTATTTGTGTGGATGTACATATTTTGTTTTCCCTTTATGCTTCCAAGTATTGTCTCGTGGTGTTAATTATTGTTAAACTCTGTAGAATAATAATTGTACATTATTGTTTATGAATAAATAATATTTACCTGCATAGTTTATTTCGTTTCTCATAATAACTTGTTGGTGAATATTATAGAATTCCAATTTTTAAATTGAAGTAGGTTTTCCTCAAGTCGAAATCAAACGGTTTCTGTTCTGTGATTTGGAATTTCTCTCTCAGTTTCTGATGATTGTCTCAAACATTTCTAAAATGTCAGATTCTTCATCATTTCGACAAATCACCTCGAGTCATAGATTATACTCGGAAACAGTCTTGCAGTGTTTCATACATTGTTTTCAGAGCTCATCAATTTGTATTTACTTATTACGACCGGAACAAACTTTCAGGCGGCCTACAATCCATAGGCTCGTTATGTAAATTTGTACGTCCTAAAGTAAATAAATCAAAAATTATCAGCGCTAAAACTTTTTTTTACCAAAAATTGCATTTTTTAAATTATGTGTTGGAGTTGACATTTAAATGATTTTAAACTCCTTTCAAAATGTCATTAACATCACTGCAGTGATTCTTACGTCATTCGTTCTTCCCTGGCTCACCAATTTGTATAACTTTTTGTTGGTATTTCATGGATGAGGAAGCCCTCCGTTAAACGTATAAAAATATGTTATTGTTGTTCCGCCTTGTAGTGTTGCGCTATCGTCTCCCCTCCTCCCCTGCTCCCATTAGTCTCATCTGGAGAGCCGCCCCTCGTCCGAGCCGCGCGGTTGCCGCTGGTTGCCACCGGGCTGCCGCTGGGCTGCCCGCGCCACCGGTCGGCCAGCTACGCGGGTCTGCAGGCCGCTTTTTGCCTGACTTTAGTATCAGTCACTCAGTACGGGAGGTAGGAAATGAAATACAAAAAATGAATAAATGCAAACTTCTGTAAAACTTTATCTTATTGGGTTTTCCCAACATCGTTTTCACTTTAACAAATTTTAAAAAGTAAATCTATTTCTACATCTCTGCAAGTTTTTCTAAGACAAACTGATATGAAGTAGGAAGTAAAAGCATTTAGACGAACTTCGTTGATTATGATGTGAACTATTCAATATGAACCGTAAATTCCGTTCGTCTTTGTCTACTAGTTTTAAATCCAATGTCGTTTAGAAAAAACAGCAAGTAGAAAGCATTGCTATTTCTTTATATGCAAAATTATCATATAACAGAACGTCATGAATGGTTTGTTTTATTTTCTCCGTTGTCTTAATTCTCTTACTCTTAGATATCTGATTTACTTTTAGTTGTATTTTCCTTGAAATATTTACTATGTCTCAATATGTTTTGCTACAAGTATTTGATACCTTTCAGATCAGCTTGATTTTACCACCTTTTTTTCAAGTCTATTTTCACTTCCAAACAATTAGGCACATTATATACTTAGCAGTAGTATTTCAGCAAAATCTTGTCTTTAGATTTTCAGTTCTGTAATCCGCTGTTTCTCAGTTTTTGTCGAGTTCCGTAGTGCTTGTAGTTTCTAGAATTTGCATAAGAAAAAGCGTATCGCGCTCTCGTCACGAAATGCATTCACCGCGCAAGTCGTGACGATGGCTGCCGAGCCGAGCTTACCCCGTCATTATTTACCTCTGGAATTGGATCATTTCTATTGACAGAGGTTTGGTTTCAGACTTCAAACGCTTGCTAATTTGCACGTTCATAAAAAAGCTGTTAAACCGTGGCTATAATTAGATTAATTGAAACGAATAATACGTTTTAACCACAACATTTATTTAACTGTCAACCGGTTAAGATTTTACCCTTTGAGAATTAATGTTAATTCGAATCAACATTCTATAACCTCAAAACTAGCAAGAAGTATAAAATCTAATAACTCTCGGAGGTGTAAGAGTTTTTTTGAAACCGGTCAGCAGTTGAATCTAAGCTCAATTTTTTTGCAATGTGGTCGTTTCGTGTCTTAAGTTAAGCGAGTCATGTTGAGTATGTTTATACTCAAGTCATTCCATCTTCTCTTCCCGCGATCACTTAATGGTCTTCCACATAATTTATATAATTCCTGAATGTTGAAACAGCAGAGGAGGCCGCGGAGTTTAGCTCGCTTCCTCTGCCCCGCAAACACTATATCAAATCATGTTTAATTTGATTCCATTTAATGACCACACTTCTTATTAAGGTGAAAACTTTCACGCCAATTAAGACGCTGAATGGAGATTAGTGTTGGAAGCGATATAACTTAACACTAATGATTATCAAACAGTATTATTTGAACTGGAAGTCCAGTGCACACGAGTGGATTCACTAAAAATAATCATAAAGAGGAGAACGGAGTATAGCAATAGTTAGAACAAGCCCCACGAGGTGTGATGTTCCTGTAAATAGTCTGTAATTATATTGTAATTAATTGTACATTAATTAAGTTGAAAAATATAGTTCTTACGGAATTGATCGCAAGTTTTTATAAATAATATATTATAATAAAATAAATCATTTTTATACAAGCTGGATTTTTATTCATGTCCTTCGCCTTATGGCCCTGTTGCTGAGAGCTGTTGTAACCTGTACAACGGTGTACCTCTCATATTGTAAATCTTAATGCTGCCTGGATAGACTCACCCCCTTGGTGACCTTCTGTAGACATGAGACCTAATATCCTCCATTCATATTTTTTATAATTATTTTTTCTACGAATTTATGTTTTTTTCTTTATTATTGTGTATATATGTATTACAACTTTATTTAATGTATTATTATCAACTATGAAATGTATTGCATTGCGCTACTTCTGCATACTTTCTGGAATAAAAACTTTATTATTATTATTATATATATGAATTATGTATGTATTTAAAAGAACTAAATATATATAGTACTCTTAGTACTACATGAGACCTAATATCCTCCATTCATATTTCTTATAATTATTTTTTCTACGAATTTATGTTTTTTTCTTTATTATTGTGTATTTACAACTTTATTTAATGTATTATTATCAATTATGAAATGTATTGCATTGCACTACTTCTGCATACTTTCTGGAATAAAAACTTTTTTATTATTATTATAAATGAATTATGTATGTATTTAAAAAAAACTATATAAATATAGTACTCTTAGTACTAAAATATGGAATTCGGCAATCAAACGATGCTACTGAAGACTCATTTAATATTATTAACAAGCCATTATAATATTACCAATACCTAAGGAATAGCAACGCATTATTACAAAAAATAATGTTGATAGATTGATTTTGCAAGAGACCTACCTGCTTTCTTTTAATGTTTTCCTTCATATTTGAAATTATTCTTTTAAAGCGAGCCAATCAAACTCAATAAATTTGATTTTGACTGAAGGATTGAGAAGTGCCCAAAACACCGTTCAAGAGGTAAATAATGTAATTTTTGCATAATAAACAGGAGAGGGGGAGAATACGTTTTTTTTTTCCAAATAGCGATGTGCTGGAAACACGGAAGTAAATGTTGTTTTTATAAAATTCATAAATAATATTGATTCATTTTTATTGCCGTGCTCGTAAAAAAGTAGATGGAAGATTTCGGATAAGATAATGTGAACAATAAAACGTAATTCGGAGTTTCTTGAAAACATATTTTATGTTCCTAAAATTTTCAGTAGAGCGAACCAACAGATAATATAATATGTAAGTTCATTCATCCAGGATGTGGTCCATCCGATTTACCATCGACGATGCCTCCAACTATGATTACGTTACTGAATAAGCTGTCCTCGGAAATAGAGACTTTTTTTTTGTGTTTAACCTCAAATCTTAAACATGCATTTTATGATTATTATTTTTTAAACATGCATAAGACCCTTTTGTATAAAAAAAAATATTCAAAATACCCGAAAATATTATCCCTTAAGATTTTTTTTATTTTAAATGGTGAAACAGGAAAAAGCATTCAAAACGTATATTTTTATATACATTTTACTTCCATTTTTACCTCGTCGTTTACGGGGTGTCTTTAACCATTTACAAATTTATTTTTTTAAATAGAGTAAGCTACAATCATTGTGAATAATGCAAGGAGTTTGGGCCAATACAGTTGTGCGAAGTTGCATTGTCTGACTAACCCTGTGGGGAAATGACTTATTTTTAGTTGGAATAAGATGGGTTCGTGAGATAAGATTACATGTATTTAAAGAATTATTTACTAATGTGACTATTTTGTATAATATCAAGTGGTAGTTAGGTATATATGATAAAATATTAACCGGTATCATAAGTAACGTGTAGTATTCAAGATACAAATCAATTGGTATTGACACTTTTAGATGTCCGCTATAGTGTCCGACTTGCTGCAACTCACTAAACAGATAGGGAGTTTCTTATTCAATCAGAATTGAGAGAATCCCTATAATCCGAAAGCGTGATGTATACCGATTTGAAATAAAACGGATGTTGCCAGCTTACACAGTATCTTTCGATCTACTGAAGATTCATTTAATATTATTAACAAGCCAATTTAATATTGCCAATACCTGAGGAATAGCAACGTTTTATTACAGAAAATAATGTTGATAGATTGATTTTGCAAGGAAATTAAGGTAGAGGCCTATCTACTTTCTTTTAATGTTTTCCTTTCTGTCTGTCTGAGACCTAGGGGTGCCAGGCAGACCAATGAAGTTGATTATCGGTTCAACAAAGAAATCTGCCATTTGAAAGTCAGGAAAAATGGAGCTTATTTGGGGCACACGGACACGCCCACATCACACTTCTGTCAGTCTATCTGTTCAGTGTTGCGGCCACATCCATGCGTCGCCGAGGAGAAGCAGAGCGGAAAGCAAGTACAGCTAGTATCCCCCGGGCATCTTGTTTTTAATTAACAATAACGCGTACATAATCAAGACTCACTGCGTATTTATCAATATGCTCCATCAGAGGTACGCTTAGCGTAAGCATTACACGCGTCAACAATGGATGTGTTTTATTCATCTCATTGCACCTGAGGCACCGCTCAAATTGTATAATAATTCTAACGCAAATAAGCTAGCGGGAAGTTCCAAGACTAAAAGGGTTCAAACGAGTGTTAAGAAAGACACAATTTAAGTATTTATGGCTTTTTTTAAACGCTTACATTTTTTAACCTTTGCCCATATGCAGCTAAAATCGTAAACATTACTTTTCTGTCGTATTAATAACGTATTACAGAACTAATTACATAACAGGAATTAACAAATAATATTTAAGAATTTTTACAGTGCTTATTGTAAAAAAATCACATAAAAGGCGCCCTACAATGCATCAAATAACCCGAATAGACTTTAAAGTAAGTACATTATGAAAATATTCCATGCAATTTCTCACCCATGACTAACAACTTATAATTGGAATCCAATATATTATGTTATAAGTTAAAAACTATTAATAATTTCCTTTTTGAGTACGTACGACCGTACGAGTGTGAACTTCTCAACTTTGGAACTGATTTTAGTTGAAATTAATTCCCCACCTACCTAATAAAGTACCTACCTATAATGTATTTTACCAGACATTTTTGGAATGAGTGGATTAAAGAAACAAAAAAATATAGATTTGCAAATCAAGTTAGATTCCGTGATTTGTCACGGGTAACAACTAATATTTGCACATTGTTTATGGGGGTTATTGTGCATGTGAAAAAAATACGTAAACAGAGTTGTGTAATTTTTAAAAACATGCCATTCGATTTTTTTAAAATTAATAATTAAGCTAAAATATATTATAGTTTTCATAATTATATTATGGTCTTATTTCATAAATTGTGATTTCATACATTTGTTTACCAAATTAACATTGGTACGTTGCGTTTATTCAGTGTTTATTACACAGTTATAAACAAAACTGCATTTTGGCTCTAAACCGCCAAAATCGCACAAGTACCCTCACTTTTAGATGACTATGTTTTCTTTCATCTAAAAATGTACCTTTACTAATTTCCACATTTTATATTCATGATTTTCGATTGTAACAGAGATGCAGCCGTAACCCCGAATGAACCCTGCCCTCCTCCCACCCTCCTATCCCTATCAGCTGGTCGGGGGAGGAGGTTCCCAGACTGCACGGCTGTCCATGGCAACAGGCCGCAATGTAAACACCACGCCGCACCACGCCACGCCGCTCCACTGCAGCCTTCCTAAACGCTATACCATCTCTATATAAATAAATATATATACAAGTATTACACCTGGTTAGGATGTCTATGGTAGGGTAGGTGCCTACCTATCGCGTCCAATATTTGTACACGGGTCGATTCTACGACTCGATCTTGTGTTTTACAACTCGTCTGTGGAATGATTTGCCGCCCTCTGTGTTTCCTCCCTCCTACAACATGGGCCTCTTCAAGACCCAGGTTAACTCCCTCCTTTCCTCAAAAATATCCTCCACACAGCATTGAAGAAACCCGATTGGAAATATTTTGAAGCCGGTAAACAAACAACCCGAAGACTTTAGTGACCGGCTGCAGAGATAACTATGTCAAGCTGCACGTCACCACATCAGTATTGTAAGCCCCAAAAATGTGAATAGGCTCGTAAGTAAGTTAAGAAAAACCCGTCATATTTACGGTGTACGTCGATTTTACAACGTAGTAATACAATAACAAGCAATGCAGACGATTCCGGTAAGACCACGGGATCAGGGCCGGTCCTGTGCAGGCACAATTGGAGCAGTCCCTTAAAGTAATATACCCTTAGTACGGTGCGAAAACCGAACCCGCAATTTCGCGGCCCGATGGGAAACGGGCTCTCGTTTAATACTTGAAACGAGTTGGTATCTATCCTCTGTTCGAACGAAATATTCACACTAGGTGTTAATTATGCAACAAGCGGTGCAAACGAGAGAGAAATATTCGCAAATTTAGTTAAATAAAAGAATGAGACAGACTTGCACGAATTTATAGTGCTGTCGCATTTTTTCAGCAATACCAGCAATTTCGGAGATTCTTTTCAGAATGTTAATGTACACCAATTCGAAATGTATTTAGTAGCGGAAATATTATTTTTTACATACTGATATACTTGTTAAGTTAGAATATAGAAACAATCCAACCAAAACATTAGATGCAAATCATTTCCGAATTTTTGACACACGTGTGCGTTTTTGTTATTTTATTTTTTTCAATAATAAATTTTTTAAACTTGTCTCATGTTCCAAATGCAATAAATTGTTATAATATGCATGTTTTAATTTTAAAAAAAACCTACATTCATTTGGAAAACGCCAATTGTTTTTACTTCAGAGAGCGTGATCCTGAGAAAACGACATTTAATTTCCAACCTCGAGACCCACAAGGTGGTATTTTATTTTAACAAATGTTACTTTTGGAAGATTTTTTTCATTTAATTGTATTAAGTCCATCATTCTTAACAGAATTACAAAGGTTAACATCATTCGGTCCCACAGAGCCCGAGAAAACAGCATTTAATTTCCAACCCCAAGGATTGCATTTTGTCAATGAAATCGTTGATTTTTTTGACAAATTATTACTTTTGGGATTTTTTCATTCAATCGTCTTTAGTTCATTATTTTTAACAGAATTACAAAGGTTTACTTTATTCAGTCTCATAGAGCCTAAGAAAATGGCATCTAACTTCCGACCCCAAGCATTGCATTTTGTCCATGAAATTGATGATTTTTTTAACAAATGTTACTTTTGGAGGATTTTTTATTCAATCATCTTAAGTCCATTATTCTTAACAGAATTTCAAAGGTTTATTTCGTTCGGTCTCATAGATCCTGAGAAAACGGCATCTAATTTCCGACCCCAGCATTGTATTTTGGCCACTTAAATTGGTGTGTTACTTTTGGAGGTTTATTTCATTGAATTCCAAAGGTTTACTTATTTGGTCTCACAGAGCCTAAGAAAACGGCATCTAATTTCCGACCCCAAGCATTGCATTTTGTCCATGAAATTGATGATTTTTTTAACAAATGTTACTTTTGGAGGATTTTTTATTCAATCATCTTAAGTCCATTATTCTTAACAGAATTTCAAAGGTTCATTTCATTCGGTCTCATAGATCCTGAGAAAACGGCATCTAATTTCCGACCCCAGCAATGTATTTTGGCCACTTAAATTGGTGTGTTACTTTTGGAGGTTTATTTCATTGAATTCCAAAGGTTTACTTATTTGGTCCCACAGAGCCTAAGAAAACGGCATCTTATTTCCGACCCCAAGCATTGCATTTTATCCATCAAATTGATGATTTTCTTAACAAGTGTTATTTTTAGAGGATTTTTTCATTCAATCATCTTTAGTCCATCATTCTTGACAGAATTCCAAAGATTCACCTTCATTCGGTCTCATAGGGCCTAAGAAAACGGCATCTAATTTCCGACCCCAAGCATTGCATTTTGTCCATGAAATTGATGATTTTTTTTTAAATGTTATTTTTGGAGGACTTTTTCATTCAATCATCTTCAGTCCATCATTTTTAACATAATTTTAAAGGTTCATTCCATTCGGTCTCATAGAGCATGAGAAAACGGCATCTAATTTCCGACCCCAACATTGCATTTTGTCCATAAAATTGATGATTAACAAATGATACTTTTGGAGGATTTTTTCATTCAATCGTCTTAAGTTCATCAATGTCGACATAATTCTAAAGGTTCGCTTCATTCGGTCTCACAAAATCTAAGAAAACGGCATCTGATTTCCGACCACAAGGCTCGCATTTTGCCCGCAAAGTGGTATTTTGTAGAACGAAGGCGAATGGAGAAAGGAGCTTCTGAACGATTAAATTGGTAGAAATAATTATTAATTATATCCAATCACATCGGCAGTGCCGAATATTGTCACATTACTACATTCAATTAAATGATATCGTGCGGCAAATACTAACCGACGAGCTGTTTTTAAAATTGCACAAGTCTGTGTATTTGTATTTATTTGTGAACTCATGCGAGATATATCTAGCTAATCAGGTATTTATGATTGATTAAAAATATAATTGTAGCCATAACCTGTTCATATGCCTGACAATTTAAATCTGAATGGGCGACTCTGAGAATTATTAGAAATTTACCATAAAACGAGGCGTTGACACATTTAAAATGAATAATATATTATTTATACTCGCTGGGATGTGAATTCACAAACTCTTGGTTTGTAAGGTTTCATAGTCTAAAGTACCGTGCCTACCCAATGAATAAATAATAATAAAGTTTTATTCCAGAAGGTATGCAGGAGTAGTGCAATGCAATACCTTCCATAATTGATATGAATACATTGTAATGAGATAATAGTTGTAAAACACACAATAATAATAATAAAGAAAAATATATATAAATTCATAAGAAAAAATAAATAAAATGAAATTTAAATATTAATGAAGGATATTCTGCAAAAGGTCATTTCAGCAAAACGCCATCAAGAGGGGTCCATCCTGACAGCGTTAAGATTGATGGGGCCAATATCTTACTTTCCACGTGCTAAAAAGTGTACGGATGCTGCAGTGGGATTCAAACTCGATCCATCCAAACGCTAGCTGAATAAGTTGTTCCTCTTAGTAGTGAATGTCATTTTAATCGAGCGTGCTTCAAGGTGGTCTCCGCATCCTCTGATAAAGCGACCCTGAAATAGAGTTAGATACTAAACCACGGTAAACCTCCTACCCACTCACTTTAAGGGGTAATTTCACCACCTCTCAATAAACTACTATTCATTAGTTAACTCTAATCATCGGAATATTCGTTAGCTATCTCTTTCCGCAAGTTTGGCTGGCAACGTCGCTTTTTTCCTTATCCCGTCTGCTGTCACGTCTGTCAATACAATGCCGTTATTTCTAACATAAACTGATTCGCGGGGATTCAACATCCCTGTCACCAAATAGTCTCTATATTTAAATAAAACATATTTCTATTTTATAACTTTATTATTAAGTATTAGTGAAGTGCATTGGGGAGTGTCTATTATTGCTTGGTGAAGGTTGATAGTTTGTAAGCATGAACATGTTGTATGTGGGTATATTGTACTGCCAAAAATTGTTGTTATTTCATAGTATATTCCGTGATATATTGTGAAGGCGTATGTTAGAATTACATACCGTGTGCTTCTTGTAGAGATTTTATCCTTGATTTTGTATCTCCTTTACGGCATTTTTTGTCAAGCGAAATCTTGACCTAAACTCAATGTCATCTAAGACGTATAAAAAATTGACTCTTGGTTTGAAAACACGCGGTCTACGTCTTTCCGCCATGTCCTGTTCGTCTAAGATATTTAAATCTTCAACCACTTCCATAATTACAGTAAAAAATCAACTTCAACAGAAAACTCGCCTACTGTCAGCTGTCAAAACAGTACGCCGCCATTTTAAATCAGAAAATAGATTCTAACTGGGGTGCACTTTACGTTGACAGCTTCTTGAGAAGTGGTGAAATAGCCCCTGAATAATACAATAAAGTTATAAAATAGAAATATGTTTTATTTAAATATAGAGACGCGTTTAACTATTTGGTGAGAGGGATGTAAAAGCTTCGCGCGAATGTTGTGTTGTGAAAGTTAGTTTATGTTAGAAATAACGGCATTGTATTGACAGACGTGACAGCAGACGGGATAAGGTTTGAAAAAAAGCGACGTTGCCAGCCAAACTTGCGGAAAGAGATAGCTAACGAATATTCCGATGATTAGAGTTAACTAATGAATAGTAGTTTATTGAGAGCTGGTGAAATAGCCCCTAAATAGAATACCGTAAGAACAATATACGAGTATATAAACTTCTAAGAAACAATCTTACTGACACAATATTCGAGAGAAGATATTTTATGGGTGGGAATTAAATGAAATCCGTCAAGCATACGTTGTAAGTAATCGCCACAAGGTTCAAACTACAGTTTGAAAGTAAACGTTTTTTTTCTATGTGTATTCAAAATATTAATTTCTTGGACGTTTTGTATAAAATTTCATATCAAATGCCCTCTCAATATAGAGTTATACAGTATAATATTACAGAAAAATGAAATTATTGTTGCAAAATGAGCCGATGTAAGATTTACCGTGGTGGATTTTTGAGTTATTATTGTTCAACTCTCTTCTTCTTGAGCCTAATAGTTTATGGTATCTGGTATTAGACGGTTATACCAAAACTAAGCGCCAAAAACCGGAAGTAGAACTGGAATTTTAAAATTATTTAAAAATTCATATAAGTCTCATAAGGAGGATTAACGTGCACAACATGGTATCATTTCTACACACTTTGCACCACAATCTACACATCTGACCTGATGATGAACACTGCAAGGCTGTCCGAAACGTCGGCTAAAGGAGAAAAAAGGACAACATGGCATAAAAATTCAAAATCACGATAATACTTTTGGCCGTGAGGTTCAATTAATTTATTTGCACCGACCATTTATTTCTCATGGGATACTATATAAAACAGCTCTCCCCCAGGTGCAACGAATTTTTCATACCATGAACCAGATCGTGGAACGAATAAAGTTCTTAAGGTATGAGGCCCCATTGTATTCTGGTTTCTACTGGGTGCTTCGAAACTTTTCAGACCTTTCTTCCCCTCTAAGCAATAACATAATGGATGGCTTTATTGTGTTTGTACTCGTATATTGAGCAGTCAAGCAGCCTATAATTTATCTTCCTCGACGGAGCAACGGAATCACTGATTAATCAAAGTTAAGAATTAATCAGTGAGATCGCAATTACCGCTAAACGGTACATCGACGAGGTTTACTGTTCATTCCAATTATTTCATCGGAAATGAATATATACTCGTATTTATATATATAAATCTCGAAACTTTCGTTTGCAACAACACGCTTTTCCAAACATTTAATACATTCCGAAGAATTGCAATCTTTAACTCCCTGCAACAAAAAATAATTAATCATCAAGATACTGAAAATTTTTGAATAGCCCGTAAACAACCTTTCACTGTTTTTTTGTTTTGTTTTGTCATCTGTAAAATAAGATAGATTAAAGCAACTGATGTTTTTTGATTCTGTAGAAACAAAATTTCTCACTTTTTATCTTGGCAAGTCAAGTGACATCCTGTCATTTTTCACAAGTAACAATTCGTAATATAATACAAAACATGTTAAGGAAACCAGGAGAATCGACAGAATGCTCCCAATAAAAATAAATTCATGAGCGAATAGGATTGTGTTCAAATTTTGCTGATTTTATTAAAACAATATAATTTTGCCTCTTGCGTTGAAATAAAGCACGCATGACGGTGAAAAAAATATTATTTATTTTTCTTAAAATTCATATAACGAGTGTTGCAAAAGTAAATAATAAGTAACATACCTAGTTATTATCTTTATTATTAAATTATAAAAGTGCATAGTCACTTGTATTACGTCTACTAATAAAACGTGTATGTATGTACTATACACTACCAGGCCCGACCCCCAGCCAAACGGCGCCTGGCGCAGGTAAAATTATTGGCGCCCATTGTCAAAACCTAAGTTTAAACACAAAAACTTTCTGAACAGATCCAAAAAATATATGTTTAAAATGTGAATATTTCGTTATGTTAAATAATGATTCATTACTGTAAAAAAAAAATAACAAACACACAATAAAAACGTGCGTCACAAATTCCAAAACGATTTGCAAGTACCTAGTTGTTTCTATTGTGTTGTTTCTATACCTTAACTTAATATTTTTATCAGTATGCAAAAACAATGCTTACGTTGTTTTATATACATTTCAAACTCGCGAGCATTCACATTGTGAAAGAACGTCGTAAGTCATAAGTCAAAATGACTGACATTGCTAGAGGATGCGATAGCACTGTAAATTCACAGAGCGCTGTCTCATTATTTCGTTTAACTAAATTCGCGCCAATTGCTCTCTCATTTGCACGGCTTGTTTCTGCATAATTCTGTCTCTTGTTAACACACAGTATCAAGTATAAGACGAGATGCGCGTGTTTTTATTTCGCTCCGTTCGATTGCTGTCTTTGAAGAGTATTTTTGTTTTGCCAATAAAACTTAGGTACTGATTATATATTTCAGTTTATGGTGTTTTTTTTCAATGCCATATTTGACTGATAACACTGTTTTCCTTTTAATTGGTCATCATGAATTATTTTATTGTTGAACGCATCAAGTCAGGTAAACAAAGTCTTTGTGTGTAGCTGCAGCGCGCCTTCAAATTTATCATAAAGTATGCTGAAAACATTTCTTAAAGATATTCGTCCAGAATATCACCAGAATCTATTCGTAGTAGATGTTCAAATCAAAGTTAAACAGAATTTTCATCCTTTAAAATTTCATAAAAATTTTTCCTGATTTTTGCTTTGGGTTCGAAAATTAAGTGCCGTTTTCTCAAGCTCCAATAGAATCGAATTTGCTTTTGGTTTGAGCTAAGAATGATGAACTGAAGCAGACTCAATGAAAAAATCTAGCATAAACAAAATTTGTGAAAAAATCATCACATTTATGGACAAAATGCGAGCCTTGGGGTTGGAAATTAGATGCCATTTTCTCAGGCTCTACAGTAAATAATGAAGTGAACCTTTGGAATTTTATTAGGAATGATGGACTAAAGACGATCAAATGAAAAACTCCTCCAAAAGTAACATTTGTTAAAAAAAATATCACTTTGCGGGCAAAATGCGAGCCTTGGGGTAGGAAATTATAAGCTGCTTTCTCAGGCTCTATGGAACCGAATGAAGTGAGCCTTTAAAATTCTTGAAGAATGGTGAACAAAAAAAACGATTACATGAAAAAATATTCAAAAAGTAATATTTGTTAAAAAAATATCAAGATTTTTAAAATTCAAACATATTGAATGCTTTTATATCCTAACTTAACATTATGCATACGTTTTAAATTTATGTGATATTAAATTGTTAAAAAAATCTTCCATGTGGCCGATTTTGCTGAAAGAACGTGCGACACCACTATAAATTCGTATAGCGCTGTCTCATTATTTCATTGACCTAAATTTGCGTTAATTTCTCCCTCATGTGCACTACCATACTTGTTTCTTCGCATTTTTATCTCTTTTTAACAATTAGTGTGAATTATTAGGTAACAAATTGAATCAAGTACTAAACGTGAGGCGCAGATCGAAAGTCCACAAAAATTGCGGGTTCGATTACCGTCCATGAATAGTATGATTTTTTAAATTTTAAATTACTAATTATTTAAAGGCGCTAGGTATGTAAAATGCACTGTAATTAAGTATTATCAGCGTGTGCAGGCGCAATTGGAGCGGACTGCTCCAATTGCGCCTACATAGGACCGGCCTTGTGCAATTCAATGAGCATGTTAATCTCGCGGCCCACGGCGAAGATCTTTGCTGCACGCGGCCGGGCCCAAGAGCTGTGTAACTTCGAGATGTGATTCTACACTCATATGATAAATAACGTTTTATAAATATGCGAAAAAAATGTTAGCCTGTGAACTATGTTGTGTTATGTAGAATCGGTATTTAATTCCATGCAAATGGAGGTAATCAAGATCCAGTGCGATTTAGATTTGAAGATAAAAGTCAGTTCAGTGAGTCAATTTCGGAATGCCTGAATTTTACAAATATTTGCCAGCCAAGTTTGAAATACTCAAAAAGTTTATGTTATTAATTGTATTTCTATGTTTTGAAGTGATTATCGGTACGAGCAGCTATTTTCACTTGAGAAAGGAAACAAGTCTTATGTTAGATCTAGAATTATAGACATTCACATTGGGTCAGTTTTAAAAGTAATCACTGCGAACAAGATTTCTCCGAAGTAGGAAAGACGTAACACAGAAAAGAGATGTCAAGTGTAAAAAAAACACATTAAATTTGACCGTTGTCCTTACTGTATTTTTCGCAATAAGCCTATGTTTTTATAATTATTGATTTTTAAATTTTTATGCGGCCCTCATACACTTGCACCTTGTTTATTTGGCCCGTGGGAGCCTCTGAGTTTGACATGCTTTATGTACAAGCTTTGGAGTTGGAATCTATTACCCACATTTAAATATCAATATAATACCGTAATGAATTACAATATTAACACCTACTACTACTACATGTCTAATCATCCGGAAGACGAGACTATCCATTCCAGTATATTCACTTCATGCGCAATATCATAAATTCATAAATGCTTGTGGTAAAGACATACAAGACTACCTACATTTTTATTTTGGTGGTTATGTTAAACGCATTTGTAACAATTTTTTCTTTGACAAATAATGTGATGACTAACAATGTCAAAGACAACAATATAAATATCTCCCTCCATTGTTTCATTTTCGTTTGATTTTTTTTTTTAAATTTATAGACATTAAGAAGGCTTTACGATTCAACGATGCCTCGCTCCATTGATGCCCTAGTCTCTCCTCGCATAGCTTCTGAATTTGTTTTCTTTAGTTTTTCTGGAGCGACCAACTGAACGTCTTCTTTCTGGATTTATTATGGATAGTTATTGTGCTGGAATCCTGACCACATGTCCAAGCCATCTAATCAAGTTAAATGCGAATGCTAATCGACTGTTGGAGCTTCTCAGTCAGACCCATAGTATACCTCCTGCAACCCCTCTCAACAATCTCATGTCTGTACGATGAACCTTAGAAATCACTCGCGAGATCCAGAGCCAACAAGTATGTACCTATATTAACAATCATCAAATCTCAATTTAGTTCTTACCTAAATTTAAGCTCTAACTTGCATTTCAACCTTTATAACTCAAATTTCAGCTCTCACTTACGTTTTTATTTACGAGCAGACTAATGACTAACTTACTAAATACATTTTCGACTATATTTTTTTCTCACATTCATTGTAATGACGCTTTCTTACATTTTGACTCGAACTTAACAGTTGACGATTCCTCGGTATTCTCATCGCTAGTTTACAGATACATCTATTTGACAAAACACCGACAAATAGACTATTGCAATGGTCCAACGTGTGTGGCACCAACAATGGTTAACTTTAAGTGGTTACCAAGTTTAAAAAACGAAAATTCCAGCCATTTTTTACTGAGGGGGAACTGAGATTAGATAAAGGAATTGAATTAACTCGTTTTACCTTTCATTCCTATCGATGCGATAGGTTATACATATATGTTTAGCATTTAATTACCCTTATCTGCGTGAAACTACGTCACGGTGAAGAATTATTTATAAGAAATTGCATGTGCCAAGCCATTGCATAAGTTATGTTAATGTCCAGAGTCGGATAAATCTTTTCCGTTTAATTATTATCACAATCTAATTAGTTAGATAAACCGGATAACTACATTATTATATTCCTCACAGAAGATAGGCGATACTGAGGTGGGAACATCGTACAGCCGGGTGAGCTGAATAATAATAGGTTGAAGAGCTGCATGCATTATAGATGTTTTTCTGTATCAGATAGGTGTGTGTTTTCGAAAATTGAACTCTTTGATTATTATTTATTAACCTTCACTAGCGTATGGTTGTGTTAGGTGAGTCTAGATGAAGTGGACACAAAACAAGCTTATAACTTCGTCAGCAAACTGTAGTAATCGGAGATGTTTGTGTTTGAAGAAATGGCTAAAATTGTGTTACCTTGTGCCAAACACATGACTCAAATGGAGGATTTCGGGTTGAATTTGAAAAGCGGTCAAGTGAAAATCTAAAACAGGTCACGGAGGTACAAAATTATCTGTAATAAAAAAGTAACTGTCGATGTAATGATGAAATTAAATTTATAATGTAACCATGCTATTCCCCCATATGATGGAAAGCCACACATCTCTGTTCTGGAACACACCCCTTGTTTCCGTAAAGGTTTATACGTCATCGCTGAAAACGTGCTATCCCGACTACTTCTTTCACTTATTCTATTTACTAGCGAGTCATATACTATTCTCCTAACACCCTTTTCTCCATCCATTCGCTTAAGAACGTCTCTAAAGTGCCATTTTCTTTACTTGTTCATTACGCTTATTCTTTCCGGCTTCATATATTCGCTTTAGGGCTAGATTTAATTTTACTATCTAGTTTCGTCCTTCCTCTTTCTCAGATGCATGCCTCAATAATTCAAAATCTCAGTGTTTGAATCAACACTCTATCGTAGTACTTGTTTCGCATCCTTCTTCAGCAAATTTTTATTAGCAACTACTGTATTCAGTACATTAACTGAATTGCCTGCATTAAATGCATTCTATCAATGCGCAAATTAAATTAAGTTAAGTTAACAATATTCAACTAAATATATCAGTATTATATTGCTGGTAGGAGATACCTAGCATGGTATTTTAATGTTTCTTTGTGTGGTGGCCATTTTTGTGACATCGTTTTAATTAGATTCTATATTAGCGCTGCGAACGATAAAATTGTAAGGACACACTACACACTTGTAAACACACGCTCCTGGCGTGTTGGCTATCGTTTTATTTTTATTTTTTAGGATGTGGCTAAGTTTGCTGGAGGCGGCCCATCGAAGAATTCTTCAATCAATTTGGGCAGATTTAAAAAAAAAACTTAGAATTCTTTTTTTTTAAATTGTTTAAGTATGTGATAAATGGTCACGGTAAGGCGTTAAAATATAGAGACTTGAACCCCAACGCTTCCTCCTCCAGCTCTTACATATTTAAACTATGCAATCCACCCTTGCCACCTCCCAAGAACAGTATTATAAGTTGAAAACCAATTGTCGACTTCCGTGGTAGAGCGATTAAGATCCTCGACTACAAATCCAGAGATTGCGGATTCAAATCCCGGCATGCGCGAATTGAAATAATATTAATAATCTTCAACGGAAATATGAAACAGAAAAAGCCAGAAACTAGTCTCGGTCGCAACCGTTATTCTTTTTAATTTCTGGCTTTTTCTGTTTCATATTTACGTTGAAGATTGTTGATATTATTTCGATAATTAATATCAAAATAAAAAGCATAAAACTTGAATATTAATTCCAATTTAATATCAATTCTCGACTTTGTAAGAAGTCAAAAGATCTTCCGTAAATAAAAATGGATGGTTTATCCAAGACACCATCTAGGAGATCGATTAAAAAGCCGGTTTCTAATAAGGTCTCGGTAGCTCAATTGGCAGAGGAGTTACTCCCGGGTAGAGTAGAGGGACCGAGTTCGAGTATCGGTCGCGATTGTTATTCTTTTTTATTTTTTCGGTTTTTCTGTTTCATATTTACGTCGAAGATTATTGACATTATTTCAAAAAATAATATCAAAATAAATAGCATAAAGCCTTAATGTTAATTCTAATTTAACATTTTATTTATTTGAAACGTATTATTTCACATTTGATTCATATACAAATAATATTTAACATACATGCGGTACGTCCCAGAGCGGTAGATACTATCAGTATCGCCTTGGTGAAAGTCAACTCTCTAGAATCAACATTTTGCTTAAAATGGATTTAACATTGTTGGGTGAATAGCTCTAAATAGCCAGGTACTTGCCAACCTTCCTATTCCCTTTAACCCTTCCTTCCCCACTCCTTTCAGTCTAATAGCATACTGCAGTTGGGGATGTTATAGTCTCCCACTGGCTCCCAATAGTTGGGAGTAGTTGGGACTCTTGTGCGGTATTCACATAACTTTATTTTTGTAAATTATAAAATATTAAATAAAAAAGTGGTTAAAAACAAAGTATATATTTTCTATTTATAAAATTATTCATCATATAATCTTCGATAATACAATTTCATCCCTGAGAGATAAAATAACGCAGGCAGTTATCCTCTCGAATTCACTTCCGGTTACGGCTAGCTTTCTTTCTTCCATAAAAAGCCACTAACGAAAAGCCACCAATAAAAAAATAATTATAATTAATGAAACACAATATTTTTTATGTCTTTGTTTTCGGCAAAACCGTGCCTTGGTTAGGGTAAATAAAACCTTTTCATTGTGCGTTTAATTTATATATATGCCCTGACAAAGACATGATTGTATTGAAACGGGTTAGGATGTTGTAAATAAATTAAACTGATGTACACAAAATTACGGGGTTATATTTGATAATGCTCCTAAGTAGCTATTTTCCAAAATAAAGGTACTCGTAGTGTGTTAAAAACTTAGGCAGAAATAACTGTAAAATAGTTTTTATCAGCCATATATAATATAAATTGAAAAAAAGGGACGTTGTTATAAAGTAGAGATATTTACACCAAGTTCCACAAATTTGATAATTTTCCACCACAAAATGACTTATTTCCAAAAAAAAGAATGATATAATATATTTTCGTAGAAAGCAATCACTTTGTGGTTTGACATATTTAATGAAATGAAACAATAACTTTGTACAAGATGACGGAATTTATTAAAAAAATTATAACCGACCGGTTTCGCTTAGCCTAAGCCTCATCAGGGTTCAAAATTAAACTAAACAAAAAATATACAGTGCCCAGTTATACGTACATGTAGAGGGAGACACTATATAAAAACATGACTAATAGAACAGTGAGATAGCAATGCATTACATTTAAATTATAACAATGGAACAGAAATAATGAGATAGATAATATGAATTGAAAGAGACAGAGACAGACAACTAAGAAGGTAATTAAGGTATAATGGGATATTTGATGAGTTTATGATAAATATATCTAATATTGGATTATTGGACAGTAACATAATATGTTAAACAATTCTGACATAAAAGGCAGAAAAAAACACAACATAACTTTTTCCAGTCAGATTTCTTGCAAGAAACGTTGTAAAGCTTGTGACAAAAGGTTTCGGTTCCAATTTTATGTACTATGTAGCACTGGATAAATGATAAATTCATCTCGCGTGATGTCCAGTCAAGCATCCCTTAACGCGTCCTGCAGCCCGGGTGGGCGACGGGGGTGTGGGGCTCCCCAGCCCCGCAGTCTGCAGGCTGTAGTGCCGTAGACTGCATAGTCCTGTATCCAGACTGGGTTGGGGCATCGACCCCGGCCGGGAGGGTCCGGGTTCAATAAACTCACGCAGCGAACGCATTGCGGGGGCAGACACCACCCATCCTTGCACCACCTTGCGCCACCCGCACCACCCCACACCACCCCACCCGCCGGCTGCACCCTGGACTTGGCGCAGGGATGGGACACTAGATACTGAGGCAACAGGCGGTGATATATTGGAAAGTGTTGTTGACCTTTGCGGTTTGCAGGTGTGCGTTGTAAATATAACAATTCAGCAGATCGACCTGTAGCTCCTTCACTTTCTTCGTTTACTATTTAAGGCACTTGTTATGAACGTTAGTTTGAAAATTATTTAGGAGTTTGGACCCAGATTCTGGAAACTCTATTCCTTCCAATATAAAAGGTAAAATATTTCTTAAATATTAGTTATAATTATTAGTTCTTAATTTTTGCCATTCTATCCATGTTACACGTGTTAGAATCGAATATTATTTATGTAGAAAAATAAAAAGAGCGGTAGGTTGTAAAAATAGCGTTGACCCAAAACTGTGCCAATTTTAAGACGCTATAACTCACCGTTTGAATCTTCTTGCTGCATCAATTCATCGATTTTTTGCTTAATATGATAAATCGTTAGAAATCGAATAGAAAAAATATTTATAGAATATCAGCTACAAATGAATCTATAGGAAAATAGGATAACCAACCATAATAAATCATATTATTAATAGCTATCCACCAAAGACAGACATAAACATTTAATTGAGACTGATCGTGAGCGTCTATGGGTTGCAGGGGTGCCGGGATCCTCTACCTCTTCCCTCCCTCGGCTGCAGACGGGCGGTGACCCGCGGGGCCCCCGACCATTCCCCATCCCCAAGTTCCCCAACCCTGGGCCCCCATGCCCCCCGCGAGACTCGGACCCCACCAGGGCCCGGCCCTCTACCAGGATGACAGGAGGAAGAGGAGCAGACACACGTCCATCCCTCTACCCTCCGTGGAGAATTGAGCTACCGAACGCCAATTTATTGCAATATCAGTTTGACAGAAATATGCTGTCATGCTTTTGATGGGTACTTTAATACTTTAGTATCTATGGTCCAGCTTTATAAAGCACTTGTTGTTACCACCCGGTTTCGTAAAAAATTCAACTTTATTTTCTTATAAGTGAAACTAATGATAAATTTAGAACAATAGTTTATTTTATTTTTATAATTTACGGTTAATCGATTCAACAATTAGTTAGTTTGTTATTTACTCTTGGAAACACATTTTATTGAGAAAAGTTTAGAATAATCGGATCACTCGTCTATTTCTTTACCGTTCAATGGATATTTCAAATTTCACTATGTATCCCGTGATACATAGTGACCCTCCCTCGGTTGTGGCAATAAGGGAATTCAGTCCATAATTATTTTTAATCATAGAATTGTTTTGCCGTAATTAAATTAGATTTCCCCATGCACAAAAAGTAATAATTTGTTTATAGGTCAGTAGTAATAATTTAGTAATTTAAAATAGTAGCTAAATAATTTTTATACGCATCTGTCTTGGCACAAACTCCTTTAAATTTTCACTACATGTTCAAATGATCATTGCTCATCAATCTTGTTAATTCCGATTATATTATCATGACGGCATTATTTTTAGATCAGCAATGCTCTATCGGAAGGTTGAAAGAACCAGCACACCAGACACTAAGTTTGAGCCATGTCAGGTCCTAAAGCCTGGAATGGACTACCACATGATCTGAGTAAAGACTTCGACAGAGTTCAGAGCCAAACTCAAAACTCATTTTTTCAGTATCCATAATCAAGATGTTTTTAATATACTTTATAATGTCATTCCTTAAATTCATTAGAAGATTATCACCATTATCTGTTTTTCACCAATGGAAATAATGCTCCGATATAATTTAAATTTGATATTCTTAAAAAAAATTCAAAAAAAAAAAAATTAAAATAAAAAAAAATTATTTTATTTTTCCGAAAATAAACAAAATGGTGTAAAATAAAATAAAATGTGTTATTCTAAATTTTAGGTTATTATGATAAGGGAATTCAGTCCATTAGTATGTTGCTATTTCATATGAATAAGAATTTTTAAGTAATTAAATTAGATTTCCCCATGCACAAAAAGTAATAATTTGTTTGAATATTAATGGTAAAATATAATGCCATAATAGAACATTTACACCTATAAAGCAATAACAAATAGGAAAAAAATGTACACAAGGAAGATAATGTCAAGTCAAAGCCTGAATAAAGTTTTATATTAAACACTATATTATAATACATTTACAATACAATGCATACTATTATATATGATATTGTCCTGAAGATGAAAGGGTGCTTCCGAAACCGGTCGACAAAATATTAATAATAAAGAAATTTTCATCAAATTTAATCGGTTTTCTTTATAAATATGGCAAGCTACAAAATTAATGCTTTTTAGGAATAATTTTTTTTAAACTAACACCGAAAACTTCAAAACTATCACTTTTTGAGTTGTCAATGGGTTGAAAACAATTATCACCGTGTTTTTCAGAAACGCGGTGTTAATTATAGCTATCTATTTTTTCGTTTTTTGAAAAATAGATGATGCGAAGGTAATTGATTTTCCTTAAAAGCTGCGAAACTTCGCGTATGTGTAATTTTTCTACTTATTCGCGTATTTTTTATTTTAATTTATTTGCAATTATACATTTTTCTCAAATTACCTGCCGACCTACATTGTTGCGCATTATTTCTTTTGCGAATTCCGTTTATCAGAGCGTAAATTCACAGGAGACGTAGAAAGTAACGTTATCACCATTCAGGACAAAAAATATTAAAAATAAAAACTAAATATATCGTTTTTATTGGAAAATGTATACACGCGCGATGGCCAAAATTTAACTTTTAAAATCTGTACGTCGTGAAAGAAGACAATATATGTAGATGCAGACTTATAAAGTTCTCTGTGCAATAGGACATGGCTACTTTTGATATAACAATACAAAAAAAATATTGTTTAAAAACATAGTTTATTCGTCCAACAGTTCATCTTGTAATCGTATTAACGGTTCGTCTGTATTCGACTATGAGGATTTTATAATTATGATTACATCAAAATCATTCAAATATCCTATTATATCAAAAATTTGAGTTTTCGTTTTATTCACTTTTCATTCATTTATTGAAAAATGTAAAAAATCCTACTAGTTTCGTTACCACCACTCATTAAGGTAAAATAAGTATTTCAAAATAAATATTTAAGCAGCGCCTTTAGATTTTAACCGCACACAAAGAAATACAATTAGCATATACGAGTACATACATAATAGATAGTACATAATATGTCAATGTTTGAATTATATTCAAATCCTAACGTATTGAAGCAGGGAACAGGCATACCCGCTCGATATTTGATCACCGAGTTATTACTGCATTTTTTAAAATAATATTATTTATATTTAATCCTTATTTTAGTGACAGCTGTTTCGGCGTTTATGGCCATTATCAAATTGTCAACTGTCAAAAAACTAAAACTAAACTGTCAATAAAAATAATAATTCTAAATTTAATTCAATTGAAATATTTAATTTAAATAGAGTTCTACAAATTAAATACAAAACTGTAAAATATATTACTGAGATATATTACTATTTGAGTATAAGATGTGAGATAACTTTTTCCACTAGATTTTGCCTGACTCACTCTGTATTACAAATGCCAGCATCACACAATCGCCGCCAAATCAGCCATTGCCCTCAATAGAACGTATTACGAATTAACATTGATTCATAAATAATGTGTTGAACATTTCTTTTCTGCACGAAAAATTTCACAACTGACTGAAGGCAGCCTCATGCGAAGAACGACCCAACAAAATATTGAGTGTGACTCAGATATCAAACGGAATTGCCGACAGAAATATAATGACAGCGACAAATATCTAATTGTTAATAGCATTTCCTATGTATTACAATACAATAGTCAGAAATACACGACGCCTTGATCCCAAGCAAAGTTTTATTTATTTTTCTACTTTCCTCTTTCCCCTCCACAGTGTCGCAAAATTGTAAATTGTTGCGGTGTTTTTAGATTTTACAAGAGCATTAGAAACACGCAAAGAAATCAGACTACCAAAAAAGAATAAAACCAATAAATAGCTTACTATATTAAGAGATGAAATGTTAATTTAAAATTACCTATAAGAACCGTTTAAAATACATTATTAATGTCAAGTATAATAAGTTATAATATTATTATTAAGTCAATGAATAGCTGAAATTGAAAATACCCCAAGGGTCGGTATTGGACCCGATTTTGTTTATACTCTTTAAAAATACTGAAACATTGCAAAAATCGACTGTTTGCAGACGATGCACTGATTTATATTGCAGATGATGAATATGGAAAACCAATTAGCAAAAAAATTGTGACTTAAATACTGTGTCAAAATGGCTCGAACTAAATAAATTAAAACTAAACGTCAATAAGACACAATACATGAATATTGGCAAAAAAATTACAAACGAGGAACTAAAAGTGTACATTGATGAGGAAACTATAAAAAGAGTGCCAAACTAAATTATAAACCTAGGTGTCATTATAGACTTAAAGCTGCACTTTTGAAATAATGCAGATTATACAATAAAAAATAAAATCTATAAAAATATAAAAAAACGGACACGGGACACGGGACGAGAAATGCAAATTAATATGATTGCCAAGAAGGAAAAAATCGAGACATAAATTACACATAAATCTCTCATGCACCGGGTCGTCTAAGTATACAATAAAATTCCAACAGAAATTACTGCAATAGACAATATTCTTCAATTAAAAAATAAATAAGAACATGTGTTTGTTATAACCATCAATGTTGGCATATATGATTAGTTTTTTCTGTCCAATGTTTTTATTTTATTTTATAAAATGTTTGCAATAATCGTATATTTATATGTAATATATTTAACATTAGAACACACAATGATGTAATCGAACTTAAAATGAATAAATAAACACACCCCAAATTAGGGATGCCATAGCTGCACAGGCTCTGTGTGCGATAGAAACATAATAAAATAATCTGCCCCCTATCGACAGTGTTAATTTATTAAAATATTTGGCTCAGTCAAGAATTGCATTTTTTCCTTAAATAAAAAGCTTTTTGTTAGCACGACGAGTGCAGCAAGAATATTTTAAAAGAAAAGGATCTATTCCAGGAGCAAATATCCTGGGAATTGAGGGCGTTTCATACATTTCAGGATGAGGTTTATGGCTGGCCGTGTTCACAAACAATAACTCCCTATCCAGGCCACTGCATTCCTTCCCGCCATTCCTGGTGAATATTTTCGTCCCTAGAGAAATTCTGCAGTGGATAGATAATCTGGGCTGTTCTGCGAAAGATAAAGTTCGATGAGAGTCAAAACTTATGGAACGTTTTTTTGTAATGCAGGACGAACCTAAAGTAATCTGGCCTCTTAAGGAATTCTTAAATTGTTAACTTATTCCCGTTAAAACCCTGTTTTCTCAGTTAACTACGACCACACAACGTTAATAATAATAATAATAATTTTATGATGATTTTTATAGCGCCGTTTTTGTGAAAAATCACCTCAAGGGCGCTGTACAGATCTTGTTAAATTGTAATGTTTATGTAAGATGGAATGCGGCCGCCCCAACAGATTTAGACCATCGTGGGCAAATGTCATCTGGCTGTCGTAAGGGTGTCACTTGGGTGATTTGTTGGATGCCTGGTTCGCTCGCGTTCGGGAACAGTCGGTTGAGATCGGCACTCCCCCGCCCCCCCTGCCGGTTCCCGGGCCGGCGGTCGAAGGGACACATCTGAACAAGGGTCAAAGCAAGTGACCATTCTGGGCTATGGCACTGCATTTAAAACACTGATATTTAAAGATTAAAATATTTTCTTAAAAATCGAAATTACGTCGAAACTAGTCACTTTAAAATTATTTAGAGTTTATTCACTTAACCTATACACAACAACGGTAATGTTAGTGTAATTTTAATGAAGTAATTTGTGAAATATCCCACTTATTTGCCGAAAAATAACAAGAAAGACTAAAACACGTCAGGCAGCTGCGAAAGCGCCACAACTTTGTCTTGTCATCTCATTTTATTTAAAATAATAATACATCTCAAAAAAACATTATTTATCATACATTATTCAAAAACTCATTCCATTCGTGCAAATTTTTTGTTATTCTTACCAACATAACAAGACTCAAATCAGGTGATTATATCATGTCTTCCTGGAGTGGCCCCGACTTCTTCTTCCACCCACTTGCTTGTCATCTGTTCTCCTGGGACTCCTTTCTTCGTCCACCCGCTCTACATTCTAAAAATGTCCTAACGTCCCATTCTTAAACTTAAACTAAAACTAATTTTTGAGGTTTTGTGTTTTATCAATTTTTAATGTAATTTTTCTCATTAAGCTTAGATTAACCTTGCGTTGTTTCGTACTTCATAATTCATAACAAGTCGCAAATGTGGTTTCATCACCCAAAAGTACGCCTAATTAGATGTAACCTAATTTGTTTCAGGTTAAAAACCTCACGTGTTAGGTTGGATAATAATGGGTTAATTGAGAAAAAACAAAGAAATTAGGCAAAATCGTAATTGTTACAGATAATTTGTGGCGAAATTTCTACTTAATGTGAGTTTTTGATTTTTTTTAAATCTCGCTTTATAGCTTATTACTTAAAAATGAATTAATGGAAATAAGTTATAGAGGGTTTTTTTCATCATAAATTCATATTAAAATTATTTATATTTCTCACATACTTTGAATTATTACCTAAGTATAATATTGTCTAGAGCGCTAGCTACAGCGCCAAAATGGACATGTTTAAATCCGACCCCAATTCTGAGTTCAATAGCTCAGAGCCGATCCGACCCTGATTCTGAGTTCAAAAGATTTTATGATCTTCAAGTTCATGAGTCAGGCCAGTAGGTACCTACAGTCAAAGAAAAAAAGTTTATAAAAACGTAGTATTGATTTATTTACTTGTACATGCCGTTTATGGCTTGAACCGTCAGAGCTCAGCCAAGATTTGCCTCTTGCTGCTTTAATTTATTGGATTTCAACACACACTATTGTTACTTCCTTTAGAATAATGATAAGCAAAGGTTTTTCAAGATTTACTTTCAGTTGGATGAGTTATCCGAGAGATATTGGATTTTTATAGTCATCAATACGTGCTAAATACCAAGTTACTTATTTATTAAGTCAACGAGAACGGGTCGTTTTTACGAATAACACGATGACGGAACACCGTATCCCAAAAAACGATCATTTCTATCTTCAAGATAAAGGTAGAAACAGGTCGACATTGTCATGATTTTCGTGTACAATACATACCATAGTGGAAAGCTTATTTTAATGCCGCTGGTTAAATTGCGAGTGGATTTTATCAACGTTGATTTTAAACGACGCTGACTTTTTATTGTTTCTAATTTCTAAACTGTTAATTCGCGGTGGTATTCCATCTAAATGATTTAATAATAGGTATTTAACTTTATTCCACTGTTTTTTATTAAGACCAGACAGATTTCACCTTGTAACGGGCATCTTCAGAATGGTACAATTTGAAGTGAATTTATGGTACTCGTATATCTCCGGAATGGACGTTATTGGCTCTATTTAATATTGAACATTTGTGACTTGTGATTGAGTTTTTGTGTCATTTCTGAAAGGAGCGTCTTTACCATTACATTTAAATACACCTTCGGGTGATTTTATTACCTTCTGGGAGACGGCTCATATGACGGACACAGATTCATTCAACTCATCACTATGTAACCCGTGGATGTATATGTAATCTAAGAAAAATACTCATATTAATATGACCACGAGATAACTATGGCCAGTTTTATTTAAAAAGAGTCCGAGAGAATAACCTTTGCAGACAGGTCCCATACATCCATTGAACGATCGTCACTCAAAATATTGCTGTTATGAATTTGCATTGATTTACCTGACCAATGGAAATATTCAGAACGCTCGAACTGTTGACGGCAATGACGACGTATGGAGACACATCCATGGAATGGAGAATCAAAATAAAATTGAAATCAGTAGTTTTGTAATAGAACGTTTCACTATAGCTTTGTGTACATCTCTTTATTTATGACAACACGTTAACCGGTTTCGGAATCGCATTGTCTTTGTATGCCTGTTTTTTGCTTTATCTGTCCAAAGTTACGGCATTTCAGAAAAAATGAGTGTGCTAGAGAAAACTGCCAACAAGAGCACAAAGAGAGGCCCGATTATAAAAAGGAAAACGGTGGTTATCTCATTTGTCTGTATTTGTTCTTAATTTGTTTGTTCCAGTAATATTCCAAAATGCACCATACAAAGAAATTGTATGTCAAGCAAAACCTTATGGTTCTTTGGTATTAAATGTCTTCTTCAATAAATAAATAAAAATTCGCGAATGCGAAAACTTGGTCCAATAAAGCGAAACAATTGTCAAATCGCAAGTATTCAAGATGTCAATCCGCCAAAAATTCGTTACTTACCAATCTGTTTTTTATGGGATTTAATTAATGGCTTAGGTAAATCTTATATTCGAGGATTGTTTTAAAATTTTTAACTAACATTAACAACCATTAATAATTCAGCAATGCTGAATCAGTCTTATTATTGATTACTAAATCACTGCAACTGGTAATACCCATAACCAGTTTGATAATATTATTATGATATCTACGCATTCGTATTAAAAGATTTGAGTTAACGCAGCTGCAATCTGCAATGGCTTAAGCAAGAATTGATCAACAAACTTATTTGTGTAGTCGGGGGTTAATAGATATTGCGAATTAAAAAAGTAGTTCGTTAGTTTGAATTTTGTCCGTCTGCAGGATAGGTCTATGTCTTGGGCAAGTTAGCCTACGAGTATATCCTTTGAGAGCCTTTAAGTTCAGACCTGTAGTGTCCTTGGAGTCCGTCCCAGTTCGTCGTCCAGTGGACCTTCTGGGTGACCGCTGCGCCGCGGTGCACGCCCTCCCCCTCCCCCTCCCAGCCACCTCCAGCTTCTTCTGCGCTCTTGGCATCTTCATTATTGCTTCCCCGCTATCTGCATGCTGCAGCGAGCTGAGCCACTTGAATGTATTATTGATTGCAAATACCATAAACTTACCATTTTATAACGAAATATTACATAACCATTTATAACTATGTTTAACGCAAGAACATGAGAACGAAAAGGTAAGAAAAAAAGACTAAATAATATAAGATGACGAAATAATAGAGTAAAGAACCTACACAACCTAATCTAAGCTATATGTTTAATAATATATAACCAAATGCAATTGCAAAATGGTGGCCTCAGCACGGCAAAAGCACCTAGTGAAACCCACAATATTACTATTGCAACTAAAATTATGGTTAGAATCAATTATGTAATAATATTGCAAGAGGGGCAACTAAAACAAAATAAAGAATATACGAGTGAAAGGAAAAGATCTAGACAAATCATGAACAAATACAAAATAATTAAAGAAGACTTAAAATTAAATTTGGTGGTCTACTCAAATTATTTTCCTGAGTAGATAATTCAATGCATGTAATTTTGTGGAGTTGAAAATATCTAATATTTAACCATTTTTAATCCTCGAAATATTTATTTATTACATATATTATTTGCATAAATTTCATTAAAATGTGTCGTATTGGGGAAAACATACTAAAAATATGTGAAGAAATGGGTAATACTATTAAAATATTGATTAACTTATTGTCGAAGTAACATTATTTTGTAGGGGTGAAAAGGAAAACAAAAAACGGAGAAAAATAAAAAAAATCTAATAAAATACAAAATAAAAAATAAAGCCGCTGCGCGAGATCAACATACTTCAAATCAAATATCGTAGCTGCAAATCATCTTGTCAGCCGATTTCATGACAAATAATCGTAATACATAATAGTCAAAGTGTAAGAGTACAAAGCATCGGGGCTGCCGAGAATTGCATACAATGTAAAGACATTCAAAAAAAGGAGAAAATCTTTTTATGCTCCTTTTGAATTATTATGATTTCTGTCACGAGACAAGGCACGCATTCTCAGAATCTTTAATTGCATTAAGAAGCCGCGCTGCATATCTTGTGCGAGCTGCCATCTTATCTTTGTATGTACGAGTACATGGTAGAAATTAAATGGAAAAATATATTGTATTCTGCATGAATCCATTTTAGTGTCTCAAGAATTTGATTTATATTTGGTTGATAAAAAGAAGGGGCGGACTGGGAATCAAATTTGTTCCGAGAAAAAGAAGCTCATTTCGCGAAGTGAACTTTTTTCCTGTTCTTGATAACTAGGTGATTTTCAAAATGAGAAATTGCACCTTTCAGTATTGAGTTTTTGGGCGTGAGTGAGGGCAATAAATTTGGGGCAATAGTGACACTATCAAACAACAGAAATAGACGTAAATATTGAGTTACAGATATTATGCTTTGTAGTTAAGATACTGGGATTTAGATACTGCATAATATCAATACTTTGTTATACTGCTATTGGCGAAAATAAAGTAAAACGTAGAAACGCTTTGGGAAAAGTTTTTCAAACAAAAAAAATCAGGCACCGTTTCAAGTTGTGGACGAATTTACAGATAAAGTTAATAAATAAATAAGCAGAGTTCAGGCATTCCTTCAGATGGAAGTCGGCCAATACCAGTAACCAGTAACCAGTGGGTTACGGTTCAAACAAATAACCAGTAACCAGTAACCAGTAACCAGTAACCAGTTCATTTAACCGGTCGTTAGATAACGCCAGTAAACCAGTAAAGTCTGTTTAACTTGTGTAACCAGTGAAAGCAATATACGTACATATTTTATGGATATTCAAGCAGTTTTATGAAAAGTAACCAGTAACCTAACCGCTCGTAACCAGTTAACCTTTGGAGTAACCAGTAACCAGTAACCAGTAACCGGACTGTAGCAGTTTTAACCACTGATCAGAAATATTATACCAATTAATCAAAGTAACAAAATTAGTTATTATTGTAAGGTAACAAACTTCATAAAAGGTAATTAGTTCAAACAAGTAACATCAGGCACCGTTTCAAGAAATGGACCAGTAACCAGATAAAATTAATAAATAAATAAGCAGTAACCGGCATAACTTCAGTAACCAGTAACCAGTAACCAGTAACCAGTAACCAGTAACCAGTAACCAGTAACCAGTAACCAGTAACCAGTAACCAGTAACCAGTAACCGTGCTTTATATTATTAACATGTTGCTTCTAAATATAGTTTAATTGTTTATTAAACCCACTGAAATATGAATGTAAGATGTCATTATAGCTATCAATATTTTTTTTATTATTATTGTTATTACTAAACAGGATTCTAGAATTTCAATGATGTCTTTGTTCAAAGATTCGTATAAACACATTTGTCTGTTTTGATAGTTGTCATTCGGGGTGACCAGAAATCAAAAACTAATTGTTAAAAATAAATAAAATATTGTTTAAAAGTTTACCACAAATTAATTGCTTTTTTGAAAAAAAGGGTTGATAAAAAGAGATTTTTTTTACGCATCAAAAAAGCTTCGACATTTTGAGTACTGACCTTAAAACTGATAATTGGAATGTGTGTTTTAATCTCTTCTACGCGTGTTTTATTACAATTTACAATATTTAGGGACATTGTTTACATTAAACTGTCTTTCTTTAATTTACAAGGACTACTTATTTTCAGGAGGTGACCTACCTACTATGGAATTTTCGAGCAAGGCAGTTTATATTTTTAAATTTATTGGTGTATTGCGAAGTGTGGTCACTCCATTGCAGATTAGTCAGAAGCGTGGTATCTAGCGATACCTCCCGAAAAGCGCGACTTCACTGCACTGTCCCGAGCCAGTCTCTCTGCAGCCAGCGGATTGGCGTCAGGCTGCTCGCAGCTCACAGCCGCCTCCTCCCAGTCCCTAGCGGGGAAACTGCACGGGATCTCAGTGTGAGCCGCGACCGCGTGTTGCAGTTGAGGTTGTGGCTGTTCGCTTGTGGTGCAGTTCACGCGGCCGCGCGATGCGTTCGAAATAGGCATCGCGGGAGATCGCGGACACGGGATCCGCAAGGTTTTCGCTCTGAGCGGATGAATAAAAGATAACGTAAATTCTGCTCTCCAGAGAGCGGGCAATGTCACGGCCGCTGCAGGCCGGCTGGTCGGACGGCTGGCCGGTTGGCCCGCGGCCGCTCCCGGAGGTGGGGGCGGGGACTGGGGGCTGGGGGCGGCGGAGTCAGCTGACAGGCGGTTGCTACGGGCGCGAGCCGGCTGCGGCGTGCGCGCGCAGTGTGCAGTCGGCCGCCGCCGGTACCTCCGCCTCCTCCGCCCTCCTCCTGCCCGGCCGACGGCTCCGCGCTGTGCTGTACTCTGTCTGCGCCTACTGCCCGTGTCTGTGTCTGTGTCTGTGTCTGTAGCCTCAGTAGCCTGTAGCCTGTACCGCTCGCCGCTCACTGCTCGCTGGCTGCTGCCGCCGTGCGCCTCGCTCCGTGCTTCGTGCCCCGTGTCGCCACGGGAGCCACTTTCATTTCACCGCGAACTCCGCTCCCGCCCGGACGCCTGCTTTTCCGCGAAACCTCGAGAAAAGTTTCAACTCCGAAGTCGCGAAAGTGCCGCCGTCGTCGCGAGTTCGATGTTTCGTCGGGAATCAATTCGGTGAAAAATCGATGCCACATTTGAACAGAGTTTTCCTCATCATTTTCATCGGTGAAAAAGTTTAAAAGCGAGGTTTTTTAAATGTACGGAACAGGTGTCGGGCGGTCCGGAGGTCGACACGCGGACGGCGAGGGGCGGGCTAGGGCGGGGAGTTGGGGGGGGGGACCGTCTAGACAGGCAGGGTACCTACCGCCACGTTGGCACCGCAGGCAGGATACATTTTCCTTTTGACTGTGAAAGATTAGCGAAACAAAAGAGCCGTGAAAAGTTATTGTTTCTGCTGCCCTCGTCAGCTGACGGCTGCTGAGTTGAATGTCCATTAGCCTTATCTACTAATTGACACGACTCGCTATGTATGCCTGCGAGATAACTTTGTGAAGTAACAGATTATGTATGTATTTTAAAGATTCATAATTAATAAAACCTTAGGTCAATTATGTCGTCCTAAAAATAGTGTTGGCGTACTGTATATGAAACCAGGGTTCAATTCCCGTCGATGTCAAACAAAATAAATAATGCAATAAAATGAAGTCATATTGCAGAGGGCAACAGTGTTTCGCTGAGCCAGAACGGAGAGTATTTTTACTCGATTCTTTTTCCAACCTCATCGGCATTACCCGAATCGTCATACACTGCTTGTATGTTGTAGGCTAGGTACACATTTCAAATAATCAAAGCGGTTTTTTCAATCAAATGTGCTCAATTCTTTTTGGCGTGAAGCCAGGCGACCGACATTTCCACATAAAAACTAAAACGTGTTCCTACCGACCCGAATACAAAGTTATATAAACGCTTCTAATTATAATCCATTTAATTATCTTCTAGCTATTGTTTCCACAATTTGACAGTGTTGCCAACAATTTATCCTCTTAATCGATTTTTTTACGAATTTGGTATTTCCGAAAAAAAAATGTGTGGAAAATTTCCAGTAAAAGTCGATTATTGGATGGGGCTGATAATTCGAGGAAAATTTGGTAAGGGTGATTCCGTCATTCTTACGCGAAGTAATTCCGTGATGATTTTGGTCTCTTTGTTTTTGGTACGATCGTGACATTCTTTGGAAAGATGACTGGACGTCACGATGATTTCATCCGGAACACGAAATTCTTAGAGTCGATTAGTAATAAAATTATCAAGTTAACATAACTGATCATTATTCTTGAAAATAGCTTCTATTTATTTTAATTTTAAATGACCCATAATAAAATGCACTGTAGCAGTCGATTGCATGTTTTCTCAAGTATAGACACGTCTGTTGTGTGTCATCTTGTATATCTACTAGAGTAGGACTTTTTACTGAACGCTTCGTTCTTCTTGCCGCTGTCGAGCATCCTAGTGGAAGTAGCGCACCCGCGATGCACGTTACTCACGAGTGTGATTCCGGGAACGTCAACTGGCTGGGCAACCGCGTGGCATCACGCCGGATGACAATGAAAACTGAACAACCTGGAGTCGGGCGCCGTCGCAGCGAACCGACCCGCAGGGGAGCACCCGCGTAGCGCACCGAACCGCAGTGGGACACCCTCGTGGCACAATAGTGGGGCAGCGCGACATATTAACCTCCTCGGGTGAAGGACCAGCCCCCCGCCCTCCCCGCCCGGCGCACCTCCGCTGCAGATTGCCGAAGGTCCCCATCACGGCCGGGCCGCATTCGAAGGTGAGTTGTTCCGAATATATCATGAATATTCTATCTCCTTCGCTGCACTCGTCTGTGTGCTCGCTGGCTAGCTGGCTTGCTCGCGTGTGTGTGTTGTTTGGAAATGCATTTATGATCGGGCCTGCCTAAACGGATGTTGCTCGTGACAGAGGATGAATTCTGATTCAAATGGCAACAGCGTATTACCAGGCTGTGATATCGCCTTCGTGTTTATACCTCAAGTCATATATCTAGTTTTGCGTTTCATTCAAAAACAGGATTAAACAAATGATACTGTACTCATCGTCTTTCTCAAATAAAAATGTTGCCTGTAAAGCGTCAGCTATACTTTACTTTGGTTTCCATATACGCGTCTTACCTTCTTTAGCATTTGGAGTGGTTGGAGAAATTATGATGTAGGAGTGACTGCTCTTCCCACACGTTTATAACAGCCTTCTGACAAATGTAAAAATAGCATCAGCCTAATTTAAAACCGTCACCAGACAAACTATAGCAAACTTGAGTATAGCAGCGATGTCTAACAGATGAATAATTGCCTAAGTTTCATTGTGATCATCATAATCCTGGTGAGGTTGGATGAAGACCGCGAAAGAAGCGATGATTACTTGCCGATTTTTACCATTTGTAATTTTCCGCAATGAAGTCGGTGTGAGGGTATGGAGTTGTGCTGGCTCCCTATAAATAGATTCACACGTGTGTGTTAGTGTTGCGCGTGTCAAAGTTGTGTGCGTGTTGATACCAAGGTTGATGGCTCTGCTATACGATGGGTTAATTCTTTTTTAAGAAACCTAAAACGTTTATCATTTTCTACATTTTACTGTGTGAATGAGATTAAAATTCATTTGTAAGAGACGGGTGAACCCCTTTACAATATCTGTGACTGAACCTATCTGTAAAATTTGGCATTAAATGGAATTGATTGATTTATTTGAATCATTGTATTTAAAATATCCCTGGTTTTAGTTTGCACCGTAAAACAAGCCACTTTCGCGTTAAAAATTGCCAGTTGATAGACCGATAGAGTGTTATGAGGAAACTTTCTAGTAACACACTACACGTGCAAGATTTGCTGCTGGGAGGGGTGTGTGTGAGACTGCCGGCGTACCTGTATTTCGTATTACATGAATCATGGACATTTTTTGCGACTGTTCATCGCAAGAGCTATTTGCGCTAATGTTAATCCTAATTTTCTAATTTCGTGGCATTTGACTACGTGCGACACGTTGTAAAAATACATTAGCAATCTTTACTGGTATTTTTTAAATTTTGGCAGGTTCGTGAATCAAATCCGAGTGATTAATTTAACCTTGTATAAAATCTTCATAAATTATGAACTTTGATAAACTACTTTAAAATCCAACATCTACAACTCCATCCTACTTAATTATTCTTAAAGTATTTTTCTGGAACTATCTGAAATATTTTAGTACTTCACGCCTTGACGTCAGAGTAAATAATGCCAACTCGTTAAAAATCTTTCGTTGACCGAATTCGCAGAAATAAACAAACCGGCTATAAAGACTGCCCAGAAATGCGACTCGGATCAATGCGTTCCCCGTCGATAAGCAAAATATTCATCTGTGTTATCGATGGTTCCAGTTTTGACTACTACTCTAGAATCCAACCAGATCAAATAAAGAATTTTGTTTATTGATTCTCTACAGAACTAGGCACAAGCTTTTATTGTTTCCTCTTTCCTGCCTTCCAGTTTACTACTGTTTACCTTCGACATTGTTGGATGCTTCCGAACCACGAAGTGGCTATCCCACGTGTTATAAAAAAAATATAATCCTTCCTACGGTCCGTTGTTTTCATTGTTACGCACATTGGAACTTGAAATCCCGTCACACCTGCTTTAGTGTCAATGCAGTCTTCTTTAAGCTATAGAACCTAGGGGTTTCGCATTTTTTCCCTGAATTTATTTGAAATCGTCAGCTTTGTGGAAAATAACCAAAACGTTCGTATTATTCTTTATTTCATTTTATTTGGCTTTCACCCTTCAAGTGTCTTGTTACTAAACATATATGGCCAATATCTGGTAATAACTTATTAGCTATCTATTTAATACCTATTAAGTATTTGAATCGTGTGTTTATTTTATTTAAAAAAACTGAATAGTTGATTGCTTGGATTTGAGAAAGGTGTGATGCAATTTTGAAATGAAAGTATTTTTTGATGAACCTTGATACAAGTGGCTATTTGATTGGAGTAAGTCATGTTTTCAGATTTAAATGGGAAAAAAACATTGAATATTTATTTTCTGTTTTTTTTACATGTTATGCTGATTTTAGTGAGAAATTGAAAGAACACAATTTAAAATTGAAGTGGATTTGAATTTAATTGCAAAAGGCCTGGATTCTTGTCGCAAAAACAAATGAATCGTCTTTATCTTCCCCTTTATGATAATGCGGATTCACAAGTTGAATTTGGTTGACTCTTTGTTCTTCAATAACCCGAGTGTGTATTTGTTTTATGTCACGCAGACCACACTTGTATGCCTTGTAGGTCATTGTACTATACTATACAAATACGTGTTAGAATATTAGTCACGTATTTAAATTACTGAACCCTATTCACAATTTTCCGACGGCGGTGCTTTTACCAAACATATCCCCGTAGACCGTAATAAAACTAAGTATGCAAACAATATTAACACTTGACCATATTTTGTGCTTGAGTGATGTGTTCAAATTCGAATACCTGGGTCGTTAGTTACTGTGTGTTTGCCACAACCATAAAAAAAACAGTAGTAATGTAGATGAGTATTTTTTTAAGGGTCGAAATAATTCAGCTTTTAAATCAGTGCCAATATTTTTGGTTAATCATGTATGATGTTAATTTTCTTCAAAATTGGGTTTGGTCTTTCGGCTTAAGGTAAACCACTGATAAATCCGATATAACTTATTATTATTTCTCATAAACGATGCATGTAACATAAAGAGTAGATAAAACCGAGCTCTCGTTGGTAAGATCTTATTTTCAATTGTTTTAAATTTCGGCAACATCCACTGCGTACGTCAATTCTCGGAAGGTAATGCAATTTTCCTTTTTTCGCGTTGATCTCGATGGTATGGCTTGCCATTTGCCATTCGCGTATCCGCACGGCTCCAGAACTCGTGGGCCGTTCCTCGCCCTAGCAGCGAGTCCTGATTCGTCTGTTCCCGGGCTGAGGCGCATGCGCTGCATTGCAGGGCGTGCATCTCGCTGCAACCGCCCCTGGGCCCCCGAACTCCACACCCTCTCACCCCATTTCCCGGGAACCCCGAAGGGGGCACCCCTCGCCACGCCGAGTCCACGACCCCAGTCGGTCTTTTGCGTCACATTGAGTTAGGCTCTTGGTCGATACGGACCAGGCGCCGGATGGCTCATCAACGCCACTTTCATAAAATATGTGATTAAAATTCCCGCTGTGGGTGCTAATGTCTTCATTAAAATCCTGAAAATACCAGTTTGTAATCTAAGCACAGCCTATCTCGCTGGCAGCGTGTTGTGTTAATAAACTCTTTTGACTTGCCCACTATCAAATAAATCATAACTTTTAAGGATTCGAGGAAAAACGCCAGAACTAAATGCAAAAGCATTATGTTCCCTCATTACCACATTCAAAATTGCTCGCGTCCCGCACTATTGTATGACAGGTCTACCCCCTCCCCCTTCCCCCGTAGGGTACGGCGCCCCTTGGAGTGTCTGGGGTCTGAGCTTCTTCATTCCTCCCCCTGGCAGCGCCGGAGCCTCCACGCACCCCTCGCCCCCCCGAACCCGCGCCGGCGCCCCCTCCAGGGCTGTCACGCGAGCGCTCACTCCGCTGCCGGCTGTAGTGTCAGTAGCTGCCCGTGCTCCGCTCCGACTACTCGCTCCTGACAGTGCATCATCTCTCGGTTTAAACAACTTCTCCGGATAGCTTAATGCTTAAAGACATCTAGTGTTTTTAAAGGCGAATATTAAAATAACAGTGAGAAACTATAGTGCTCCTTGGATTTATTCGCACCAACTCGACTCTGCTGGCTGACATCATTCAATGGCTTGCAGAAAAGCCAATACTGTTCCTGTTTTGGTGAGTTGATCTTTTCTGAAAAGTTTTTTACGAATTGCATGTGTATTTATTTTAAGATTCTTAACATTTTTCAATTACTAAATGTTCCTTTAGCTTTCTTAAATATTGCTATTTTACTAGAAATCTCAAATTATTTGTAGTAAAAAAATGCCTCGGGTTTTGTGATTTTTTATGTGAAAGTTATCGCGTTTTATGTTCTTTGTAACTATTTATTGGGGCTAAAGCTTTAGGTCTTCTTTAAAATCGTTTAAACCACTAATCGATTAATATAGTTCGAACAATGCGTGCTCGGCGAACAGTATTTGTGCCAACCCTGTCAAGCGAACAGCTGTTTTACGGATGTCAAAACCTCCAAGGCGAAGGCGGCCCACACCAGTGACGTCACGTGGCGTATTATCCACAAGTACATATTTCTCTCCAAACATAGATATAGTGCGAAGTAGGCTTATACTTAGGGATGTACACACAATTTACAGTAGTTTTCAGACAATGTTGCTCAACTCAAAGCACTGTACTAAAAATCCTCCAAATAATAATATATCTCACACTAAAATAGATCAGGTCTAAAATATCAATGTATGGCAAAATCTACCAAACCAAACAATAAGTGAACTAAAAAATATGTCTCACTAGCAGCAATATACTGAAATATTTAATAAATTTGAACACAAAATAACAATGTTCACAAGATGATTTTAACAAAAAAAACTATTTATAACCGCGTGAAAACACAGTTTTAACCAAAAATGTGAAGTTGAAAGTCGTCGATATTATAGACTATGTATATTTCAATGTAAAATATTAAATAGAACATTTATTTGTTCTTTGAGTTGAGCAAAGTTGCCTGAAAACCACTGATAATTGTGTATGCAATAATTATTGTTATTAATTTGTCTGTAATAAAAAGATAACCCCTTAAAATGGTTTATTTTTTAAACCAATCTTACGTTATACTTTCAGTTATTTGTCAATGAATTTAGTATGTTTTCAAAACGTCATTAACAAATACATCGTTTGAAATCACGAAAATGGTACACAGAAATGATGAAATTTGATAATATGTTACCTATTATTATAAATATATTTAAATGTATGGCAGTTTTCCACCCATTTCAGAGATAAAGTTGGCCCTGCTGTGGGGAGTTGCCGACGGGACTGCCGCCTCGCGCACCGAGCACCGAGAGGCCTCTCGGGGTACCTACCTCATATTATTTGCAAGGACCGTAGATGACCTCGTTTTGCAATAATTTTCGCGAATGCGGCAGATATTACTAAACTGCGGCCCGCTTTTCGTTTTCGAACGATTTTTTTACAAAGATTGATATTTTTATTTTAAAACTAGTATTAAAAAACTCTCAAACGGTGAGTCTTGAGTCATAAAATATCTTTAGATTTTTGTGTCAAGTCTACCATTTTCTGCTCTCAACGTCATTTCAATCATGAACTATCGGAATTTGGAGTATCGTTTAAGCGTTATTTACACATTAGACAAAACATTATGTTAATACTTCATATCTTTCAATTGTTTAATAAGAAGGAGAAAAATTAAAGACTCGGGTGAAGACAAGTAATACTATTAAATAAATACAAATTTTTGAAAGTGATCATTTGAAGGTATCAAGGTGCTCAGATGGCCAAACATAATTGATGATTAAATCACATCAAATAACGCACGTACGCAGTCTGCCTACTGCCTAGTAGTAGTGAGAACCGATTCTGGCTCGGCGTCTACTCTGTCTGCGCCTCCACTTACAACATGACATTAATACCGTGTCAGTTGACAACATCGAATGAGACAAGTGGATCATGGATACAATTCAATTTGGACATTGGATCCGGTCCATTCTTTATTTTACTTCTCATTTTTACACGCATTATGACTTTTGGCATTATGTTTTATTGTAGCTTGTTCCATCCGTACAACCATTTATTGGAGCTTGTTCTGCTCGTACATTCATGTCTTCGTAGTTTGTTCTATCTATACGCTTATTTTGCTGTAGCTTGTTCTGTCCATACATTCGTGTCGTCGTAGCTTGTTCTATCTGTACATTTATTTTGTTGAAGATTCTTCTGTCCGTACATTGATTTCGTCGTAGCTTCTTCTATCTATACACATGTTTTGCTATCTATTGTAACTTTTTTGTCCGTACAATCATTTTGCTAGAGCTTGTTCTTTCTATGCATTCATTTTGTTCTAGGTTGTTCTGTCCATGCTTTAATTTTGTTGTAAAATATTCAATGTTTGTTGACATTATTGAAACCAAAAAAATATATTATCATAAACATTTCTTTAAATCTTATTAGATTGGAAATGAATACAGATGCCAACAAAATATTAAACAAATTATGTACCTATTTGATTGGTTGGTTTTAAGATTTCTTTAAAAGAAGAAACCTAATTAATGGCGGCTCGTTTTACTATTTGAATCCGAATGAAAATATTTTGTTTCGCATGTCTACGTATCATTATTTGTTCTCTTGCATTGATTGTTACAATTCATTTGGTATCGCTTTGTCATTGTCTTTAATTGGTCATAAAATATTTTTATTTTTATTTTTATTGCATAAAGACACGTGTATCTATTCAATACATATTAGTATTGTACTCGTTTCGCCAAGTACCCGCTTGAGAATTAGCGCCTCCTACAAAACCCCTATCAAACCAAATTCTTACTTCAACCCATCAACATTCCTAAAGCAATCGGTTCTATGATTCAAATATATTTGCTGAACAGTAATACAGAATGATGCCTACTCTCTAAAAACGTTTGCTTTTACATCTAAAATTTCATTCAAGCCAGAATCATCTGACTTGTCTGTCGCACTTTATAATACAGTAAATTAGAATATCATGCCAGTACATACGAGTATGTGTGTATTGTATGTATCATTGTCAATATGTAATTCTTATGTAAATGATAAAGTGTAAGTATGAACATACCTGACCTCTGACGAAATACATACCGACTAGGTATGAGATATGGTATGCCTGTGTATTGTGTATGTACATGATAGTATGTGTATGTACGTATTATCTGATATCGCCGGTGACGAGCCATTAGCAAGGCCGTCATCAAATTGCTGCGAAAGGTAATGCGAAGCCGGTATCATCCCAGTCATGATTTTTGCGCAGTTTTCAAGGCTTTAATTTTAGTGAATTCTGAACAATAGACATTGAATAATCTCAGCAATTCCACGACGGCTGACGCGGTACGCGGGGTCACGTGCAGACTTTGCCTTAGATTCGCACAAGTCCACAAGTTGGATCTTCTTTATATCGACGTGCGAATGAAATGATTTGTGTCAGAAACGAAATTTGTGTCAGGGCCAACATCACCTTGCTCAAAGGAGCGCTTTAGTTCTTCACCTTTTTCTTACAAATATGAAATAGTACGGCCTTTCATTTTTTAAAACTAACCATAGCTAATCAATCATAGCTAATCCATCTATAAGGAACTTATGATATCATTTAAATGTAGCTATAATTAAATCCTGACTGCATAGAAATAAGAAAAAATCCTTCGGTAATTATTTATAACTTTTGGATCATCAATTTATTTTATCTATAGAAGATCGTGAATTTATTTAGCTTAGTAAATTTAAAACAGAAATGCCTCGTAAGGAGATTTGAACAACTAATTTGGTATTTATATCGCCACCCACCTATGGCAACATTCAAATTATAAACATGAAAATATTCCAATACTCAGAAGTTTTCTCATCTCTTCGTCAATATAGAAAACTCTTAGTTGAGCTATTTCTCTATATTAAATAGACTTAATAATTGGATTAGACCAAACGGTACTTACTTTATCTGTCTCCCATGAGATGTATATTTTATTTTGCTATTTTCTGAACCTATTTATGATAGGGAAATCCTTTTGCTAACGTATTCCCGAATCAATCGTTTTCGAGCAGATTGAAGAATAATATCGCCTCTCATGAGCGGTCAATCTATACGAGCACTGCTTTATTCAAACCTGAACAACCACAGAATGCTGAAGTCGTGAGTTTAATGTCCAAAATAGAAATAAACAAAGGGCGCCTCCCTCTTCCCTCCGGTCATTTAAAAACTAACAAGGAGACTTCAAAATTAAATAAAATAAAAAAAGGTATCCAAGATGTTGGCGAAGAAAATTAAGGCAAATTATTCAACTTCGAATTCGGAAAACGATGATTTATTTTAAGTTGGTAATTACTAATTACTAATGACGTTCTCCACCACGATTTTTCAATAAAAAGATTTCCTATTTTTGTAACAAGCCCCGCCCCCACCTACATGTAAATGTCCTGAAGTATTATTTGAGTAATAAGTAAATGAAATGTTATTTAGTACCGTTTATTTAGTGATGATGATGTCCAGTTATATAAGGAGTTGTTTTCTATTTAAGATTATAGAGACTGATTCAATCGTGAATAATCGATGACGTATGGTTTAGCCAGCCCGAGGAGGTGGCACGACTCACTCTCGACCTGGCTGACTCAACTGTCCTGACTTTCACCATTTACTATAGCCAAGAACCAAGTCAGCGGATGTTGGGCTTCCGTAGCGGAGACGGGGTGCGCATAATAATCAACAATGCTGGCAACACTGGGGGAAGTCCCAGTCTTGCCAGTTACTTCATTCGTGTCGAGTGCAACAGAAGTATGGTATAGGTATGCGTTTTAGGATTTAAGAAGAAGCTTGATAGGGCGGTTTATGACAGGGAAAATGCTACGAAAATTTCCGTTAAAGAGCAGTAGGCACATTCGGACACACAGACTGAGTGTTGCAAATTCGAAACCCGGTAGGGCAATAAAATGTGTTTTAATTGTTACACACAGGTACTTCATCAAATAAAATATTATTGTATAATATTATTCTACATTTGCAGCACGTTCGGTATCACCTATTTCACGATCGAAGCTTTGCTTCAATTGGCTTTGCCTGTGATTTTAATAATACCAAATTTTAAACTTTATTCCACTATTTTTTATTTAAGACCTGACCGGTTTCACCTTATGACGGGCATCTTCAGACTGGTACAATTTCAAGTAAATCTATGGCATGTATACTATTAATGGACGCTTTTGAGTCTCATGGAGATTGAGACGCCTTTTGAGTATCATTGAGGCTTTGCCTGTGTTTAGTGAGCATATCTGAATATCAAAATACTTCCCAACCTTCATTTTTTACCTCTCCTCTCTCTCTCCTCTCCCTCTCCTTACCCCCCCCCCAACATTATTCGTCTTTATTACATTCCTCAAACGGGGATGTGACAGTTCCACCAGCTCCGGAGAGTTCGATACACCGATCTGTTTGCCGGTTGATCAAGGCATACGAGTACGTGCTAGAATTGAAAGTGTTTCGAAATGATAATTGAAGCCGAAGTTTTTTTTCTATACAGCGACACGCAAGTGAAAAAAGTAACATCTTTCACCGCTAACCAATTCCTGTTTGCGTTGCCAAAACTATTATCAGGAGCTTGGTGGGCGGAGCGGCACAATTACCGAATTACCCGCAGCGAGCACATTCTACTTGTTGCGTTTAACGCTTTTCTGTTTTCTGCACTCGCTGCGGAAACGCAGACCTCATTACTAATTACTGCAAAACGTGGAACCGTGTAGGCACTTGTCTACGTGTTCATTATCTTTTTCCAACGTACCACCCACCAGGTGGTTGGGGCTGCAAAATTACCTCCCGTTTTCTCTCGCCTTGGAAAAGGTCAGACGCCAGATGACGTTCGAGACTTTGAGAGACATCCATTTTAATTCCACCATCCCGACTGTAATTATTTACTTTCATTTGCAATCGGTGACTGCAGACAGCCTTGGTAGAACGGCGTGACGTGCCTTTTCTCAGAAATCATATAATTATATGAGTTTTCGTTTTATTTTTAGGTGATACCGCTGGTGGTGGAAACAGAGAACATACATTTTGTAAATGTAATCATATCCTGATATAATTGAAGATCTGCGGCTAGTTGATTTTTTGTTAAAGTTACGGCCTAAGGTTGATTGATTTTTTGGTACCAACGTTTCGGACAGCCGTTCAGTGTTCATAATCAGGGCAGATGTGAAACGTTGAACCAAGCAAGAGAAGGATGCGCAACACGGCTTATTACTCCAAAAATAAATCATAATTCATATTTTCCCCTTTGATTATTTAAGTTAAATGTGGAAAAATCATTATCTTACAATATGTGTCAAGATATTCTCTGACAAATAGCTGGTCCTCCATTGTGACCCCCCCCCTCTCCTTTCGGTTACATGTGTCGTGTATGAGAAAGGAGAGGTCACAACGGAGCTATTAGCGGTATGCCAATACATAGTTATAAATATGTACGTTGAACTTCTGATACAAGCTACCTATTATTAACTGTTTGTTTTAAAGTTTAAAGTTATAAAATAATTATTGTGGTATATTAAATACACATAATTTTACTGTTACAAACTACATTCATTATTACAAAGATACTTTCCATATAGTGATAAGTCGCAAGTTTTACCGCAATGCCGAGCGTGAAGCACACGACACCGAACGAATCCAGCAATAGAGGTGACCCGTCAGCTACACCGAGCCTATTATCTATTTACATTACTGGTCCATCCTCAATCGGGCCAAACGTGTCCAAACAAGTTATTTGTTTCCGACCAGTTTGCTGGAAAAAAACTATTCCGCGGAAACCTGTTCTCGTTCCGCCTGGTCAGCTGTCGGCTTGTGATAAGTAATAGATAAGCTATCAGAGTTCCGCACCCCTCCCGCCTCCCCCCACTGACTGGTCCCAGATGATTGCCCGATGGAGCATGGAGTGAGAGCGACCCACTCTGCCGCGACCTTGACGCGATGTGGAACTATTTCTTGCCCTGTACTCGTACACATCGTTCCCGCTACTCTCTGCTTCCTGCCCGGCAGGCATCTCGCTGTCCCACCAGCGGTTGTGCTTACTGCTAACTAACGCTCGCCTGCCGTTTTATTGTAAACCAAACACCAAAAGGAAAAGCTTATGTAAAGCTACAACCCAAAAACACATAAATCTATCATTGGTGCGAAAGCGGCTTTTGTAATTATTATTCGTATTAGGTACGAGTATCATATCCAACAGCTACTAGCAATAACGAAAATTTTATGGAATATTGGGTTTTAGATTATATTTGAATCTTCTGTTCAGGGTGGGTACCTGGGACTGATTGCAATATTAATTTTCTACGAGAATATCAACAAAAAATCTGCCCCACGATTCACCGCTACATATTGTAGGATTTGTTTCAACCGCATTGTCTTGTATCGTAAGGATCTCATTTTGACATGTCGCAGGAAGGGGCGATTCCGAATAACGAGCCGAAAGAGAACTATGTTTTACAATTGCCCGCACTGTGTAATTAATTACTAGAAATTAATCAATATTTGCCCATTTCAAATCCCTGCGTTCATCCCCTAATAGGCCAAACTTCCAGACTGATTTCTATTTTTTTTTAAATCCACGTGCCTTCTACAGAATCTTTTTTTTCACTCAATCTGCTTCAGCAACGATTTTGTGAAAAGTTTTATATCTTTAAAAATCAATGGTTTATAGTAATTCATATTTGTTTGTTTCAGATTCCAGAAATCATTTACCCTGAAAACTTTTCGTGAAACGTGTTTTCTAAATGTAAGTACCTATCTACAATTTTAATAGTTTTTAAAGATAAAAATACATCATCACAGTAATTTAAACGATTCAAATAAGTCTATCAGAAGCAATGATCACACATCATTTGATTAACAAGTTTATTCGTATAAAACAACCCACACACACTACATGGAAATTTATAAAAAACATCAATTCAATAGGCATTATTTTCTTCTGACGCATGACAATTCACAATACATTGCTTAAACTCTCGGAAAATCGGAATATATTTAGCTTCTACTTACGCAAATGGTTTTCGACAACCACAAAGAATGTCGTAATTTTCAGAAAACTGACTGAAAACTAATCTTTTTATTTCCGAGAAATTTGGTTCAGCTATTTCTTTAAAAAACCGGCAATACCTACTCTATGTATTCTCATCAGGTTTACAATAAGAAATATAATGTTATGCTACATTCTTCTCGCAGTCTTTTGAACGACTTTCACCAAGGTTGGGATATATTCATTTTCATTCATTATGCGTTTTTTTTCAATGACCTCATCCAGCGACAGTTTTCCCCTTTAAACTATGACATAAGCTCTGCCTAGCGGTGCTTTCCGGCACTAACGCTTGGCGCCAATACTCGTACGTTGTTGAAATGCGCCACGGCACTTGCCCTCTGAAACAGATCACGTCCCTGTCCCTTCACTACCTCCCGTCATAATATGCGGTAGATATTACTAGGGCTGCCAAACTGAGTTATTATTTAAATTTAATTTAATATGCTTGAAAGAGAGAAAGTCGGATAGGTGCCGTAGATAATTTACCACGCCTTGACTTCAAATAAGTAAAATGATAATCGTAAAACTATATAAGTGTAAATGCATTGTGCATGAGTTGCTATGTGGGTTACGCTGGATTTTATTGACATATTATTTCGTAGAAATATTATTGTAATCTCAGTTGTAGTCATGCGAGGAAAAATAAATAAAACACGTAGATTAGACAGGGAATGTTTTATTCTTGGAAGCTGAAAATCTGTGTCATTATAACATTTTTTTAACGTTTAATATATAAATTTGGTAGAGTGCGGCTTTAAAAAACTAGTTTCATAAATTGATAAATAAATTGGAGACGTCTTGCCAAGATCGCGACAGTTCGCCCACTGAATACATATTTTCATCTTATTCTTTCCTCGTCTCGCCTGGGAGATATTTCATTCATCGACCCCTAATGCTGCACTATTTCATATAAATAAACAATTTTACATTTATTATTTGGCATACCATACAAAGGATACAACTAATTCGAACTAAGTGCGATACTTCAGACCCATTAGTATTACTTCAAATAATTTCCTTTGTGAGTACGTACGACCGTACGAGTGTCAACTTTTGTTAATTGAAATGTTCAAATTACAAAAATAATGTTTTCAAATTCCTACGAGTATAATGTATTTAGACATTATTCTTTACTTGAAATGGGTGGATTAAAGCAATTAATATTTTCTCTTAAGTCAAGTTACATCTTGTGATTTTTCACGGGTAACAACTAGTTGAGTGATAATTAGTTCTGATCTATAATAATACGTATTTCTCATTATGTAAATCATGTTAATAACATAATGTTATCGCATTTTCATTTGTACTATTGCTTGCAAGGCTAATTAGCATAAATTTTATGCATTGCCACGTGTTGAATACCATCCACAATGATAGCTAGACAGTGAGATTAAATATGATCATAGTACCTATATTATTAATAATTAAAATGACTATATATGAATGACATAACATAACAAAAATGTATTTATACAACAAAGTTCAGAACACCTCACAAAGAACACGTACGTACCTACCTACTTGGAATACCCACTTGTCGAAATACATTAATCTAGTGTGTCATTCGTTTATTTTTTTCTTTTTGTAGCCATACCTTATAATAACCGTAACTTTCCACTATTTCTATTAAACAACACATGTAACAGAAACAGAGGTTACAACAAAGCATTCACAGGAACACGTAGGTATTTTCTAAACTTACTTCTATATATCATAACATACTTATCTCTGCACGCGGCCAAAACTAACGAACCAGCAAACGAACAAACTTTTAAATCGATTTTTTTTTGTACCTACACAAAATATCAACAGTGACGAAGCCCCCGACTGCAACGATAAGTTTGTCGATCCGTAGACAACTTTATCAGTTTCTATTTAGATATCTTGTCCCCCATCACTGTGGCTTTAACTTGCTGATAAGTGTGGGGCGAAATGCCATTCTGCCTATAAAGTTACGGATAACAGGCGGCATTAGCGTCACATTGCTATCAGTGCTCCATTCACCTGGTAACTGGCCTGGTTAACAATTAGAATTGATAAAGCATTCCGCAGCAGAGATAAGGGGAGATTGCGATGAGGGGGCACATAGCAAGAATTCCTTGCCAATTTCTTGCATACATATTAATTTAATCGTTTAGAGTTCTGCCGCGGAGAGCTCCGTTGTAAGTTTTCTTTCTGTTACGTGGGACGTAATACCTATTCACAAGTGGTATCACTCTCCTTGTTTGTTTTATGCGTTGAACGCATAGTATGGTTCTGCTACTAAGAGCTCTGTTGTAAGCTCTCTCTCTGTTACATGTGTCATTTATGAGAAATATAGAATTGTTCCAATACATACCTACATGAGCGGTACACCCACATGTCTGAGTCCTTAAGTACAAAGGTTCAACATTATTGTACTTACTTTGAATGTACCATATTTTTATAACATTTCGACTAATCGTTTGATTGCGTTGATTCAATGTCCAATGTCCGATGGATTCAGCTTATTTATTATTTTCAATATTTTAAGAGAGTAATAACGACATAGTTTATGACTTTATACCGTTGTTCAATAGAAAGTTGTGCTTTACCTTGTGGTCGTCTTAAAAGCTACAGGTAGGCATGTAGGTAACAAAAACCTTTTTTTTAATCTCAGTAAGTCGTCGGTCAATCGTGATGTAGTCATTTAACTGTCCGATTCTACAATTTTACACCCTGTGTTTTCCCAAAGGCATTTTGAATAATCTTACTTGCGTTTTGTACCAAGAGCAATTTATGCATGTTTTGATTGTATAAGCCAGATGGGAGTAAAAATAAAATAATTAAATGCGTTGGTATATATAAGAAATAAGGCTCACTTCAATATTTGACATTTGGGTGACCCATCCACGACTCGATGTCTGATAAAAACCTGTATTATTCTTACTTCAACCGCCAGTTCCAGTTGTGATAAGCTTCAATGTGTGTTTCTGGTTACCCTTTGTTAAGTCTGATCATGGTTATGTACTCCACCACTTACCGCGTACATATATTCGTCTAAGGGTCCAGGATAGTTTGATTCTGAAGGCTTTTGTGGCCCTTCAGCCATCTAAAATATATTTACCTTTTGGGAAAAGGCTTGACTCAACCGACAAAAGTTTGGGACTTTTTAGCTTTTTGTCGCTTCAGGTAACTCAGTGAGAGCATTGCGTTACCTGGGTTAACTTTTATTTTGAAAATCCAACCAGGTACTGAATACTTATGAATTTTATTGTAAAAAAAACTTTGAAGTCAACTTAAAAAACTAAACTTAAAAAAAAAAAAAACTTCCCAAAATGGCGTTTCAGCCCTTTTGCCTTTATTATAACATGGCCATCCATTATTACTATTACGCTGCATCTTGAAATTTTAAAGTCTCTTAAACATCTCCAATATTGTGATGCTTTGTCATGATAATGTGTGTGATTTAGAATCTTAAAACTTAAAGAAAACTTGCCCTTCATCATAAGTCTTCTGGCGTCCGGCTTTGAACATAGACCTCCCTTGAATGTATCCAGTTTCGCTGATCCTTGGTGACTCCCACCCGTCTGAAGCCGGAAGTTCTCTTCAACTCGTGTCCCCGTGTCATCAGCTGTCTGAAATGCATAATTTACGCCATTCGATGATATTGAATACACTTTTCCATCTTCCGAAAAAAATAATATCCTTAAGTACGGTGGTCATCGTACACATCTTAGTTATTTTGACATGCGGTACAAAAGGATTCTGAACTTAGTTTCCCCAAAATATTAAGAAATATGTTCATAAAATGATGGAAATGAATCTGACATGTCAACACTTATTACTGTGTTCAATTACTGAAATGCACAAGTGATAACGTAGAACGTAATTTACTTTTTTTATGTGACTACCGCACAAAAGTTTAAACTGCTCCCAACCGTCTGGAGCCAATGTGTAGGAGTGGTGGGTAGGGGAAAGATATAAGAAAGAAGAAAGTTGGGAAGTACCTGACTATTTAGATCTCGTCACAAAAACGACTAAAGCCATTTCAAGCAACGTTTTGATTCTGAATGGTGGTCTTTCAGCAGAGCGATTTCTTCCTCTTCACAATAAAACATAGTCATACAATAAATCATCACAATAATACTATTGTTTATTTTAAAATGAGACTTACATAAATAATAATATATTTTACAATCCTTAAGTCAATATTCCTTAGCAGAAAATTCATATAAGAACTTTTTTGTTAATTCTAATTTAATCTTATTTGGTAATTCATAAAATACCTTTATATCTCCGTACATCAATGACTTTTTTCTGAAAGGTAGTCTTACGAGTATTTTGATCCCTATTCCTCGTCTCATGTTTGTGCCTGTGCTGGAAATTATTTTTTTCCTCAGAAATTCAGGTGATGTATGGCCATCAATTATTTTGTAAATTAATAATATGGTATTGAATTCAATAATTTGTTAAAAAAAAAATTTTAACTCCTCCGACATTTGATAATACAAGGGCAGCTTCACTTTACCTTTACGACTACCACTGTGCGTGTCTCGGATGCGTGATAATCCACGTTATAGGCCACGGAGTTCGTGGCTTTCGGAGCCTTATTGCAACTAAATTAATTTAAAATTCATATTTACTTCCTCTTCATCTACGTGACGACAATTTCTCGAGTCAATTCTCCTCGTCAGATTGTAATTTGGTTAACTTTTTATTAACTTCAAAGTAGGCTTCTCGTTACACCTAGATAAAGCAGACACGATGAACGATCATCCGTTGAAATAGTAATACCGAATTGCTAGGTGCATAATATTTATCCGATTCTTAACATTTGGATCAAATTATGTACCCACCTACCAAATGCTGAAGATATTAACTCTTTATACAGTGCGAGCGGGCTTCGTATGATCGGATCTTGTCTCCAATAGCATCAATATTAAAAACTGTATATTTTATAGCATGTCTAAAGTTTAAACCCAACACCAATCATCGCAACTGCCACCTCATATCTCACATTCAAAACAGAACTAATTTGATCGTTTTTTTTTTATTTACAGGTGAAAAATTCTCATGAGAAGATCTTCTGATCAGGAAAACAACTTTTTAGAAACAAAAAGATTTCGGCATAAAGATTGGAAATGAAGCAACAACTACACTCTCGCGCTCGGGATTCCTCGAGTAGTCTCGCCGAGAGTGTAGAGCAGGTATACAAGTATTTTATTTCCTTTCTTGTGTCCTGCCCCCTTTTGGATATTCATGACCTACGGTAAAATAATTTTAATAATAAACTCGAGAGCATTATGGACTCGCCACTCCGTTATAAAATAGCAGTATTCAACGGATCTATCGGTGGTATGCCTTAGCTGTTCTAGTATAATATTTATTCAGTTATTTCATGCTAGATTAGCTGTAACTTCCAGCTCCATTACCGCGACAGACTTTGCACATTTTAAAATGCATGCCCGATGGCCGATACAGCATAATGAAATGCGCATGATGTTTATGGGCCGTCTAGCCAGAGGATTTGCATACAATCTCTAGAGATATAATGGGAGGCCATTATTCTTAACTGTTGCCTAAAACTATGGCGCAAGGTCACACTATCTGCAGGCAGGTCAGGTTCTAGTGTAGCCGACAGCTAATAGACAGGCACTAACTTGATATGTGTAACTAAGATGAGAACAAATCTTTGCAGTTAATGCATAACATCTGGGCATTCGCGAATATGAATTATTGAACAACTAACCAATATGGAACGAATAGTACCTACGGCACTTTGCCTTATTTCTATTAGTTGCTACCCGGCTTTGTCCGAATTTCACCACTATTTTTCCAAAATAGTTTTTCTTTTTAATGGCCAATTTATTCATACATAATTATTAATTTTTATTTAAATAGTAATAATTCCAAGTAGTTTTTATTTTATATCGTCATCTATAAATTGACATATAGCTCAACTACCTAACTTGGGGGTTTATTTTTGTTTTTATTAATTTACCTTTAATATTCGGTGAGAAGTAAAATAACATTATTCGATGAAATCGGCTCTATAAATGAGAAAAAAAATGTTGATTTGTTATTTTCGAAATTTTAATATGTACCTAGTAAATAATTCCTAGGATAATTATTTTTTAACTATAAATAAATTTGGTAGTATACCATTTTCAGCATTTGCGCGTAAAACATTTTTAATTACGCGTTTTAACAATCAGCTTTATTAAATAATATGACTCTCGGTGCAATCGTTTAATTGTAAATCAAAAACGTTCACAATTTTTCATGATGATTTAGTGGTGATAATCAACACCTGGAAGCTACAGCTTACCCTTGGTCACTGGTCAACATCACATAATATGCGACCATCTTCCACGTGTGCCGAATTAGAAAACGCCCAATTGCAATTCATAATATCCCGAATATTGAAGCCAGTCTGTTTCAGTTTGGCAGTATCGGGGCTGTTGCACAACCCGGCCCCTCGTTGGTTTCACGCAATTTTAGCAAACTCGCGTTCTGTCGAATGACTTTCTATTCGGCACCTCATGACGTGGGCAATGGTGTAACGGATCTGTCCGTTCAGTAATAATAATAATAGCGGTAATTGTACCGATTGTTGGGTGGTAGATGCTGTTAGCCTTAGGGGCTATTTCACCACCTCTCAATAAACTACTATTCATTAGTTAACTCTAATCATCGGAATATTCGTTTGTTATCTCTTTCCGCAAGTTTGGCTGGCAACGTCGCTTTTTTTCAAACCTTATCCCGTCTGCTGTCACGTCTGTCAATACAATGCCGTTATTTCTAACATAAACTAACTTTCACAACACAACATTCGCGCGCGAAGCTCATTACATCCCTCTCACCAAATAGTTAAACGCGTCTCTATATTTAAATAAAACATATTTCTATTTTATAACTTTATTGTATTATTCAGGGGCTATTTCACCACTTCTCAAGAAGCTGTCAACGTAAAGTGCACCTTTTAAAATGGCGGCGTACTGTTTTGACAGCTGGCTGGTCTAGTCGGCGAGTTTTCTGTTGAAGTTGATTTTTTACTGTAATTATGGAAGTGGTTGAAGATTTAAATATCTTAGACGAACAGGACATGGCGGAAAGACGTAGACCGTGTGTTTTCAAACCAAGAGTCAATTTTTATACGTCTTAGATGACATTGAGTTTAGGTCAAGATTTCGCTTGACAAAAAATGCCGTAAAGGAGATACAAAATATGAAATATGAATAGAAATATGTTTTATTAAATATGGAGACGCGTTTAACTATTTGGTGACAGGGATGTAATGAGCTTCGCGCGCGAATGTTGTATTGTGAAAGTTAGTTTATGTTAGAAATAACGGCATTGTATTGACAGACGTGACAGCAGACGGGATAAGGTTTGAAAAAAAGCGACGTTGCCAGCCAAACTTGCGGAAAGAGATAACAAACGAATATTCCGATGATTAGAGTTAACTAATGAATAGTAGTTTATTGAGAGGTGGTGAAATAGCCCCTTAGTCTGGTGGCTTGTATCTCGCATCTGGTGGTTAGCTGGGCATTCACCGGCCACCCGCCGGTGGCCAGTTTTGCCGGCTAATGCCCAATTTGGGCTGACCAATGTGTGCATCTCACATCATAATTAAATACAAACTTTAATCATTACTCAACACCACTGTAAAGTTTATCAGCGGGAAACCTAAACATGCTAACATTTCATAACCAGGGTACCTAAATATTCGCGTTTTCTAAAACACCTTCGAATTTTTCACCAGCTCGGGCGTTCTAAAAGGACTCTGTTCAAACCTCGCTTAGTGCTATCCAAAGACATTAGAACATTTGAAACGGTTGGGTTTTCACTTGTTTATCCAAACTATATATTGAACAGTTGGTCATATCTCAACAATGGAAGTAAAGGAAGAAAGTATTCGGAATGAGACGTAAAGTGCACATAAACGGTACAAACCCCGGAACGAACCAGGAAAACTACTTAATATTCATAGAAACTTATTGAGGAGCTAGTAAGAATACAAACAAGATTCTACTACCTATATATACATTCAGCTGTAGACAACGTAAAAATAATAAAGAAAAATTCACTCATAAATGGTGCCACGTTTTGGAACCAGGAGAAGTCGTGAGACAACACCAAATGGCAATCCTGGTGAATTTTATTAAAGGAACTGGGCTTGCAAGAACTATGCAGTCTTTCTCCGTAGCAAATATTTGATCAAAAATAGAGAATTTTACTTTAAAGAGACTAAAAATATTCCAAGAAACTTAACATTTCATTTCGTATAGGTGTAATATTGTATTATATTGAGTAGAGTATGCGGGTCTATTTAAATGTCTCTTTCAGTGGATGTGGTAAGGTGAGAAGTAACATAAAATTTAACGATTCCATATATAATGGGATTGCTGTAAAGTTGATAAAACGAATAAATTTTGTCTTGGGAAAACCCATTAGAGCAGTTTTGAAAATGTTGGTACAAATATGTAACCTTTTTACAATGTAATCATCAATTGCGCAGACGGCTGGAGGCTATAACCGGACAGGCGGCGGTACTAGCGAACACATCAGCATCCGCAAATGCCTAATATACACAGAACGTGCGCGTGTGAAACGATGCAACAAGTTATAACGAACCTCTCAGCGGCAGACAAAATTCCAAGCCTTCTGTTTTTACTATTTGCCATTTGCCAGCCGCAGGCTACGGTTGCTCTCTCTTATTCTCTTAAACGACGCATGTATCTGGAAGAGGTGTTAAGACGGACCTTCCAGGCAGTTTGCTTTGCGCAGAGTGGGCGCAGATGAGAAATAAATTAAGGTTAGGCACCGAGGCGGCAGAAGGCGGCTCATTTCACCTTCAGCCTGGGCATGCAGATTTATCTCCGAACCGGTTCCTCCGCCGCGCACAAGTTCAACTGCATTAAGTGCAACTCCCCCTGCTCTGTGCGCTGCGCTCTGTCTGGCATTGGATATTGCCGAAGCCGGTTTTCGTGTATCTATGCGGCTGCATTATGTTGTAGGATTTACCTTTGGTGGGAATGCAAGCTACACAAATATGAGGCCTTTTTCTTATGTTAGTCAAATTTCTTATCATCTTAACATTCTTAACTGTAAAGCAGTTAAATTTCTAAAAGAGTGAGCTCTGGCATCTTAAAATTGGTACAGGTTTTTTGCCTGGATTTATTAGGTCAGTACAACTATTTTCAGGTCAAACCGTTATCTCTATAATAAGTTGTAGAGCTTTGAAATAACCGTTTAATTATCACAAATGAGACAAGAAGCCGTGTTCTTTGTTCCACAATTTTCAATTGTTCAATAAGGAAAAAGATTTATGTGGGTGTTGAGACTCTAACACATAATCTTTTTAATGTAAAGCTCTAAACATAAACTACCCTTTAGATACTTTTGAATGCAAGCCTTTCGACTTATTTGTAATTCTTTTACTGCGTTAGTTCAAGATCTTCACCAAAATACTATTTTATTGAAGCTGTATCTCAATAATTCTTTCATAAAACTATATTCACAGGTATTGCTAAAGTGCCTCGCTAGATATGATGTCCCCATGTTAATTATAATGTGCGCAAGATTGTCGCGATTTTAGAATCTGCTTTGCCTGACCTCAACCCGCCTCTTTCAGTGGTCTCTGGTCAGTAACCGAGTGACTGCTTCCTTCAGCCGACTCGGTCATTCTGGATTAGTTCGCATTCGGGTTTAATAGATTCTATCTTATTCGTCACCGAGCCAGTGGCAACTACCTCAAAAGGTAGGCAGGAATATGTATTAACATTTCATATTTTGCCTTTAATTAGTTTTGAAACCAGACGTTACGGATTGTTAGATTTCATTAGCCATGAGACCAAACGTTGAATGTGTTATTAGTTCTGGTTCGTTTATTCCCTGATTGTCTTAACCGCTTGTAGTCATAATTGCAGGCAGCTTTTCTGTCTGGATTTTATAATCCGCGCGATTATTAGTTTAATATCAATCAAACGGAAGTGTTAAGTGGCAGACTCGGCGAATGGGAAAGAGGTGAATGCACTTGGCCACATCTTTAAAATACGGTGAAATTAAATTATGATTCCGATAGGTATGTGGCACACCATCTCTTATATTTTCTCAATTTCTCAGTATTACTCTGAAACTAATCTTGAATAACGGTTTACTACCCACCAATCGTGAATCTTTGTGAACCATAAGTAATTTCTCCTACTAAACATCCAGGAAATGTTAGGACCAAATATATGTATCTATATATACATATGTTACACGTAGAAAATTGTGTGTGAGTTTCCCATACAAAACAAGAAAAAGCGTAGATGCGATTCTTAACTATTTAAATATCATCCAGATAATATCGGGAACACCTTTGATATTTCATCTGCTACTTGTTATATTTAAACAGTCGTGTCAAGGAGGGTAAATTGACGTGATGCCGACTATCCAGCGATGCCAATGGAATGAGCTAGCACCAGCTATTAATATTAATCGGTTCCCTTGGTGCCCGCGTCTATTCTCGACGGACCCATTGAGTAGAAGTACCCTGAACAAAAGACCAATAAAAATAACGCCTGTCCCCTTTTAAATTAATATCGTCGTAGTTTATAGGCCAGTTCGTGGCTGTGATATTCTCATTTCTCGTTTAAACTGTTAAAATATTTTTTGACATTTTATATCGCCAGGTTTTTTAAGCAAACACAGTTTACTTGATATGTCAATAGTTTAGCACTTTTCCTATTGTCCCTGCTGACATTTTTTAGTATTTTTTAGGATTGTTTATTTATGGATTTCTCTTTTGTTTTTAGGAAACTAAGAAATATACACCTCGTGCCTTGTCATTCACCCCTGGATTCTCTGGGCACAATAATTTGTTTGTTTCTCCGCGGGTTACTCAGGGGCCATTGTCTTTGTATTAATGAGTCAGGTACCTGTAGTAGCGCGCGGTGAGGCCGGCACTATCCAATCTCCGCACTGCTGACTGCAGCACAAGGAACTGCGGAAGGACCCGGAAGAAAATCACCCTCAATTAACAGATCTTCCTCTGCTGCCTCAGGAGTTTTGGAACCGTTTGGAATAAACTGCCTTCCCTTTTGTAGCTACCATTGCTGTTTCTTCTGGCTGCTAGGGAAACAATGCCGAGGAGGTGGACTATACTTTGTCACATGTCCATTGTACTTCATCAGGTGCTCTGGTGGTTATGATCCAGGCGCTTGCTGGAGTACACTTAATGTGTTGTCAGATATTCTACAGCATCGCTTCGATATCCAAAAATGATCAGCTTATTCCCTTCCGATCTAGTTTTATTATCATTGAAAAAATTATAATTGTACATGACTAATAAAATAAAATAATAATTCATTTATATTCGTGTAATGTGTCAAATGGCTAAACGAAATTTGAAATTCGAACTTTATAAAGTTTTCCACTTTAAATGATTTCTTAACTTTCAATTCTCAGGGGCGGCTCGTGACTTTTTAGGTTGCTAGAGTGCTGAGATTGAAAAATCCATACGAAGATGATTTTTAAATTTAAAAAAATACATATTTTTGTATTTTTCAGTTTTGGTGGGTCTAAAATTCATTTTCGGCCACAACAACATCAATCATGACGTTTTTTTTCAATCTTAGCACTCTAGCACACTAAAAAGTCACGAGCCGCCACTGATTCTCGGGTTGGTGCACAGCTCCATACTATTAACCCTCAACTCCTTTATTTTTTAGTTTGGTAGGTGCTTATCTACTATACAGTGAATATTATCTAAAAGAGTAAGCAATTCCTTAATGGTATTTATTTTACAGGTCGTCAGTTTACTACCCGGCTTCGCCCGAGATTTGATTATGATTATTTGTTTTAGTTAAAAAGTTGTTGGTTTATAATTTGGATAGAATAATACGAAAGATACAATATGGCATTTAATTTTAGTTTTTCACAGTTAAAAATTGCACAGCTCGTTATAGAATTGACGTTGTGATAAAGCTGTGCAAATTTCATGAGGTCGAAGTTCACCGATCGAGATGTTTATGGCTTCAGAAAACAGTCCCCTGATTTATAGTTTAAATTACGAACAAAAAAATTACGCGCGTTCCAAAAATATCCAATAAGTGCAAAGATCAATTTATTTCAATTTTCAAAATGAGAAGGAATTTATATCAAAGTAGTTTTAGCTCACGAACACCGCCATATTTGTATATGTATTTATCACCACCGTCTCGCTTTCGCCTGCTGTAGTCAGTTCGGGAAAACCCAGAGAAATGAGGGCACTGAAAATTAATGTTACAAGCCAACAACTGTAAATGTAGGTGCCTACCAACTACGATTTCATTATGTACAGCTTAATAAAGAAGGGGCTAACGAACGATTATTGTTTCAGTCAAACTTAGGCTGGTGTTTGTCCAAGTGTCGTCACATTTAATATCGTCACAATTCAATGGTTAGCACTTTTTTTAAAATGGTCCCCGTCAAATTTCGATTCTAGGCCCGTTTCAGCTTCTGAACAAATAAATTGTAATTATCTGACAAACATAACAACATGACCGTTACTTTTTCAGCTGACCACAAATCGGTAAAAAAGCTGAAATAGACCGGCAATCGTCATTTAACGGTTACCGCTCAAACGCCAAATAAACAAAATGGCGCTTATTATTGAATTCTGACGATGTCAAATGTGATAAAACTTTGAAACACTCCTACCTAACTCTTTTTTAAATCCATAGATTTTTTATATCCACAAAATCTAGACTAGCGACGCCACCAACTTCAAAGTTAAGTGTGTCATATTGTACCTATGTGATCTCGGTATTTCATTTTAATAAAAATGCTTCCGTAAATAGATTTCACTTAAATGTTTTTAAGACACTTTTAGGATGAAATCTTCTACCTACTCAATTTTTTATTTTATTTGTTATCTTTTCATCATTTAAAACAAAACCCCTAATTAATAAGGTACAACTATTTAAAAAAAAACAAACTGTTTGAACGTTATTATTATCATACAATTGATAATAGTCAATGACGTTACATATATAGACACGTTATAGCCTTAGAATATTAACACAAAATGTGGCAAACAAAACACACACGTTACCAGTAAATTCATCATTCAAATATTGGTCATGTATGACAAAAATAGACATTCATAGAATATATGTGTATGAACGAAACAGATCCGAAGTTCGGACCGCGTTCCATACTTGCTTGAAACGACCTCAAGCGACGCGTGACCGTTTAGTACTAAATCGGCTTAAACACCGATCACACCAACTAGCGTGATTATTGCTTGCCACTTTGAGAGCGCTACATCGTGTCTATATTTATGTAACGTCATCGATAATAGTCTTATTTTATATCAAATGCAAGTAGTAAATGCGATTATAAATATGTTAATTAAATTATTTTCGCTATTATTTGGAATACATTATTATCTACTATTTACATATAGCATGTGCTTAATGCCTTACAGCTCTGCTATTATTATTAAAAATTCAACGCTTATATAATTCCATGTTAATATTAATGATGAAACGATGATTTTTATACAAAGATTAAGTACTGGACTATGGCTTATGACTTATTATAATTTTAAATCCTGTAATGTACTCGCATGTTTAAAATGTTATAAATTCGTAAAATAAATGCCCAAATTTCAGGGAATAAGTAGAAAGAAGATTCCTGCACTAATTCCGCTGTCAATTTCATGACCACGAAGACAATCTCTCAGTTCTCAACACCCATCCCGTCTTCCGCATTATGTGCAATAAAGGAGTTAGTTGGTACTAACACCTAACACTACTGACCCCACTCGTATTGACTTAGCCTTGCACTTCGTTGTGAAGCGAATTTCAGGTAGACTGGTAGACACAAGAACACCTACATTCTACGTTCAGGGTTGTCAGATTTCGTTTTTCATACCAGACCGAACATTGAAAAAATGTTCTGAAAACTGGGTACTTACGTACAGGTAAAAAAAGGAAAGGAAAATGAAATAAAAATTCTTAAATGTCACCGGAGAAGCTGACACGAAAGTTTTATAAATCACTTTTTCTTCTTGATTTGGATTTGAATTCTTTCGCAAATCCTCTACATCGACTTCTGTCCCTCGTCATTCTTCTCCAGGATCAATTTCTTCTATCCATCTTCAACACCTCTGGGATAGCCACTTGGCCTTGTTATTTGATGTCATCCTCTGTGCATGACCATTGACCGACAGAATCGTAAATGAATTTCACACTTAAGTAAATTTTCGAGATTTCATTGTTACTTGAAAAAAAAGTTCATGAAAGTATATTTAACACTTAATAAATAAATAAAATATTTAGATTTAGGCTTGACTCCCAACCATACCTAAGTAATAATTTGTCTTATTTTTGTTTGGTAGGTACTTTGACGTTTAGTTAGGTTAGATAAAGTTTTTTTTTTAAATGATTATGGATAATACGAAAGCATCACATAACCTAGTCCAAACTTTTCAAAATGATTCAAATGATACCGAATTCGTAAAAGAGTTGAGATACTACGTAGGTAAGTGCTCATAGTATATTTCGACTCCAGAAGTCCCTTGGAACTTAGAATGATTGGATCCGTTTAGATCTTCGTTTCTCAACCTGGGCGATTTCGCGATCAGGTATAGGATGGGTCGCGATCTGCCAAAAAATAAGTCACGTAACAAATAAATAATGATGAGAGTTTTAGGGGGGGGCAGTGTAAACACTAAATTGTAAAAACAAAAATAAATAATGCGAAACTTAGATGAACGTTAAAATATAAAGTGAGGTGGTCGTAAGGTATTTTACACTATTTTTTTGGGTTTTAAGGGGGTCGTGACACTAAAAAGGTTGAGAAACGATGGTTTGGATAGTTGGAGAATTTTTGTATAAGGTAACATCATTTCACAAAATTTTCATGTTTTTTACAGCTTTTCAGTTATTGTTCTGAAAATCCTCAGTTCTGAAATTTGGACAACCCTGCAGTCGGGAGTGTTGGATTCAAGCAACGTTTCGTCGGATTTACCTTGAGACACGAGCTTGCTTGCGAAAATGCGCGTCTGTAGTCTGTACCAATCCGCGATACCTCTTTATCTGTATCTGTATATATTATATTGCCTATAGCCTTCGGTTCAGCGGTTGCTATGCAAGCAGCTCGGCCACCTGATTCACATGAAAACACTGCTGAGCCACTTGCATGATGATTTTTTTAAAGTTTTTCTTTTCAGGAAGATTTTCTAAGGAACTCATTTTTTTTACTTATAGACTTATTTTCGAAACTGCAACAATTTTTTTAATACATGTAAATTTTAATACCTGCAAAATAACACACTAAATAAAACACTTTTCACTTACCAGAAAAATTATCTTCATTGACGTTTTTGATAGGTTACATCTGACTTTTAAAATTACACCTGAAACATCTACATGTTTTTATACGTGTATTTAACCACCTTTCAAGATCGTAGAAATATTTGTATATTAGTTTACTATTTCGTTAAAACAACTTGCGGAAGCAAAAATCGTCTACTTTATTCGTTGGTGAGTATTTTTTTTTTCTTTCACATGATTTTTTCTAAGCCAGTAAAATAGCATGAAAGTGTCTCATTATAATGTACAATCCGTGTCATTGGTTTCAGGCCCCAAATGGGACATGTTTAGACTTGACCCTGATTTACAATTTAAATCATGTCCGTCTAGTCGAATTTACCACTGCCGACTGGAGGATATTCTATATTTAAAAAAAACACATGCCAGCCTACAGAAACCTGATGCCTGAAATATTACTAAATTGGCAGTTTATGGGGTTAATAAAAATGAGTACGTAAGTACTTAACTTACCCAGGGCCAGCCTGCCGATAAAGCGCCCTGACGGACGCACAGAGCGCCTAATTTTAGCGGATTTTTTCCTTATACAGATCTACAAAATTATATTTGTAGGTTGTCAAAAGAGGATCAAATGAAACTATATTTTTTTAACCATTGATTTTTTTAATCCTCAATATCTACACTAGTCACGCCTCAAACTGCACAGATAATTATGTATATCTAAAGTTGTAAAAACCTTTGTTAGTTTTGAAGCAAGCATTTTTTTAAAGAATGATAAACATTTCCGGGTTACGAATAATCTGACAATATTTTAATACCTCCAGCTACCATCACAATAAGTGGAAAATGTAGTTTGAGCAATGATGGACGACTTAGCTAGGCAAAGGATTGAGGCCTAAACCCTGGGTGAGAACCCAATGCTTTGAACCGCTCAACTTTCGACTCCTAGGCCTCAGGCAGGCCAATGAGATTGATTATCTGTTAAAGGTTTGTTGAAGAGAACTTCGACATTTGAAAATGCTGATAAATTTCACTAGAGGTAAAAGAAAAATTGAGTTTATTTCGGGCACGCGAACACGCCCACAACACACTTCTACCGGTTTATCTCTGATAGATCCTCTGCTGGCTAAGTCCTTCATCATTGCACAAGCAACATCTTCCGCTTTTTATGATGGCAGTAGGAGTTTTCCAAATATTGTCAGGTTATTCGTAACCCGGGAATGTTTGTCTTACTTTAAAAAAAAAAAAAAAGTTTAATGATTGTTTTCGGGCTTTCAGAAAAAATAGGAATAAATGAAAATTATAGGTTATGTTATCTTTACCGCACACATGACCAAACAACTTTAAAATAACACTGTTCATAAGATTCTTCAAAATACATAAAACTATAACAATTCTTTAAAAAAACATATCTACATTGAGAGCTGAGGTATATAGTGCCAGTATAGTGCCTCTTGGGGAGGGGAGGGGCGTCAAAAAGTCCATAGCTGGTCCTGAGCTCATCTATTTTTAGCATTTCTACGTGCTTAGCGAAATTAAGATTGTCCATCACATTCCAACTTCGGTGGATAATACACTTAGAAAGAACGTGAAAATGTTTAGTTCCGAGAAAAAAGAGGAATACAGCAGATGCTCCGAGGAACTTGCGTCATTGATCCCTTCGGCACCGGTGCATAGTCGGGAAACTCGCCAAACGCGTGCCCAACATTTGTACACGGTTGACATTCAATACATGAGAACGGGTCGCTTTTACGACTCGTTCTTACGTTCAACAGCTCGGCTATGGAACGATTTGCCGGCCTCTGTGTTTCCTCCCTCCTTCAACATGGGCCTCTTCAAGACCCAAGTTCACTCCTTCCTTTCCTCAAAAAAACCCTCCACACAGCATCCCCAAAGATGACATAGGCCCTGAGGGAAATTGTTTTCCTCAAGGCCTCCTGTGTGGAATTATTGTAAAAAAAAAAAATACGAAGTATACGCAGTGCAGTACCTACCCACTGAAAACAGATAAAATACCAGTTCTGGGAGTACGTAAACTACCTAACTTAGACTGAAATACGTTTTCATATGGATCGTGAATTTCTAACTTATCTTCTCTCAACCTAATAAATAGTATTTAAGTAGTAGGTATTTAGATAAAATCTATTTATAGTATGCCTCTCAGTACTCGATACCGATATACGTATATGTGCAGTCGGGTCACCGCTATTGTAGTTATTGGGGGAGCCAGTGCAAAAAATCATTGGATAATCTTTTGGTTGCCTATTTCAATCGTTATTTTCACTTCAGATCGCCCCCACAGATAAGTATGTCCATCTGTACGAACCGTTTAAAGACCATTTGGAAATTATGAGTATTTCATTTACAATTTAATCACAGATTCTCCAAATATTACGAAGATAATTCATTTTTTCACCAGCTGGGCATCCAGCTTTGCAGTATGTTAGTTTGACGTTAAACGTCTTTAAAATCGATGCCGGGTGTGGGAAGGCATCGCGCTCAAATGAGCGACAGATTCTGTCGAAGTAATTTCAAACTTCAATAACTCGGCTAAAAATAAACATAGCGCAGCCATATTTGTTTCGAGTTAAAGAAAAATGATGAAAGGTTGTATCTGTACTGCTTCAACATTCATGGCAATCGAACGTCGCGAACTGTACTCGACTTGCTTTTCAGTTTGCACAGTGCTTTTCGACTTTCCGGATTTGACACGTGTCTATAAACGACCTCGGAAACTAATTTTCCGATCCGAGTAAAACAAGTGTTATTTTGAAGAGAAATTTATTTGTTACAACGTTCCAAGTATGTATCTCCAAAACTCAAAAAGATAAGAGACTGTGAATTTGAAGGAATGAAATTGGAAAAGGAAGTTTTCCGATTATCTTAAAATGTCGCGATATAGAAATTAGGTAAATAGAAGATGAGTTATTTTTACACAACGAAGTGGGTATTCACGGATATTTCTACATTTTTAATTCAAAATCACGATTTTTGAACATGTGGTTCTGTTGCATTACATGAGCGAAATGAGAGCAAGCACAAACAGAATCATAAAAATCGGACACCAATGCTTAGAGCACAATATTTTAAAGAGAACGCGCAGTACTACTGCGAATATAAGCAACGTAAGCGCGGCATCTGACGAGCCTGGGTCAAGTATGGATGTGGATTTCGTTTCACGAAAATAACTGGGGCCGTGTCTGACACTGCCTAATATGTTTTTCTTATTTCAAGAAGTAACTATCACGCCATTTCATCACAGGTGTAGGCAGAGATAATAGACCGACACACAACTCTGTCTCGACACACTTTTTTTGCTTCATTTACATTATTATTAGATTACCGTGCAGACATGCAAATACCCAAACTATAGACAAATTGTTCAGAAAAGTTTTAAATGTTTGCTTCGCAGTAATTAGTTTCTTAGAACAGGAAATATTTTTATTTAGGAACTAATATAGACCTGACAAACACAGAAACCCTTGTTTTCACCTTCAAGGCAGAGATTTTTTTTTAAATGCCCTTGGTCGCAGATCACTCTACTGCCCTGTTATGAATACGTGTTTTAAAGTCCAACTAAGTAAAATAGCTAAAAAGTTTGTGCGTTTATTTATCTTTGATATTTATTTTTCATTACATTCACGCCTACCATTGTAGGTCTGGTAATACAACATTTAGAGCACAGTGTGTAGAATTGTTCGACGGACAACTACTGCAAAAAGCTGTACCTTAACACCGGTAAGTAGCCGAGTTGACAAATGTGTCGGGCTACGTCTACGTCTTTCATCACTGTACAATCAAATTTTTCCGCTTATTATGATGGTAGTAGTGGTTTACGAAATATTGGTATTGGTTTTCGGAACCCGAGAATGTTTGTCCTTCTTAAAAAATATATTCTCTACTATTGTTATTACGCCGTTTTGTATAATGTGACTATTTTTTTGATGTGATGAAGATTCTCAAGGCCAAAAGTATTATCGTGATTGATTTTTGGAGTTTTATGCCATCTTGTGCTTCTTGCCCTGATGATGGTCACTGCAAGGCTGTCTGAAACGTTGGCTGAAGAAGGAGGAAGGGCAACACGGCATAATACCTCAAAAATCAATCACTATAAGATTTTAGATAGAATTAAACGTATTATGCGGCTTTTCATAAAACGGTCTGGCCGTCGGGGCACAATCCGTAATATACCACCACGTTGAGTAGTTTACCATCCGAACCGGCGCGGCGCAGGCGGCGACACTAGCGAGCGCATCAGCGTCGCTCCATATACCTTTGCGCAAATAGAACAGTAATATTACAACTTCTGTTGTGTGATACGATGCAACGCTGAAAATACACACGATCTAATGACCACACTGACCATACACGAAAAGCTGAGAGATGAGGTGTTTCAAGCAGGAAATATCTTCTTGTCTTCCAACTAACTTCAAATGGTTTGTGAAAAGACAATATTGTAAGTCTGCCTACTCTGCGAATGAATATTGGATCTTTCAGGTCTGAATTTAAGGAGGTGCTTATAAGTTTATCAGTATTTTCATATACGTAGGTTATTTGTAGGATAAGAAAAAATGGAAACTAATGAACACTTTAAATCCATACCTACCTAAGTATTTACCCACACATTACACGCCACAAGATGTTTGTCATTTAAAGGTAGGTAAGCGGAAAAAAAACTAAAGTTGCTACCTACTTACCGCTCTTCTCCTTTTGGAGATTTTGGACTAGTACCATCTCAACTTTTTTTCCAATGGGTGATCTGGTTTGCCCATATATCCGTATTTTTGCATGAAATTATAACACTTTTATTTTTTTTTTCTGTTTTTGTTTTAACTGTCCCTGTACTTAGTGCGATATAAGATAACGTTGGAAAACATTAATTTTATTTATTTTGGTGACATTAAGTCATAATAATATTAATCTCATTTATAAAATTATTTCATTTTTTTTTTAAATTATCGTCACGGTTATGCCACAAGCCAGTTGATGTACACCATGATAATAAAGGGCTTACTGTGTTGGCATTGTGAATATTTTAAATTAAAAGAAACGTTCTTTGGGTTTCTTGATCAATTAACCACTTTATCATTTCCTTTGTGAAAATAATGTTAATTAATGAAAACTACAGTAGTTTATTAATTATTGCATTTAAAAGTCCTAAAGTAGTTTGGTAGTTATTTTAAGAGTTAATCCGTATAATCATTTTTTATGCCAAATGAAATTTGTGCATTTGAATAATTCTGTAAACAATAAAATCCCTTTAAGCTAACACTAACTTTTCTAATTCGGTTTATAATAATAAAAGAAAATATGAGGTTGAATTTACCACTTTTGATTGATTAAAATTTCGCAACCCTGCATTTGCTAAAAGAGAATCTCTATACTATTGCCATCTAACAGATTTTTTATTAAGTTTGCCAAATCACGTAAGAGTAATATTATAATTATTTTGTTTCCTTGATATTTTAATGACGATAGAAACTCAATTAACAATCAAAACTAGTTTATTATTTTCGTAAATATTTACATTATAATATTGTGGAAATTAAATTATAAATCCTATCTTTCGAGCTATCTGATATTGAAAATCTGCTTTATCGACGGTAGTTTAATAGTTTATAAATTCCACACCTAGGGTTGAAATTAATGCAAAATGACAACATTTAGCAGCTGACATTTCAGCGAAGTCGTTTAGGAAAAAATAAAAACCAATATTGTTTTACTTCTATAATATACGATCACAGTGCGAGATGTTGGCAATTAAGAGAGCGCTTTGCATCATTGTGGCGTTATCGGTCTTTATAAGGTTAGTGCAATAATTATACACATAAGAGAATAGTTTGATAAATGCGAGTTCAACCAAGAATTTTGCACTGACAGGTTAGTTGCGATAGCCTATAAACTACGATCCATCTACGATAGGATACTTATCTTCTGTAGGAAATACATTATTTCGATATTTACGTTTTTATTTATCAATATTAAGGGTTTCTTGATTTTAATTTCAATAACAAGGACGTATTATGCGGCTAGATATGTACAACTAGGTCATTATGTGATACGTTTTATTTATGGTGATCGCCGTTTAGCGGGATTAGATCATTTCTTTCCCGCTTTCTTTATTGACATTTATTTGTTCGTTTTGTACTCTACAGTCTACACAACGATACGTATTTATTCCTTCTACCCTTATTATGATATTAGTTTCTTTTGCATCGTGGCATAACACTATAAGATGCTGCCATTGTCACTATACCCTCAAATCGTGTACATCGGCGTGTTGTTGGCGAAGTAATTTACATATTTTATAGTATTTTGACTTTCTGGTGTCCATTTGAGATTTTTAATAGTTCTCCTTTATTTTTTTACTGTACTTTGATGCTTAAAAATAATGGATATATAATACTAACAATAATATATATTATCTATTGGCGAAATGTTGTTTGCTGTGCAGTAACTCTCATTGATTTGCTTTGTAGATTGTATGTATGTCCTTGCTAGCTCGAGAGCTCGGTTGTAACTGCTCTTTCTGACAAGTGTGCTGTTTATGAGAGAAAGGCTACAACCGAGCCATCAGTGGTATGCCTATAGACTTGATTTAAACATAATGACTGTTTATTATTTCTAATTTTGAAACTGTTAATTCGTGGTGGAATTCCATTTTAATGATTTAATAAAACAAATTTGTAACTTTATTCCACTTTTATTATTTTGACTGGACCGGTTTCAGCCTATGACGGCCATCTTCAGACTAGTACAAATGTTTGTTAACCGGCTTATATACTATTATGCCATAATGCTGGGCTTTTATGTTGTACATCTGGACATCACAATTGAGATGGGAAAACCTAAAGTAAACTCATTAACAATCAGTATTCACCAACCTTTCATTATATAAATACATTGTCAATTCATATTTATAGAAATGCAACTGTAACCCATCTTAAATATCAAATAAAATAAATAAATATTCCAGATAGATATATAAAATAGTAATACCAATAAATTAAAAGTAACTTTTACCCTGTAACTATTAAAATCATGCAACAATGCTGATGAATATAATTAAAGTAAAATCATTGTTTACCCTTTAGTATATAAGCCGTAGGTTAACAAAGATGTACTAGTCTGAAGATGGCCGTCATAGGCTGAAACCGGTCCAGTCAAAATAATAAAAGTGGAATAAAGTTACAAATTTGTTTTATTAAATCATTATAATGACTGTTCCCTTTCAGTGCGGAAGATGACATCGAGGATACAGCAGAGCACGAATGGGACGTGCTGATCTTCACACAACACTGGCCCGCTACCGTGTGCTCTGACTGGAAGAAGAAGGGCTCGGCGCACTCCTGCTCGCTGCCGTCGCAGAAGGATGCCTGGACAATTCACGGCATCTGGCCCACCAAGCTGGGCACCATCGGACCCGGCTTCTGCAACAACACCTGGCACTTTAACTCCTCGCAGCTGCAGCCCATAGAGGCACAGTTGGAACAGAACTGGATCAATATTGAGAAGGGTAAACTTCCTTAAATTGAACTGTTATAGTCTCTCCGTGATATGGACACACCTACGTAAAGTACACAATTTCCTCAATGTGTCATTGCCTCCTTCTTCTGGTGCCTTCATATTGGAGGTTGGCTATCATTAGGGCAATCGTCACCCTGCAGGCTGATGCCCGGATAACTCTGCAGAACTGCACCAGTACCAATCACGTAGATTACGAAGCCACATTTTGTTCAAATATTATCATATTTATACTATTCTCTTTCAAATCAAAATTTCCCCAATTCATTTTAAAATTACCCACATCATGGGGTAATTATGTCTTTTATTGCGCTGGCAGCATCGCTGTGCATTGAACGACTAGCATAAATGTATGGAAAGTAGATTTTTGTCACGGAAATTTTCACGTATTGCATAGTGATTATTTGGACGTAAAGTCTGTTTTTCTATGGAGTGTTATACGTTAAAGTTATGAGAAGCAAAGTCTACAACCAATCACCGTGCCCGTCATTAAGAATTATCTTTTTTTACTTTATCCATAATTGATGATTATGGAAAAGTAAATAAATAAAATAAGCAAAGGGTGTGTGCTAAGAGAATTGTGCGGTTCATCCTCGGCCTACTCCTACAGAGGTATGAGGTAATGGTTAGTTAGTCACTAAATTTATCTCGCATTTCTGCACACTGTAAATAATTTAACTGTTAAAAGATGATTAAACTAATTAGCACTCAAAGCAATTATCCTCTCATTAGTGAAAAATTGTATAAAATTTTATACACTTGCGAATGATGATAATAGAAATTAATGTATGTTCTTTATCACCTTATTTATGACACATTTTAATATTCATACAAATTAATTGCAATGACCACTTTTTAATGATAGTAAATTTCTCATAAAAAAAAGCCACTTTTTTTTTACACGGTTGAGTTTTTTTATGTGGTTTTACGAAGCGCGTCTTGTATCTATTGCGGTTTACTTTTATCCGTTGCATCAAAATAGAAATAATATAATAATAAACTCTTCTTGTAACCATTTCTAGATACACCATTGTACTCCTTGTGGCAGCATGAATGGACCAAGCATGGGACGTGTGCCGCTGTGCTGCCTTTACTGGCTGGCGAGACCAAGTATTTTGCCCAGGGTCTGCGATGGCTCCAGCTCTATTCCATGTCTGATATCCTGATGAAGGCTGGCTTCACTCCCGACTCCAATCAGTCGTACAACGCGGCAGAGATGTACGCTGGCATCAAGAAGAGAATTGGCAAGAACCCGGCTATGTATTGCCAGGTCGACTCCAAAACTGACAAGTCATACATTTTTGAAATCAGGATCTGCTTCGATAAGAGCTTGGAGTTAGTCGACTGTGATGGAATCAAGGTTCGAGGAGAGCACGCGTATGGTACACTCCTACACTGTGATCCTTCTAAACCTGTTGTCTATACGGATATCATTCCCAACCTCCAACAGTCCCACTCGACGTGGGAATGGCCTCTTACCGAAATCTACAAACTCGTCATGTGGCTGCAATGGTTTACTTTGTAAGATTGCCTTTGAATTTATACTACGTTCGCATATTATTGTGATGTGGTCCTGGAAACATCTCAATAACCTTCAAAGTTTGATTCCTTTAAATTGAAACGGTATGCATTTATTTTAATATTCATGTCTTTAACAGTTATGAGATACCTCCATATGTCTCTTTGTTCTCCACCGGAGTATGTGGAATAAGATAAGTAAAGGCATTTAAATAGAAAGTGTGGTGTTGTTTTGTACACGTGTTAATAACATTTTGTAAATATTCTTCAAAATACTTTTTGTTTGGTTTTGCAGAAATGTGATTTTTTTGTGCACTTGTGAGAAATTATTTTTTTACTCTTTCAAACATTATGTTCTTGACGATTTTTTTTTCGCTTACTGTTTCCAAAAACTAAAAATGAAATAAAATACAGTTGACCGGTCGGTAGCTGAGTGGATAAACGCTTCGGATTCCCACCCGGGCGTCGTGGGTTCAATTCCTCTACTGGCTAAGTCCTCCATCATTGCACAAACAACATCTTCCGGTTTTTATGATGGTAGTAGAAGTTTTTCAAATATTGTCAGGTTATTCGTAACCCGGGAACGTTTGCCTTTCTTTAAAAAAAAAAACTCTCAAACCCAATTGAATAAATTGCAATAACATGTTTAAGGATATATGTAAAGGATTTTGCCTACTCAGGCAAATCCATCGAAACATATCATATTTCGACTTGCATAAATAATGTAGGTATGTACGTAATTCCAATTTTGTTTATCTATTTTGATCATGGTTTTTTTTATTCAACATATCGTCGCCAAAAAGGCAACAGGGCTGAAGCACTATTTCGAAAAATTTACACCAGAACACTTAAAAGTTTTTTGTTTTACAATAAAATTCATAAATCTACAGTACCTGGTTGGAAAACTCAATGCTTAATGGAGTTACCTGAAGCAACGAAATGCTAAAAAGTTCGAAATTTGTATTGCTTGAGTCAAGCCTTCCCTCAAATGGAAAATATGTTTTAAATGGCTGAAGCATCACAAAAGCTTCAGAATCAAACGAGTCAGAGCATGTGATCCAGAAAAAAAACTGATTAAAACTGCATATTCAACTAATTTTTTACTTAAGTGTCGCTTAAGCTCTTTTGCCTTTCCAGCAACGATATTATCTATCATTTTTGCCAATATGTCTTTCAGATTGAGAAAAACTATTTATTTTTCTTTGTAGTATTTTGCTTCGTCACTTTTAAGTAGCTTTAATTTTACTACTTCATGACTTATTATGCCACATTTAAACTAACTTTATTCAAAAAATTGTTTGATATGAGTTTTAAATCATTAGTCATTAACAAAGTGCAAACTCTATAAAATGGCCTTAGTAATAGTCATTGGCCTTAATAATTTGATGTTAGGTAAGTCAATAAATAATTGAAATCGAAAATGATACCTGATTAATTTATACCATATAGCAGACAAATGCAACAAAAAGAAACTCAACATTAATTTATTCTCATTTGTGGTGCTGCATTCTAAACTTCTATGGCATTTCTACTTTTACCCTTATATATCTCTGTTTCTGGATCCCAGTTCTCGGTTAGCCCATACCCAGGTATCGGTATTTAATGATCATCTCTATCGGAGCCCACCTATTAAAAAACTAACATTTTTCTTGGCTCCTTTTTGTAGATAAACATTAATTTAAAGGCCACCTCTTTTGCTATTGCCACTTTCTAAATGAGGGTCTTGCATTATACTATCAGTTTGTTTATTGATTTGACTCCTATGACCGTTCCTTTCAAGCAGCCATCTATAGCTTTGGTTTTTCAGTACCCCGAATATCTACTTATACATACATACAGCTATCTCACAAGAGATTATTTTTTCTGGTCTCTTGAAAAACCTTATAAAAGAGTCTCACTGTGAATTAAATTGTAGCGGAGAGACCACGCATCCTTGGGAAACACCACCTTGACACATTTCAGATAATAAATAATATTTTTGTATGAGCTTTGTGCACTATGTATTATTTTAGTATTTCTTATCTTGCATTGAAACCTTAGTATTTTAAAAACCTTGTGCATAATGAATACATTCAGTATTACAGCTTGTGCTCAAATAGAGGTGTAGAACTGATTTAAATGTTTATAATGAATCCGTATCATTTGCAAAATATTCCTTGGAAAAGGATTTTATCATGTTTGTTATAAATATAAATCATCTGGTTATAATGCTGTTGTTTTACCTGACCAATAGTAAACCTATCCATACCAACGTTTGATTTCCTTATATTTTTGTAATAGTAAATACTTTTTTATTATTATAATATTAATAGTTGTTACCCGTGAAAAATCACAGCATGTAACGTAATCTGCGAAGAAAAAATATTAGTTGCTTTTTAATCCACCCATTTTAAATACAGAATGGTGGTGATAATTTTAATTCACATCCACACTTGAACGGTCGTACGCACTCACAAAGGAAATTATTTATAGTTAATATGTAATATTTATAGTCAATAACTGTATTGACATTCAAATGTTTTTCTATAGGCGGTAAAAAAAAAAGGGTTACTGTATAAAAATAACGGGTCAGGAAAAAAAAAATTGGGAAACACTGGTTTAGAGCATGTTATTTGAATAGGGTAACTCACCTATCTGGCACCATTCATTTTTCGAAAACATTACTATTTGTCCATATACTGGTATCGGCTTAGTGGACAGTTGATGATTTTGAAAAAAATCCAAATACATAATCCGTCTTACTCATTAGATTTTTACGCACCGACTTAGCGTTGGTTTAGTTACAATGGACGTAAGCCATTAAATTAGACAGATAAGCCGTGGTTTTAAAGCAAGTTTATCGCTATTCTGACCTTATAACACGTGTGGCATTTACACCTCGTTTATAAGTTAGGGGGAGAATGTATTTAAAAATAAAGCTGCACTTTACAATTGTTATTGTTTTGTTGTTAATTTGTGAATAGAGCCCATGCTGAGTCAGTGATACATTGGTATTGTGTTAAAAAGAACATTTAAATGAGAGGAAATAAAGCATTTATTCTTGAACCTGTTTCAATGGTAGTCATCAGGTTTTTTAAGAGAATAGAACCAAGAAAGGAAAAAAAAAAAAGGAAATAAGATTCTTAACTTATAAAACAGTAACATAAGACACTTTATTAAAAATATTGATTGTAAGTTTATACACAAGGGAATCCCGCCCAGCTCACAGAAGTGAGCAGAGTGTACTTGTTGCGCTTTGTTATTTATACATATTATGTTCCATCCGTTGGTTTGTTAACTTCACGTCATCTGGGGCTTGGATACGATCACTACAGCTGACGGGGCTAAACCTGCAACCAAACCAAGGAACAGAAAATTAATTTCAATTGGTAAATTAAGAGATAGGGACAAATTTAGAGATCATATTACAGATTTTTTTATTAAAAATGTGAAACAACTCTGAGATCAAAATGCATCGTATTTTTCGTAAATGATATGGTTATAGTAATAGATATTGTGTTGTATTGTGAAAGAATGTCACAGAAAACCGAGTAGAAATTAAAAATTAAAGTAATATGAACTGGTAAGATAATTGATATTTTAATATTAATTAATAACTGAGTTCTATTAAACAGTACCAATTATTATTCTTCACGTCAGGATTTTCGAGATGTCAGCATAATTTTGAAATATAAGTTGAGTGGTTTACAGCCCCCTTGAGGTGCTTTTTAACAAAAACGGCGCTATACAAATTATCCAAATATTATTATAAGCGTTAAAAAGTGAAACCCATTGTTCTGTTCGTACTCCGCCTCAATTGAATACAATTTTCTTGTGCATATGTATGTACGTACAAGGGCGACATTTTAAAAATTGGAACTGATGTAAAAATCTTTTCAAATCCAGTCCAGGCAAGTTATAAAAGTACCTCCCTATAATATATTTTATCCCGTCAATTATTTTTATTCTTTATTTGAAACGGGTAATATTTTTTGATTCTGTAGAATGAAAATTTCTCAGTTTTTATCTAGGCGACTCAAGTTACATCCTGTTGTTTTTTACAGGTAACAATACATAGCAATCATCCTGCATTTCTTGTGAACTAGTGACACAAAAAGCAAAAAAATAAATCCTCACCCAAAAAATCAAGTGGCTTGTCATAGTCCTCCTCCACAAACACCCTGCGCGGGAAGGTGGTCATGAGGCCAAAAGGTTTGTCCTTCATCTCATTAATCTCCAGGAACAGTCTCACGGCACTCAGCTGCTCTCGGGCCCCAAAGGTCTGTGTGAGGGCCCTCCCGTCTGGCAGGCGCAGCTGCAGGCGCGCCGCGGTGGGCGCCACAGCTGCCGGGGCCCCCGGAGGTACCACCACGTTTACGGGGGGCACTGGGGGCTCATCTGCAGGGTTCTTACCCAGAGCTATTAGTCTGGAATAGCAGTATGTTTATTCATTTATGTAGAAAAAATAATTATCAAAGCAATAAGGAGAAAGTGCTGCTAAATGATTTGATTACATGAGGAAAATGTAGAGAGAGAATGGTTAAGAAAATTTATGATGAAATAATGAGGTGCTATGTAGCGAGTTTTGCAGTGACTCGTCATCAATATGGGGGAATTTTTTTAAAGGCAAAAATGAAGAATTACCAATTTTCACCTAGTTTTGGAATTAATCCAACGTCCTTCATAAAAAGGTATAATAATTGATGACTCTGCTTTGATATAGAACTTAGCTTGCAGAAGATTGAACTAACGAACCTGACACTTTGGACCCCTAAACGGTCAAGTTTAAATACAAAAGATTGATAAATTATAATGTTGCATTTACATGGTGCAGTTTTGTGATATTTCACGTCAAGTGCGCTCTTCTATAATAAAGGTCCTACGCATACCTCCTAGCCTCCTTGTCTGCCTGAATCTGCAGTCGCACCCGATCCCGGGCCTTCTGGTCCTCCATCTTGTCCCTCTTCCGCTGCTCCATGATCTTCAGCATCTCTTGCTCCTGCAACCTCTGCTTGGCATCCTGCATGTCCTTGCCAGACTTTATACGCAGTCTTTTCCTCTCCAGTTGCTCATTCTGAGGAAGGGATAAAATTGTGTAGGAATAATAATTTGTAAACTGCCGTTTTTGTGAAAAATCACCTGGAGGGCGCTGTACAAATGAGGCCTGTAGAAACAAACACGGCTAAGTCCATTGACTACAGTTTTCGAGGAAGAACAAAAAACGTTTAATTTAAAAATTACTTGTGATACTGTCACTAAAATAAATTCGACAAATAGTACTTACTAAAAACATTAATTTTCTTCTTGATACATTAGTTTAACTGGTGCTAAACAAAAATATATTCAAATTATTAGTGGACTTTGCCGTGTTTGTTGTTCACATTTGACAACTGCCGCCTTTTTGTTATCAACACAACTGGACTTTGCCAGTTTTGAAATGGACACGTTTTTTCACAAGGTTGCAGTCAAAGTCAGTAACAAAATAGTTTTACATTTAAAAAATTATTTATATTGATAGAAATACAAAACAATAATATCTCACAAAATATTTTGAAAAAGTTTGTAAGTTATGGTGACCTAATTAATAAAAAATCGAAAAGAAAAATTAGAAAAGAATAATAACTATTATTCTGATATTTTTTTTATATAAATTTGTTTTAAAGATTTAATAAGATATGAATAATATTCAAGAGCAGGAAGATTTCTCCAGTTATCACCGAAATGCTTGGTCAAAAGATAGTTGACATCTCTTACTTTTAACGATTTCAAAACAACCGGGTTGTATGTTGCTTGAATTATCATTGATTCATTTTTGTTTTTCATACAGCAATGATTTCTACAATATTGCATACTAATAAAGTAATCATATTATTCAATAAAACTCTAAATCGTAAGTAAAAACTCATTTATTTTACCACTATGCTGTTTAGTAACTAAAAAAATTATGTCCATAAAAAATAACAAGAAACAAAAAGTTCAACATTATTTTCGGTAATTTGCGAAATTGTCAATATCTCAACTTTTACAAAACAATTTTTTTACAACAACAAACCGCCATCTTGAAAACAGCTATTTACAACGCCTCCTATTGGTCCGTTTGAAAACTGCCGTCTTTGATTTGGAAAGAAGTGGACTTTGCCGAAGTTTGTTATGGAACTCAATTTTAATCCGTGAAAATAAATGGTTTAGAGCCGTGTTTGTTAAGAAAGCAACATTGCATCATGAAACATTTTTTTACTCTTTTCGAACCTCATATTTAACTCATTTTCCATTATCGGTGGACTTTGCCGTGTTTGTTTCTACAAGCCTCAAATGTATAATTATTTTTACGACTTGGAACAATGAGCCGTGTACTATCATAAAAATAAATACATTAACCTTTTCGGTGGTGTTAACTGAGTAGACATTGTCTCTAATTATTTAAATATCTCCGTAAATATACTATGTAAACACAGAGTTCATATTTTAGGTATTCCTCCGTTAAACAATTATACACGGAGTAAAATAAATACATTATACAAGTATTTATCGAATGCAACAAAAAAAAAATGTTTTACCGAAAAATCAAGCATAAATTTGTCAATGTGTGTGCTTTGCCAAGTGGGAATAAGTGTTTATCTTCATCAAATGAGCTAAACAAATAACAAGCAATATGGAGTAATTTTTCGCATACTAATATGCAGTCTTCGCTGAAGGGAGTCTCCAACGATGTCACAAAGGAATAAATCATTTTTAAAGTGTATTAAAACAATCGTTCTTTTAGGAAATTATGGATTTTTTATGTTCTTGTGATGATGATGTGAAGCAATACTTGAACATTAATGGAAAGGTCCGAATATACTATTATAATTATAAATGATTTCATACACTTCACTTTACCCTTTTGACTGTAAAATTATTTATTTGTTAGTTAGGAATTGCATCGAGCGCTAGCCTTGCCTAACACTAGCGGTGTGGTGTGGAGTGTGGACGCAGCAGATTTCTGATTATCAACGGTTTGCAACGCAGTCCATTGTAGGGTTTTCTGTATGTGATCTGGAATGCAGCTCGAAAATCTTTGCTCCAAAGTATATGTGTAAAGTCTGCTAATGTTTCAAAAACCCAATCATGTCTGAAAAGGGATCCAAATGACAATCCAGTCGCCTTCAACGGAAGCAATCTTCCCAACTAGCCTTCTATTGACATGCTTGGTGTAACTAAACGACCAGCTTGGGCACGGTGGCTTCATTGAAACCAGAATTAAAATAGCCTCAGAGGCTGAGCATACTGTATACGGCAGATACTTTAAATCACAAATCACAAGTGTGCCCTAATGTTAAATTTGGCAGTCACCTCTGGACTAGAGCCCCGAAATATCTTTAAAAAAACACTTGACTCACATGCAGAAATGGGCAGCCAGTTTGATAGATTCCTTTATGAGTAATGTTACTCACACGGCATCCCCAAAGATGACATAGACCCCGAGAAAAATTATTTCCCTTTGGGCCTTCTGTGTGCAGTCAATATTTAAAAAAAAAATGTCGAAATTAGGCTGTTTTTCCAGTTCCTAGAGTGGAATTACCCCTTAATACCAAAGATTAATATTATTCAAAGGTACAAATTTACCCAAGAGCTAAATGAATCTAAAATATTTTTTTCGATAACATGCTATTATTTTCATAATCGAGATACCTATTTTGAATTACTTTTGCGGTAAAATCTTCCTCTTGGAATATTGAAAATTTAAACTACGATAAAACTGATGGGACAAGCATTTGCTCTAAATTTCAGGTGCCTTATATGATATTATGGGGATGCTCTAACCTTTTCTTTGTCTTCCCTTTCTTTCCTCTTTTCCTTCATCCTCTCCTCCAGCTTCACCAACATCTCTTTCTTTTCTTCTTCAGTCAGTGGTTTCTTTTCCTCTGTGGATTCACTAAAGTTGCTGTGACCGGACTTGGCAGCGTGAAACTGCACCTCATCCTGGGTTCTGAAGAGCTTCCCGCAGTCTTCACACTTCAGAGACTTGGCCACTTGATCCGGGTCTATTTGGCCGGCGGGCACGGAGCTGGTAGCCGGCTGCGCGGAGCTGGTGGTGGGTTCCGAAGGGCTCGGAGCGTCAGCTATTACGGTGCTACACGGAATCGGGTCCGGCTCGCCGGCGTGTGCCAGGAGCCATTCCATTGCCGGTTCGACACCCTTATAACTAGTTACAGCCATAGCCCTCTCCCTGTAAAAAACAAATATTAGGGCCGGTATACCCACAGAGGAGTTCGTAAGAATGAGCGAAAAGTTATTGTACTCACGCCTTTTCTCTCGAAAACCCCATCTCGATCAGCGTTTCAATTTCTTGCGCCATCACTTCATATATTATTTACTTAGTATAAGCCGATATTTTAATACAAAATAGCTATACACCGCAAGATCTTCAAGATACAACACATTAACACAATCACCCGATATTCACCACCATAGACAATAAATCGTGATAATTAGTATTTTTATTTTTTACATGACAGCTGTTCGTAGTCATAATGAATTTTGAGGCTAGAATAAATAAATACGGGGTAGGTTGTGGCTGTAATTTTTTTTACAAATAGAATACTTTGATTAACTTTTTGAATTTGTTTCCGTATTTTAAAAGATTTCAATCCCATTATAATAATACGAAGAGGGACACACATCATTGGCGCTACAAGCCTTATTGAGTTCTGACCACGTTTAGTTTTCTAATAATAACTATTTAATTGTTAACTAGTTATTTTTGTTTTATTGTTGTTAGACTTTCACATAAGATAAAAAAAGTACATTTAACACTTATGCAAGTGAAAATTGTTTGCTCATACTAAAAGTAAAAATGAGTAGTAAGCATAAGTATTCTATTCAATGTATTTATTTAATTAAATTAAATTGATATTGATTGAAGATATATTATATTATAATTTTTTTGTATCAACATTCCATTTAATTAAATACATCCGCTACTTCTAAAAGAATGTGAAAAACTCAGTATTTTTAATTTTAACTTTTGCTTTACAATGTCATTGACAATGAATACAAATAAAATTGAGCCAAATTGAAGTAAAAAAAAAACTGCATATTTAACTCATTTTTAACCATAGTGACGCTTATCCACTTTTGCCTTTCCAGCGTCGATATTATAATGTCTCTCCTGTAAATAATTAAGTACGAAAAGTGTTTTTTTTCTAGTGTATAGTTTTCTAGTGTCAAGAGACTAAATACATTATTACATACTATAAAAGCGACTGCCTAAAATGTAAGGTGTTTATCGCATTCTGGGGACTTTTTGATGCCTTTGTTAGGAGTTTATATTTTTGACCTGGCAACGCTGCTCCGCGGCCATTTCATAACAACAAAACAGCCAACAACAACGCCACGCGACGGGCGGCTTCCGGCAATACTCTCACTATATTATTTAATTTATGATGATTAAAGTGGAAAGAGGAAAGCGCGCTAAGAATTTTACACCAAACGAGAAGATGCGATTTGTTGAATTAATCACCCGTTCTAAGGTGCTGTTGTCAAAGTCCACAGATAAATATAACGGTAACAGCATCACCATCAAAGATAGAGAAAGAGCTTGGGAAAAATTAGCAAAAGATTTTAATAGAGGAAATGAAACGAAAAGGTACGTCGTGAATTAGATATAAAATATTAATTTCCGGTATAAAATGGACTATCAATATCACATAATTTCTGCAATACATTTTTGCATAGGATGAATTCCACTCGTTTTTGACGTTTGACTGATTAAAAACTCGTAGAAATACTGTAGTCTTAATACCTTGTTTGAAGCGAGGGAAAGTACACAAAATACATGTTTTAATTATATTAATAATTAAAAATAAAATTACAATAAAATATCGCAATTTGTATTAGGTGCAGTGACAGTGACGGCGAGCGCGCGCTGTCACTGTCATATAAAGTTTTTTTTGTTTTGTTTCCTAGGTTGGGTTATAAAATAAATAAATGATGCTGTTACAGTAAATTGATTATTTTCGCAATGATTAATTAAGACTTATGCTGAATGGCAGCAAGTTGTTAATATTTTACGTTTTTATTATGTAATATATACATAATATAAACCTTACTTTTATATAAAATTTCATAATAGGTATCGCAGCCAGAGTTGACACGAACTCATATACATTGATTGTGTATAGCATGTTCCAAACTTGAAATCCGACATCAAAAAATAAAATTTTAGTGAAATTAAATTTAGAAAAAAAGTATATACTGTAAAACTTTTCTAATGAAGAATATGCTTGTTCCTTTTTCGTTAAAAATAGAAAGTAGTCATAAGCAAGACAAAAGGCTGTTTCTCAGTGACGTTTCGCAAGGACATCACTATCAGAGGTGTATACATATGCACCCATTCATACAATCCTAAGAGTTGATTCACACAGGGCGGTCGACCGAGTGGTTTGACGTGAGCTTATACCCGTCGGCGCAAACCGCGCGGTTTTAGCGCCGTGTGTGCTGCTCCTCGAGTTAAGTTGAACAATGGCTTTCTTTCAATCCGAGTCTCCGGTGAAAAAATCCACCAACTCCTTCCACACTCCTTTCTTAAAATTTTATATGAATATTCATCACCTTGCATATCCCGTATTGTAGGTTTTTTTTGCACTTCGTCAATAAACAAATCTGTATCGAAACGGTCCATGTTGCTCTCAGTTTCTTGGCGGTCGCTCGGTTTTTGAACCGTGCGGTTTTGTGTGAGTACCAGTATGGATCTTCATACACCTCGACAACCAAGCGGCTTAACCCTCTCTGAAACAGCACCTAGTGGGTGTTGTTTGGGTCAACTTTATTTGGGCAACCTATTCCTTAATCATTTTTTTATAATACCAAATTTTTAACTTTATTACACTATTTTTTATTTAAGACCTGACCGGTTTCACCTTATGACAGGCTTCTTCAGACTGATACAATTTTAAGTAAGTCTATGGCATATATACTATTAGGTCCGGAATGGACGCTTATTGAGTCTATCTCATAGTGAACATCTGTGACTAGGTTTTAGCCATAAAACAAAACCTAAAGTCACAGATGTTCACTATGAGATAGACTCAATAAGCGTCCATTCTGGACCTAATAGTATATATGCCATAGACTTACTTAAAATTGTATCAGTCTGAAGTTGCTCGCCATAAGGTGAAACCGGTCAGGTCTTAAATAAGAAATAGTGGAATAAAAGTAAAAAAATTGTATTATTAAAATCATTAAAATGGAGTTCCACTACGAATTAACAGTTTCAAAATTAGATATTCTTTAATCACCATGGGTCCTCTGTTGTTGACATCCTTATTACAACAGGCCAACCGTTTGGTTTGGAATAAATATCTGATGGATAAAACTCACCTTAGTGACTAATCTGACATTTAAAATCAGCCAGCATTGACCGCCAGATAAAATCAGTTAGAAAGTGCATGAGTTTATCTTGCAGATCCGATCTGCTTGTAAATTGTATTGTTTATTCTGACTAAGATAATGTCAATCATGTTTTGTATTCAAATTGTTTGGTACTACATAATTTGCTTATAATTATAATTGTTTTTGGAATCGACAGTATTAAAAAACTTATAAAATACTTCAGTCAGGTCATGTCAATACTCGTAGAATAACAGGAAAGTATGCATGAGAAGATGTATGATGTATTCATGATGCAAATGAACCAAGGAGTGCGTGCCCAGATAAAGTTTTGTGGCGATCCATCCTCTCTGCTTACCCCTCCGAGAAATCGGCATGCTCGTCCGTAAGTCAAGAAACTGATTTTATAAAAATTAAATTCTTTATTCTAGGTCGCTCATGGCTTTAAAAAAGGTTTGGGATAATTTAAGGCGAGATGCCCGAATGCAAAGTGCCAAAACTCGATGTGAAATTTACAAAAGTGGGGGATCGAATGATATCATAGAGAACCCCCTTCTATTGAAGGTGGAAGCTGCGCTTGGCTTAAGTTCTTCAGACCAGGGAAATTCGTAAGTACAAATAAGCATAAGTTGAAGAATATCTTCTACTTTAACCCACTTTTCATTGTAGTGCCTTCATAAAAAGTATTTTGGTTGTGATGTCTATGAATGAAAACTTTGTATGGCACTGTTAGTGATTTAATTACCTCGAGAGCGCCTTTACATTTGTTATTGTAGCTAGCATTTAAAAAACAACTGTTTTTAAATTACTTTTAAAGTTTTGAAAACTGGTTTCTGACATCTGAAAAGTTTGAAAGTTATTTAATATTTAATCCTGCTATGTGCTCTATTTTTTAAGGTATGATTCAAGCGCGCCTCAAAATGTGACGAATGACGATGATATATCAGATCAAATGGGCGGGGAAAAATATTACGCGGACAATAGCTGGTGCGACAATAGTTGGAAATTGGTAATTTTTTCTATTTATCCTCACTTCTTAATAATCAACAATAAATTGCAGGAATAATTTCTTGTGTTTTTATTATTATAAATTACTTAATTTATATTAGGTACTTACCTTTCACAATAACAACTTATTAACTATAAATAATTTCCTTTGTGAGTACGTACATACATACGAGTACGCACGAGTGTGAACTTTTCGAATTCGGGACCGATGTTAACTGAAATTATTAAATTTAAAAAATAATCTTTTCAAATCCCTACCCACTTAGTAAAGTACCTACCCATAATGTATTTTAACAGACATTATTTTATATTTGAAATAGGAACTAATATTTTTTCGTGTCAAGTCAAGTTACATCCCGTGATTTTTCCAAAATGCCATTTACTGTTTTAACAATAATATTAGGAACAATAAATTTCGACATTAGTCTTGTTTGTACTTTAGTTGGGTTATATTAGGTGTTTGGTTTTATTAGGAATGGATTTTTTTTATTTTTTAAGTAGCATTTATTCAATACTGAAAAAAATCGACATCAGTACTTTTAGCACTAGGCAATAGAGTGAAAATTGTTAGTTTTAAAAGGAAGTTTGTATTTATTTTTGTTTTTTTTCAGCATGAAACCTCAAACTTCCATGAAGTCTCTCCGTCAAGTCGAGACCTGCATCCAGGGTCCATCGCCATGGAAGAAATATCCATGCCACCACCACCACCCCTCCAAGCAGCTGCTTCTTTTCAAGGAAGAAGGCATTTCAAACGACGACCGCGCATGGAGAAAACCAAAAAAGAATCACTTTTTAACGATCTCCAAGCCGTTGCAGTTTCAAAAAATGTCTCAGAAAAAATAAAAAATGATATTTTATTAGAAAATTTGGAGAAAGTGAAGGAGGACAGACTCTTCGTGGAAGCACAGAGGGAGAGGCAGACCAGTTTTGAGAGGGCTCAGAGAGAGATTCAGCTAGATATACTTAAGTTGGAAAGAAAAACGAAGGAGGCTATCTTGAAAAAAATACAAAGTGGTAATTGGTTTTTGTTATTATTTTTTACATTCTTAACCACTCACGTGTCCTGATGTCCAGTCTAAAAATAAATGTGCTAAGAAACGTCCCTGTACAATGTCTCTAAATAATGACATCTTGTTTTCTAGCAGCAGAATATTTCTATTACCGCCATATATTTTTTATTTAAAAAATCATTTTAACAACAAGCCTTCAGTCAACTAAAGGAATAGATTATATGGTAGAGTAAGGCAATTACAATAAATCACTTGCGTCGTTTGAAAAATACATTAGCTACTTTCCTGGCTCCTGGACAGTGTAAGTTTCGTGTCCGCCTGCCAGTTTATTGCTTGGTAGTGTTGACGTAAACATATTAGCAATATCATCTCTTCGTAAATCAGCGCCATCTTCTGTATTGGCACACAATATCACATTTGGTACATCGCTAGTGTAGTTCATCCACTCTTCTGGTTGTTCCTCTCCAAGGTCGATACATATATTGTGTAGTACGGCACATGCCATTATAACTGCCATTGTAGTGTTGAGGTTTAACCGAAGGCCGGTTGTTAATGCAGGAAACCTTCCTTTTAACAAGCCGTGCTGTCTTTCTACAGTGTTCCATGTCTGCTTGTGCCTTTCATTATAATTTTCTTGGGCGGGTGTTTCTGGCTGCTGGTACGGTGTAAGGAGGTATATCTGGAATGGGAAAGGATAAATAATGACATTAATGAATATTTTTAAGGTTTTACCAGAAACCTTTTACTCAATTCTTGAGAAAATGATTCAGACAAGGCTTTCCAGTGTCCGTAATCAAGCTGGTGGTGATAGTTATATGTTTATTTGCGTGTCATGGTATCACTGATAAACACTACCTGATGATGCACACTGAAAGGCTGTCCAAAACAATGCCCAACGGCTCAACCCGCTTAAAGAAACTAACATACCTTAAAAAAATTCTAAATTCTAAAATTCTCAAATATTGTAGCATTACGCATTTGTCACCAAAGTGACAATTTGTTGAAAATAAATATTACGCTCTTGTAATTATGTGATTTTCTGCTTTTTTCTTTCTTCTTTAGCTTTATAATTAAAATAAAATATTCTTAAAGCTACTTTTAATTGAAATATAAAGTATAAATAATAATAAAGTGTTTTATTTTTCAGGATGTCGATGTTATTGCGCCACCTGCCGTTGCAGTATTACCACTCCCCTCGAGGAAGACAAAAGCGCTTCATGAAATTTGCAACCTGTAGTGAAGCGGTGAAAGTTAATCTTGGCTTTTTTCATTTAGGACGGCCTCAATCTAAATATTAAAAAATACCTCTCGGTAATTGTTTGGATGTTGCGATACCTAAAGCAAAATGCCTTATTATTAAAATTATTTTAATTTAATTTGTATCCATCTTTTAATACCTTTAGTGGATATGCACTGTCTCCTATCAGTACTCCCTCTTGGTCCAATCTGGTCTGGAAAGTTGCCCTGGCTCGGCTGCTGTGGAATATGAGGGAATCGTGAGTGGATCCGGGCCACCTGGCTACGATATCTCGGATCCTCATTCTGGCATCGGAGATCATTTGGACATTCAAAGAAAAATAACCTTTCGGATTTCGGAATGTTTCTGCCTCTGAACCTCCCACTAAAATATCAAATTTTGAATTAGGAATCCTCTTTAAATACCCACAGTAATTAATGTAGATTTGTGTTTAATTTCACAGGGCTGCGAACGCCATAGAGTACACTTACCAACAGATTGAATTTTGATGTGCGTGCAGTCAATTGCCCCTATCACATTAGGGAATCCAGCTAACCCAAAGAATTCCTTTTTAACCTCCTCTTCTTCCTGGGCTCCCGGCAATTGGATGTGCTTCGATGCCAAGTTTGCAAGAGCATGGGACACCTTTTTAATGATTCGGCTCGCTGTAGATGGACTGACTTGGAAAAAGTCTCCATTTGTGACATGGTAACTTCCTGCTGCATAGAACTGTAAGGCTATCAGTAGCTGATTTGCTGCTAAGACAGGACAATTTCTAAAAATAAAGATATGTTTTGTAAGAACATACAATATTGATCCCAGAAGGAATACAGAAAACATGTAAATGATCACAGGGAGAGAAAGGGGGTTAATGCTAGAAGCGTCCATGTCCGATTTTGATAATTTGAGTTAGATATCAGAAAGTACTCTAGAATGCTCCTTATTTTTTTTTTTTTGCTTTTTGTCAGCCGTTCAAGATAATTGAAATTGTGGGCTATTTAATGTGTGACAATAAAATATTTTGGCGTATTTTGTGCCAAGAAATCGATGAACCAGCGCCTTTCCCGAACAATTAAAATATTTGACCCCTATAAGTAAATCCCTGTGGGATCGCTTCTTTGGAAGGTTTCCTTTTGGTGTGACCATTTTCGGAACCTTAGAGGGTCTATTTAATTTATTCAGCATCGATAAGCAATGCTGAAACAAATTTAGGCGTATTTGTTGATATATACGATTGGTGGCATTGCTTAGAACCAAATTTATTTTGCATTTTTATTAAGCTTACCTTTTACTAGAATAAATGAGTTTGTCTTCGATTTGTTTCAAAACATAACAAAAACAAGTTTTCGACATTCGAAAACGACTAAGAAATTCGACGTCAGTCAAGGTTTCCAAGAAATCCTTTTCAGTACTTTGACGCCGTCTGTGTAGACCGTGCCAATCTTTTCCACCTGTGTCAATTTGATCCACCCAATCCACGACTTCTAATATCGACAAAATATCATCAATCCCACTATCCATATTCATTTTCTTTATAAAAAAATAAAAAGCATACAAGCTATACTGTCAATTCGTCTTGCTTTTTTTCGAGACCTGAGGGTGAGGACTCGGCTTAGATTTTAGATCGTTTGTTTTTAAAATTCTCAAATGACAAGTAAAGTCAATAATTTAATTTCTGCGTGTTGGTATTGGTAATTTCATTTAGGGATGTCGATATTCTTGTCCCGATTCTAAGCCGTTCACTGGAACCGTCGATATAATTTCTCCGAGGAACCAGTTCCTTTTTTGCAAATGAAAATGGCGAATATCCATTAAATGCTTTTCACAAGGTGCGGTTCTTTTGGAAACCTTTTTCTGAAAACCAGTATTAGGCAAGAAACGAGGAACCGGCTCCACAGCTCCAGTGCTTCTCGTTCTCCGAATATCGCTAGTAACCCCACCTCACCCTACGCAAATTTTCGGTGAGGAACCGGCTCCAGTTCTTTTGTTGTCAGAATATCGCTAGAAACCCCCGTGAAATAAAAATATATTACAGGAATTCTTTCTTAATAATATAAACAAATTTCGGTTCAAACTGAAAACTTACCTATTCAAACTTTCATATCCTTAAAAGAATTTTAACATAACCTGTCTCTCGAACAGAATCACCTTAAGATATACAAATTTTAACCAAATCCTGTACTGTACGACAAATTCAGAAAGTCCATTTTTTAATTTCGCTCCCATACCCTAAATCGGAAAATAAAAAAAATTATAATTTTAAGTTAATAAGTATGTCTATCTGATGGGACCTGCCAGGTAAGTATTTTCCTGTATATTTTCTTATTTAAACTAGGAATTAATATCTAATAATAGAAAATAAGATCTGTACAGCACCCTTGAGGTAATTTTTCACAAAAACGGCGCTAAAAATGATCCAAATACTATTATTTTTATTAAAAACATATTTCTTACTATCAAAATGTTGTTCGTGGAACTTTTCTGGCACCAGGAACCGGTTTCGAAAATAGCTGGAAAAAATAACAGTAGCACAACTTTCAATCGCGTGATTGTTGGAATAACAATATCATCGGATGGCGTCCTTCATTGGAAAATAGAAGCAGATATCGCTCACAGATGAGATGGACTGACGATGGTCTGAGATGGACTGATAACTGCAGGCTTCGAATGAATGAAAGCCGCCCAGGTTCGGTAAACCTGGAAAAAATTTAAGTAATCTTTTGTTTAAAACTCAACTCCAGAGACTCTAGGAAAAAAAATCCACACATGGTATCATTTACGGTAGGGTAACTAATAATCACACCGTTTCCCGAAGGAGTAGGAAGAGAAATTGGATTAAATGGACGCATAAATCTGTGTTCTCGATATGTAAAAATATGGAATGTATCAAATACCACGAATAACCTGTTTGAGTGTACTTATTCGTTTTCCGATATGGGTGTTAGTTCCATGGTTCATGGGATTGAGAAATCTGGTGTCATTTTTACGGTTTTCTGAGAATCCAACATGGCTGAAGTAAATTAAAGTTCGTTTTCTAAATAAATGTAACTTTAATGATGTTTGGGCTCAATGAATTCGATTTTGTTATCAGTTACAGGATCACATGACGGCCTCCACGGTTGAGTGGTAAAAAGCTCGACTACGAATCTAGAAGTCGCGGGTTCAAGCCCGGCGTGCGCAAATATTTTTTATTTAATATGTGTCATAACTCGTAGGACATATAATTAATATAAGATAAAAATAATATGTGTTTAGTGAACAGATCTGAATAGCCATGTACTCCCAACCTTCCTCTTCCTCATCTCCTTCTATCTACCACTCTGGAACATGCCGCAAATAAACTATATCTTATAAATTATATTTGCAGCATGTTCCAGAGTGGTAGATAGAAGGAGATGGGGAAGAGGAAGGTTGGGAGTACTTGGCTATTCAGATCTGGTCACTAAACACTCTAGGACGTGTCGCAAATATATTATGTGATGATGTATACATACACTGTTATACCCATTTCTGAATATTTTTCTCTCATGATTTATGATAACGATCATGATTTTAGATAGTTTTAATATGTACACATATCATGTATCATTTTCTCCTTGTTATTTAATCTTATCAGCATAATTAATTTAGTATAAAGCGCACTTGAGGTGAAATATCACAAAACTGTGCTGTATAAGTTCACTGTTATTATTATTATTATTTTTATGTGTATATTATTTTATTTTGTGAATACTTAAAATAACACGTATAAAATCAATAAAAAATATTTGTGCAAGTCGGGCCTTGAACCCATGACCTTCGAGTTAGTAGCCGAGGATCTTACCCGCTCGAATACCAAGGTCGTCTTCCTTATAGGGGTTCTTTCTTGCCAGAAGAGTGTAGGATAAAATTATGAGTATGCAGAAAGGGAATAAAGTTTACAAGTTTCCCGCGCCGGCGCAAATAGGTATTTTTTTTTTCCACAAAATTTCAACTGTCAACCAAATTGTTTGCCTTTTTGTACACTGTTGGTCTTCTGTCAGTTGATGCTGTTAATTATTTGTTCAAAATATGTGCAATAGTTATTGATACTGGAATATAAGGTTTGCCCCAAAAATATTTTTTCCCATGGTGACATATTTCAAACGCCCTATCTCTTTTCAAACAGTATTTCGGTGATTATCTCTTTTTAGGTTAGAATACGTCATCGTGAAAATAATGTCGAGATTAACAATTATATTATCGTGGTTTTAGTGTTACGTGAATGGCATGCATTGGTTTCGCACGAATTAATCCTCGTTATTTACATGATTAGATACCGATTAAATACATTAATTATTTTCACATTTCAAATACTGACAGTAAACATCTTTGAGAACATTGTGAAATGTATTTTTCGCTGGTATCTTGTATGGGTTATATGACGCTATATGAAACTTACCAAAGTGCCCAATGTTTGGTAATCTTACTAAATTCGTACATTATTCTATGGTCATGTTTAAATCTTGTGCCTCAAAGTTTTGTTTCGGTGACATTTGGTTCAGAGGTAGGAAAGTAACTGTTTAAATGATAATTATGTTGTATGTACGAATATTTCATTTAACTTGAAGTAAAGGGCCTGTCAATCATTCAGTTAGCCCTTTTAGCAGTTTTTCTCCCAGAAACTGGATTGTCATGATCGTAACACGTCATGTATTTAGACTACGGCTTGTTTTCTTAAACTTTTTTGTTCTCTAGACCCCGTTGTCAGTCACATGAAAGCCACCAACCTCTTAGAAAAAAGTTAAGGTCAGTGGGATTAGTAACTTATAATGATTTTAAAGTACCGATGCAATATAATTTATATTGGTGATCATAGATACAGCTCACGTTACTACAGTTTATTGTATATACATTGAAACTCTTATACTTTCCAAGGAACCGTAAAAAATAACTTCTTTTTTGAGAAAACCTCGTATATTATGTTGGATTGTTTTTGCATTTAAGTCTTCAAGGGACTGAAATAACAAAACTTGTTAAGATGGAAACTTCTTATGTGGGAACTTCTTAAGTGGGTTTCACTGTATTCACAAGTAAACAGAATGCTAGATTTAGGTTCAAAATTAGTTAAAATAAAGATAAGTTGATTTTTTCAATCATTGACTGCAAACCTTCTGTAATCTTTTAACTGTGGCCACTAAAAGAAAATTCTGAACTTTACATTTAAATAATATTAAATGTTATTTTAGGCAAAATGTCAGCGAGCAAATCGAGTTGCTCTCCAGAGGAAGCCCCCAACACGAGTGCCATGAGTGACCAGAGCCTGTCCTGCAACTCACCCGATATGTTTGAGGACTCTCAGGAGCTGATGGAAGTTGATACACTTCCTGTCAGAATGATTGAGGCTTTAGGCAAGAATTATTTTTACTACTAATTTACTAAGTGCTGTGATATCATAATTTAAATCTGATATTCGGCTACATGCATATGTGAAGATAATTTTTTTATTGCTATTTATATTTGTTTGATTTTTTTTGAGACAGAGTTTGATACAGATCAGTGGTACTCGGTCCTCCATAGGACTTTTAAATATCTTTAATAAATACTTACGCCATGCTAGCTTTCTCGGAGAGCGTCATCGTGTTGGAAGTTCTTTAGATAAAGGTGAGAAACTTGACCTTCTTTTTGGTAGGGGAGGATTACAAATAATATACAAGGAAGGAAATACAGAAATAAAAACTCTTTCTCTTTTGCTTAAAAAGGTGCCTTCGGGGAAAGGCTTATATTTTAGCAAAGGAATTTACGCTACTAGGAAAAGCCTTAATTCTTTGTGGACACCGTGAGCTTAAATGAAGTTAAGGGCATTATTTGAATCAAATTGTAGTCAAACTGGGCGAGCGTGGTAGGCTCGATTCGCAGATGCGGCTTAAAGCGTCGGCTGGATTCGCAGATGTGACTGGATGTTAGCGCGGGAGTTTGTTCTGAAACTCCTGATATACCATAATATTAACTCCTTTTTTTATTTATTTTTTATAAAACTAGTATTATTATTATTATGAGTACTTGTCAACAGAATTTAACAATGATTAAGGTTAGTGTGTTTCAAACTTTCATCACATTGGACATCATTACATTTCTATGATTAGCGCCATTTTGTTTTTTTTGACATTTAACCGGTTCCCGTTAAACGCCGATTGTCAGCCCGTTTCAACTTTTGAACAAATCATGTTCAGCTGGAAAGCATAACAGCCATGTTGTTATGCTTGTCAGCTGACCGCAATGAGTTTAAAAGCTGAAACAGACTGACAATCGGCGTTTAACGGAGACCGGTCAAATGTAAAAAAAACAAAATGGTGCTTTGTCTTCGGAACCCGAACTGGGTATTTATTTTTCTTCTTTTTTTCTGGTGTTCTTGAGGATTGAGGCGGAATATTAGTTCTTGTTTGACTGATTTCTTAGACTCTTCTTTTTATACTGACTTATTACTCTTAAGTAACCTCCTTTTATACCCAGAGACTAGAAATTAAGATCTAATAATCCAAAATAAGATACTGTACATCGCCCTTGAGGCGATTTTTCATAAAAACGGCGCTATACAAATCATCCAAATATTATTATTTTATTATTATTTTTTTAATTATTATTATTATAGAGTGGAATATTCCTTTGAAAACGCCCACTTTCAATGTAAATTTACTCACTAGATAAATTTACTGTATTTACAAATATCTCAGTAATCTTATTTCTCTTTTGAAATAAGCCCACCATGTATATTCCACCTTGAACCTCACTTATTACACAGTGATTCAAAATTATTACATAAAATTACAGTGCATAAACATGAAGAAAATTAATCAAATTTCCTCAATCCTAAAACATAAATCTAATTATAATACAATTGTAAAGATGAATATAAAATACCAGGCTAGTACCAAAGGAAACTTATTCCATTTTAACGGAATCTGATCTTGATCGTACAATAGTAGAGGAAATATTTTCTTTTTAAATTTTTTTTTATTTTTATTTACTTAACTTCATGTAAAATTCTTCTTTTAAAATCAATATTAACATAAGAAGCAGTGAGCGAGCTCTTTGATTGGTTTACAAGCATTCATTTGACTGGCTATTTTTTTAGAGTTGCAGAAACTGAGCCTAAGTCGTAAATGCTAATCAACGGTATCGCTGCAAGATGAGATAATTATTTTATACTAAAAACACAAATAACGCTTGAAATGCGAATAACTTCGGTAATAATGAACAGATTTTAATGTGGTTTTCACCAATGTGAATGTTTTACTGATAACTATTGATAACTTAATACGGAATTGTATTATACCTATAAATAAGTAGAAAATATTTCTTCTGTATCCGTGAAGACAGCAACACGGTACTGTCTTGAAATGTAGACAACACGTAGAAAACGTAAAAAATATCATACATGTAAAGTAACGTAGTGACGTCGCATTTGGGAACGAACAGTGTCTTTAGTATTTAATATGAAATCATCTATTTTTCGAGAAAAAAGCTGTGATTGAGCTACAACTCCAATTCGTAATCATTTGATAATGAAGCAAATGCTCTACCAATTAACCACTCAGCCCACCTGTCATAGTGTCGAATTGAAGAAAAGCATGTTTATTTATAAATACATGGCATAACAGTATGACCGTTATGCTTGACACCTGATCATAATTTGACAAAAAGCTGAAAGGGGCCGAGAATCGGCATTTTAAGGAGAACACTTAAATGGCAAAAATTAAACAGGCGCTAATCGTCGATTTGATCATCAATCAAATGAGACGAAGTTCGAAACGCCCCAACTTTAGTCTGAATGGGTTCCTCCTGAAGACACTTTATACTAGTAAAGTCAAGAAATGGTTTTTCTATTCTTATAATTTTCTTCCAATCTTTCAGGTGAACCATCATCATCAACTGCTAAAAAACTCAAGCTTGCAGAAACCTGGCGCGGGGTTTCCATGATTGAAATTTACCAGGGTCCCACCCCATGGAGTGTCCCTGAGTTCCCCACAGTGTCCCCGGCCTACAACCACACCGTGCTTTACCACATTTCCCGGTCTAATGTTCCCATGGACGTCAAGACACCCCCCGTGCCCCAGCTGGGCAAAGATCTATGGGATAGGGAGCATGTCCGGATGCCTTGTTCACCACAAAGTCTTTATCCTACTGAAACGGTAAGATTATTAAATTTATATCATGTTATTATACAATAATCCAATAATTCCCATAGTGATGCAGTTAATGCATTTTTTTGCCCCCTATGTTGCTTTACATTATTTACTTGTCTGTTCCTCTGTACATTTTGGAAAAAAAAACATCTTTTTTCTAAACAGAAGTATTGATTTCTTCTGTGTGTATTTACTATACTGGGTTTTTATAAATTGTTCACATGCGAATGATAACAAGAGATTGGCCACCATCAAGGTAAACTTTATTATAGAGACCGCCGCTTTCCGCTACATGCATTTGTCAAATTTATTTTAATTTTAATTCTGTGTGATATTCTTTTAATTTTCTTGTCTTCGTACTGTAACGCAGCATGCTTTGTTTTTATTACTTTCAGAAATTTGGTAAAACAGTAATCCACAATAGATGGGAACTTATAAATGAAGCATTATCACAACCCATTGGAAATTCACACGAACTAGAAACGGCAATCATAAAAATACAATAATAAATACAAGACTCTGTGGAAATTTAATGCGTTACACACACTTTTTAACGATGTAAGTATCTTTGATTTTTTAAATTTTATTTTTCTCTCTTACATTTTATAATAACATTGAATAATCTAATGATGAATGTGTCTGCCAATGCATTAGTGAGTTTATTTAGGAAATTTTAGGCTTATGTCATGTGGCAAGAATCTGTATTTGAACATATCAGTACATACTTCTTTTTTTACATACTTCTGTCTGCAGGCGGCCAGACGAGGCACTGACGATCAAACGAATTATTTAATAATCCATTGATTTTTTGTATGCACAAAATCTAAGCTAGTTATGTCACCAAAGTTAAGTGTGTCAAACTGTAGAGAAGTGAGGGTGAAATCTTTTATTTTTGCTTTGATAGTTTAATGTGATCTGTTTTCAGTATTTGTCAGAAGAGGAGACTGAATACTTTTTTACTTCTACACTGCCCGCAATGATTGAATTGACCTTAAAATTACCTCAACTGGTTCCTAGTCCAATTCCCTTGTTAAGGTAAACTTTTTAATTATAATAATATAATATTATTTATTTATTAACGCCCTATTACGCTTTTACATATTAAATTAACAGACGGAGTGCATGTGTACAGAGAATAATAACATGAAAGATATACAAGATATAAATACATTAACATAGTAAAAAGTTTTGAAATGTGGGTAAAAAACAAAAATAAAATAATAGCTCCCATATTATAGTCTTTGCTACGTTAGTGACAAATAAATATATTAATACTATGGGTAATATTAAGCGTCAACATGCCTACACTTCTGTTGCTGAGAGTTCTGTTGCAACCTCTCTTTGTTACATGCCGAATTTATGAGAAGAGGGAGTTTTCAACGAAATGCTTTTATTAGTCAATATTTTGTTTGGTTTGTCTGTCATTTCTTTATGTATGCCAGTGCAGAGCAATTTTCACAACATCACACTTTACAACGTTTGGGGCTTACTCCAAGAAATGGTATCAATAAATCACAACAATATTTCTGATATATGTATTGCAAATAAACTGAAATTTTAAGGGTGAACATCTTTATGTGTTGCTACTTTAGATCTAAAAATATATGAATACATGGTTTGTAAATCATTTTCTAGGCAACACTTCAACCGGTCTGTTTCCTTGAGTCAGCAACAAATAGCCTGCCTCCTGGCAAATGCTTTCTTCTGCACATTTCCACGAAGGAACACAAATAAAGCTAAATCAGAATACAACACATATCCCAATATAAACTTCTATAGGTAATTATTATACTCGTATTCAAATGTACTTATTCTAGAATCATAATTGAGAAAGAACCTTCTTTATATATATATTTTTGATTTAATATTAAAAAAATTCCATGCCACTTCAGAAAATTACATAATACATACTAATTACATATATGTAACGCCTCTTTTTTGTTGTTATAAACACTACGAAGGAATGATCCTTGTTTTCAGGTTATTCATGAGTAGGTCAGATTCAGTATTAGAAAAATTGAAATGTATATGCAATTACTTCAGGAGAGTCTGCAAACATGGTGAGTAAATCCTTACAGTAAACATGATCACTAAATATTAGAATACCTTGCTTTATTTGTCTATACCCTTAACTCTTTCAACACACTTATGATCCCTGATTTTTCTATATACATAGTATAATTGGGACTTTTGTATTAACCCTTATCACTCGAGAGGCGCAAGAGCGGCGCCATGAACAATAGTCATACATTTTATTGTTTACAAAATCCAAGGGTGCACGGACAGGTTTCTTCATGTTTACAGTTAGTTGCGTCTAGTACCTGCTACTGAATGCTTGTGTATTGTGCTACATTTTTTTTGTTTTTAACAATTAATACGCAGTTATTTATTCAAATATTTTTTTACTCCATAGTAAACATGTATGAAGACGAAATTACTGATGATGACTTTGTTTTTGAATGTGAAAGTGACTGTACCGGCGATATTTCAATGCAACATGACAGTTCAGATAGTGAAAGTGAGTTAAGTGGTAATAGAAGAAAAAAATGCGTGTTTTGGACACAAGTAGCAGTTCAAGTGCTTCCGACGTAGATATACAAGAAGAAGATGTAAATGGTGGCGCAAACTTTTTTTTTGGGGGATGGAGATATGTTCCATAAATTCGTATATCTTGTATAAATCCATAAAAAAGAAAAATAACGAAAAACCATTAAGCCATTTAAAGTAAATAAAAGTTTTGGTTGATTAGTTAGTGGGTGAGTACAAAGAGCCTCGAAGTAGGCCATCTACTTCCACTCCATCAGAGACCAGGCTCAATGGAAAACTGCACATTTTAAGGAAAGGTCCTAAGAGGGACTGTGTGGTCTGCTCAAAAAGGGCAGTAAAAGGCGGGAGACGGGAGACCAGCGAGTATTGTGACACTTGTCCTGGAAAACCGAGGACGCATTTGGGTGATTGTTTTGAAAAATACCATACTTTAAGGAATTACAAAAACTAAAATTGGCCGTTTTTTCTTTTATAAATACTTATTTTCTATAGTAAATATATATTTGTAAACATAAATAAGCATCCTTATTTGCTACCTTCCAAAAAATATTTTTTTATAATTTTCTAAGAATGTCTTTGTTTTTTCTCATATTTTTGCTAAAAAAATCCTCGAGTTGCTGGAAACCTAAATGATTTTTTTCTCAAGTGATAAGGGTTAATAACTATGTAAACGTATGTAATCGTCGTAGTAGCCAACTTGGGCTTTATTTATAACTGATAGGAATAATTCACAATTAATTATGTATAATATTATTCTTAATTTCCCATTTTGTGATTGCTTATGCTTGTCTTATAGTAATTAAACTATGTATGTATGAGTTAGTTATATTTTAATGGCTGTCTATGAAACGGTTCCTTGACCATATTTAGTTTACATATATGACCTACATACATATGACAATACATAGTTTTGATAAAAGGAGTTTACAATTATTGTTACCTTCATTTGGCTTGGATATCACTAGAAGTTGGTTTGAGTTTTACTAGATAATATTATGTGTGTGCAGATATACCTTTATTACTCCTCGCATAAGTCTGTCTAATGGTCTATAGCTTTTATTCTACAGTCTTAAAGAAGATTGGGAGGATTATAGTTATATTCTACAACTATTTGAGGCTAATCTTGTTCTACGTTTATATGTATTATTTTAGTGCCCTGTGGGGTAATGACATTTACTCGGAGAACAGTTGAGCCTTCCAAATGTCCTGAATGGTCGGAATCTAAAGATCTCATCGGGTCTGTCCCTCTCCATATCGACTCTAATGGAACTATTGAAAGCGACGGCGTTGGGCTGCTACAGGTTGATTTTGCAAACAAGTAAATTTAATTAAATTTTTTATTTTATTTTTGAAAGAAAGACAAACATTCCCGGGTTACGAATAACCTGACAATATTTGAAAAACTCCTACTGCTATCACAAGAAGCGGAAGATGTTGCTTGTGCAATGATGGAGGACTTGGCCAGCAGAGGAATTGAACACATGACGCCTGGGTGAGAATCCAAACGTTTGTCCACTCAGCTACCAACCGGTAAACTAAGATTACTTATATAATACATATAAGTAATCTTAGCTGTAAGTCTTAGTGATAAGTTATAGGTTAGATAAATTAAGTTGTGAAGTGTCCTTGGGGTGATTGTTTCACAAAAACTGTGCTATAAAAATAATCCAATTATTATTATTTGAATGAAACTATGTGAACTCTTAGAATAAAATAAAATACATTTCAAAACTACACTTCTAATACTTAATAATATGTATATGTGCATACTTCTAATTTGGACAGTATGTATAAAGTGTCAGCGAACTTCTTAAGCAATATTTTTTGTTTACCAATTCATCTGTCTAATAAGGGTTATGTATTTTCACAGGTATTTGGGTGGCGGCGTTTTGGGCCAAGGATGTGTACAAGAAGAAATAAGGTTTGTGATTTGTCCAGAGTTATTAATCTCAATGCTCTTCACAGAAGTATTGACTCCCACAGAAGCTCTTGTAATGATTGGTAAGCTATAATGTCATCTTTAATTTCTTTAAAACAGGGACTTTACTTTTGTAGGTTTTTTTCTCTTTGCAAAGTATGAACGGTGAAATGAAGAAATTGGAGTTTAATAAGCATTAGAATACATATTCCCTGTCACAAAGAATGTATGTGTGGGAGATACGCTGGTGTTTCACAGAGTGAATGTGCGGTGATATTTGTTTGCCTTTTATCATCATAACTAAGGATGTTTTAATTTTTTCAAAGAATCTTTGTAAATAATTAGTTAGATTAAATGGAATACATATAGTGAAACTCTCTTATAAGTTTCTTTAAGGAACTGGAAAAAAAATCTTAAGTGGGAAAACCTTACGTGGGTTAGATTAGGCCATTTTAATTGTATTTCTTAACCTCTAGTGTGCCGGAGGTGCCAATAGTCACCAGACATTTATTATTACCTTTTCAGGAGTTTTTATGCTACAAAACCTGTTGTTCTTTTTAAAAAAAAAATTATAGTGAATGCCGCGACAGAGTCCCAACTCCTCCCAACCGTCTAGAGTCAGTGAAACTATGGCATCCCCGATTGGGGTATGTTGTGAGGCTGAAGGTAGTGGGGAGAAGTAGGAGATGGAGAAGAGGAAGGTTGGGAAGTACTTGGCTATTCAGATCTGGTCACCAAACACGGCCTGAGTCATTTCAAGCAACGTTTCGATTCTGAATGGTGGTCTTTCACTGGGGCGATACTTGGAGTATCTTCCACTCTGGAACGTGCCACAAATAAACTTTACACTATTTTGTATTAATTAAATTTGTTATGACACATATTAATGAAATAAAATTTATTGGCGCACGCCGGGTTTGAACCCGCCACCTTTGGATTCGTAGTTGAGCGTCTTACCACTTGACCATAGAGGCCGTCATATTATATGTCGGTTCCCATATTTAAATGAACCTTAATCGCTTGTCAACAAAATAATCAATCCGTGGAGATATTTTGCATTGTGTGAAATTTGGTACAAGTCGAGTAATACATATTTGAAGTTTTCTTATGTCAGTGCGGCAGAAAAAATCGATTGTCAAAGTGACATTACAGTTTGTATTAGGCAAATTTATTTTTTATTTGGAAGGAAATTTATTCAACCATACGAAAATACAATAAAATGACAAAAAATTCTTCAAATTTCTTAACCAAACTTTTTTGATTGACATGAGGGAAAAAAAAAACTGATTCTCAATCGGAAAGAAAGATAGCACGATTGACAAAAATATCAATTTGTAAAACACAAGTGAGTTATTACGAAATTATAGTCAGCAAGTCATTTGCGAGAATTCGGCATTCCAGAGGTTAAGGGACCGTAGAACTAAAACTTCTTAAGTTAGAAAACTTGTAATGGTTTTTAACGCACATTTTATACAGCAGTACTTCTCAATAATTATCTTATTCAAGGTGCAACATGCAGTGATATTTTGCCTTAAAAGTCTAAAACTGCCTGTATTCAATTTATTTTACTGCTTTTCCAGGTTGTGAACAATTCAGCGAATACACAGGCTATGCAGACAACTTCCAGTGGTCAGGTAACCACGAGGATAGAACTCCTTTAGACTCGAGCGGCAGAAAGAGATGCGCCATTGTGGCTATTGACGCTGTGCCTTTCAGAGTGTCAAACCATCAGTACCAGCCCAACTTTATTACGAGGGAATTGAATAAAGTAAGAAAAATATGTATGTACTTCCATTAGTTTTTGGGTATTTTACTTGCTTTCTCAATAATTGCACCTTTAATTAAGCAAAAACATGAGGCAATCATAATAAAAGCAGTTTAAGTAAAAAAAATCTACAAATGTAGTTCTGTGAATTTACTAGCATTTCATTGCTAGAGCGAAGTCTATGGAAAGCATTCTTAAGACATTTTATAGTAATTATTTACTCAAGATATCTAATAAAAGTTGTTTTAAGGTATTTTTTGCTAATAAAGACAAAGTAGTGTTAAAATTGAGCCTTTGTGAATGTTGAAATTTACAATATGACAAGCAGCATTGAAGTGTCTCACCAACGTGTCTTGTGCAACTAATATTTCTGTAAAATTAAAAAATTTATTTTATACTTTGTTAACAGGCATGGGTAGGCTATTCCATATTTGTAGATCCCGAACAACTCGGCCTATCCCTTCCCGGAGTGGCCACGGGGAACTGGGGCTGTGGCGCTTTCAGGGGTTCACCGCACCTGAAGTGTCTACTGCAACTGATGGCGTGCTGTAAGGCCCGTAGATCGATGGTTTACTACACATTCAATGATACCGGATACGCGATAGCGCTATCAACATGTATAATTTTCTATCGAGACAAAATATCACAATTGGTGAGAATTTTTTATTTTATATTCTGACGACTGCTTTCACCAATCGAAAATAATAAAACACAATTTTTTTGCTATGTAATGTTTTCCTGAAAGATTTTCATCATATTTATCAAAGCAAACCAGTTCAAAGTCATCTGACCTGTCTTTATCTTCCCTACTTCCTTTAGTCTCACAATATTCCCTTAATGTGGATACCCTAGTTACATTGGCATCTTAATATATATATATAATTTTTTTTCAGGTGATCTCTACAAATACTTATGCCAGTTTTGTAAATCCAAAGCTTCGGAAGATCAGCTTTATCCCTTCATTCTTCAGCTCCATAAAGACTCGCAACACAAGCCTGCTCAGAAACTGCTAAAACTTTCACCAGTATTAAAAAAACCTTTTACTTCATTAAAGGTATGATCTATTTATTTCAATAATACATATATTAATAAACTCAATGTTTTTCTATTTAACAAAATAATTTTTACTTTTTTGTGTCTCACTATTTATGATTTAATAACACCTACGTTTTTTAAAAATAAATATGACACTTTGTATATATAACAACACTCCTTATTTATATTTTTAATGATTGTAATTTTATGAATAATTCCTTTTGATTTTTATTCTTTTCACAAAATACTTACCGATACTTTCCTTTCCTCATTCTACTTCTCCTCTCGGTGAAGTGAACATTCTTCTATGATATGTTCTGTATATAGTTAGTATGTGTCCACATTTCCACAATTAAGAATCCCAAAGGTCCTATTTGAGCATCATATATGCACAGCAACTGTGATTGCACCGGATCCGGTTTAGTAAATTCACATCTTCCGAGGGAGAGAGAGCCCTGGCAGTTTGGTAGTTTGTTCTTTTTCACATCTGCAACTGAATTCGCCAACTCTTCAGGAAAGTATCCTAACTGATGCAGACTTGCACCTTTAGTTCAAAAGGGTTTCCTGGATGTGAGGTGGTTGGCCGAGAGGTTTGCAAGGTTGTCTTTAAGGGATATGTTACTATTCACAGCCTTTTCTTCATCCTAGGGGGTTGCTGTCTCTCGTCCACTTAAAATATGTGTTAATTGTTACAGATGTCTGAGGAAGCAAACAAAGGTGGCACGGAAGTATCAACATTTTCCGCAATAACCGGTAGTAATGTTTTATCAGAAGAAAACGAAATAACAGCTAGTATGTTTGCAAATGATGACTTTCCCAGTCTTGAGGCTGTCGCAGCACCTTCACAAGTAAGTCCTACTAAGAGACACGGAACGTTGTCATTTTTTGAGACAGTTTTAAATGAAACTCAAAATAGCTGTAGTGTTGATCAGTCCAAAAATGTTACTTCTCCAGATAATAAAAAAGACACAACTGTAAAAGCCGGCATGAAAAAGAACCCAAAGCATGAAGGTAAACCACCAAACAGCCCCTGTAGAATTTCTGATTATTTTCAGCGCCTACCAAAAGCAAAATGAATTGCATAATTTCGATTTGAAAATTCCAAATGGAAAAAAAAAAATTTAAAATTTTCAAAAGACAACTTAGGTTAATGTGTTTCAAACTTTTGTCACATTTAAATGATTAGCGCCATTTGGTTTTTTTTTGACATTGACCGGTCTCCGTTAAACGCTGATTGTCAGTCTGTTTCAGCTTTTAAAATATTGTGGTCAGCTGACAAGCATAACAACATGGCTGTTATGCTTTCCAGCTGAACATGATTTGTTCAAAAATTGAAACGGGCTGACAATCGGGTTAAATGTCAAAAAAAAACAAAATGGCGCTAATCATAGAAATGTAACGATCTCAAATGTGATGAATGTTTGAAACACACTAACCTTAATCATTGTTAAATTCTGTTGACAAGTACTCATAATAATAATAATAATACTAGTTTTATGCAAAAATAAATAAAAAAGGAGTTAATATTATGGTATATCAGGAGTTCCAGAACAAACAGTTGAAATTAGGAAAATAAAGGTTTTGTGTATATAAAAATAAAATTCAATCACGTTTGACTTAACATTCGCTGCGATACCTATACACCACAAACTAGTTTTATCTATGAATAGGTATATACCTATCTATAAGTTTTTTTTTGTGATTTTAAATAATATTTTAAATTACAGCAATATTAATTGATTGTGTTTATCTAAAGAGCTTTAAATTTGGTTGTATTATTATGATTTATTGCAAAATATAATTTAATGTATTAAAATGACTTATCTATGTTGTATTGTGTTTTTTTTTCGTGTTAAAGATTTTTACCATTACATTGATGAAAGTACAAAATCTACTATTAATAGAAATAATTGCACTAGTTTTCTAATGTACCAAATAAATCTTATTTATTAACTAAACATGTGTTTTTATTTATGCATACCACAGGAGGGTTAGCAGTATGGGCAAACAGAGGGATAAGTGGTGTTTTATAAATATGTACTCATTGGTGGAAACAAATCGGATAGCCGACACACATTTTTAATAATAGTATAGCTTCAAAAAAAGTATACGAGGGACACTTTTTGCAAAAGTGCACAAATGCTAACACATTATACATATTCGACATAACATTTTATATTCTCTTTTTAAACATTGATTTTTCGTGGGTTTTCCAAACATTTCTTATAGAGAGTTGATTGCGCAGGATATTTTATGCCTATGTACGTAGTTTCAAATTGATATAAGTTGTCTATTACATAATAAAAAGCTAGATGCTATTATATTATCTATTTAACTGTGATTTTAAGCGCTTTGTTTCATAAATGCACTTCCTAGTTTAGAAGAGGATAAAGTGAAATAGCATGCAGAAAGACTCACTAGTTCACTACAGTCAACTCCCTTCCCCTGCCCTGTCCCGCACCTCAGTTCGAATTTAGTCATTAGCGAGAGCACATGTATTTTGTTTCAACAATGTACCAGACGTGTTGCAGCACACTGACTGAAAAAATGTATGAGGTGCCGGTTTCTCTAGTCAGCCAGTTGGTAGGTATTTAGAAGGCCTGGGTCGGGTGTAGCAAGTCGGTGTATCCAAAGGCGGTAGAAGGCGATGGTCCAAGGCAAATGCAGAGTCAAAGAAGTTGTAGTGGTCCAGGCGGGAAGAAGCAGTCAGGGGAGCGAATTCAAGAGAGATAATGTCGGTAGCGATGCTGTGAGCCCGTCTACACATAACTCGTACACGTCCGATACACCCAATCATACCTACTTGTTTCAACTTGTCATGGCATCTACAAATAGTGGCGGGAGAGCTAGAAATAAAACCAATATTTAGCTTATCGGCTTATCGACACCAAATCTGCATCAAAGTTACCTTCTATTGGTGAAGTATTACGTTTATTTTTTTATAATGGAAATTATATTAGTAGCTGTAGTGAGTCAATAGCTCGGTCCGTCAGGTGGTCCTGATATCCAATTTTTTAAAAGGTTTTAGAAGAACTGTGACGAAATTGATCCAAGTGATTATAAAACAGTAATTTTACCACATCCTCAAAAATCATAGAAAATGTTGCTGCAGAAAGGATTTATTTTGCTCAAAAACAACTTCAAGTATATCAACCTCAAGATGACTGTACAGAGTTGCTGAATCTTTCCATCATTTAGTTGGGAGGAGTTCCTGAAAAAGGAGTTTCATTTAGGAAGCCTGTTGGTCTTGACCGTGCTAGATGGGTGTTAAAGTTGTATTGCTTGAAGATTTTTCTATTTAAACACCAGTTTAAACTGACGAAAAAGGAAGAGAAAGCAGTGAAAGATATATGTATTTTACAGTCATAATATATACAAAATATCAAGAGGGAGTAAAAACAAATGCCCCCTACATTGAAACATCTTCTAAAATAAAAAAAAAAACCGTTTAAAAGATGTGTTTGACTCCGCGATCCTGGCAGCTCTAGCCGTTACTAAAAAGAAAACACCTTTTTGGAAGAAATTACTTTGTGTATATTGACACTAATTATCTGATGATAAACCTATGATATTTTTATCATAAGATTTACCTTTACATTATATCAATGAACAATAAATATATTTAAAACCGACTATTAAATATTAACTGTACTTGTTTCATAACCTAGGGCGTCGCAATAGGTGCCGCTGCCTGTGGGTAAAACCGAAAACTTCTTTATGACTTTTGTGTATATTGTCATACACCCTTAAGTACTTATTTAACTTAAAAACGTCTTGTGTTCAATTTTGTAATGATGATTGAATTGAATTGACAAAAACGGCCGCCTCTCTCAGTAAAAAATATTTGCAGCAACGTTGGTAGGTAAATTGTTTTAGTTTTGAATTTTTAGTTTATTTTAAAAATCGACTTATATGCCTAGTGAATTACCACCATGTAAAATCGAAACGTTGCTTTAAAAGGCTTCAGCCGTGTTTGGTAACCAGATCTGAAAAGCCGGGCACTCCCCAACCTTCCCTCTCCCCTTTATCAATCTTTTTAAACACACAACATACAATAACAACAACACACAACACGCACAATTGGGGTGCCATAGTCCCCCCCCACTGGTTCCACGTAGTTTGCAAGTCGCCACTTTAGATATTTTGAATACATAAAATCCTTGAATTTAATAAATAGTCCGTTTATTCGTTAGTTCCTCGTTTGACCGCATGCAAAGTTAAATATGTCAAACTCTACGCTGTACTTAGTTTCCTGATAATATAATATTCAAAAGCAACTTGATAATGAGCAATAGACAATGTTTAACAAAAAAATAACCAAACAATAACACCCAATCACCTTTCTGTGCTCCTGGTATTTTGTTCTTATTGACCACGTAAAACGTTGTGTTTTTTGCTCGACATGCGCCGCTACGGAATTTAATTTAAATTAAAACGCTATTTTGCCGAAATTTTACTCCGCCGACTTCTGCGCTCCGGATGCCGGGAGCTAAGAAACGCCCGAAGTTGACTGAATTCCGTAGAAAATGTATCCGAATTAATTTGAATGCGTCACCTTCTCGCACGGCTGTGCTCCTGGTATAATTTCCTACTAACTAGCACCTCCCTTTCTTTATTTCCCCCTTTTTTTTATTTCACTACCGCACAAGAGTTACTCCCCGGAGACAGTGGGATTGTGGCATCCCCAATTGGGGTATGTTGTGAGGCTGTAGGTAGTGAGGAGGGGAAGTAGATGAGGAAGAGGAAGGTTGGGAAGTACCTGACTATTCAGATGTGGTCACCAAAGTTAAATATGTCAAGCTGTACGCACCTCAAAGTTTTCTGATAATATGATATATTCAAAAGCAACTTAGACAATGTAAAATAACCAAACAATAACACCCGATCACTTTTCTGTGCTCCCGGTATTTTGTTCTTATTGACTACGTAACATTGTGTTTTTGTTCGACATTAGCGCCGCTACGGAATTTAGTTCAAATTAACACGCTATTTTCCCGAATTTTTACTACGCCGACTTCTGCGCTCCGGATATAGGGAACTATGAAACACCCGAAGCTGACTGAATTCACAAAAAATTCTTTCTTTCTACACACGGTATGATTTCATAGTAGCTAGCTAAATAGTGCCTGCTTTTTTATTTCACTAACGCACACGAGTCCCCGGAGCCAGTGGGATTGTGACATCCCCAATTGGGGTATGTTGTGAGGCTCAAGGTAGTGGGGAGGGAAATAAGATGAGAAAGAGGAAGGTTGGGGAGTACCTGGCTATTTAGATCTGGTCACCAAGCACGGCTTAAGCCGTTTCAAGCAACGTCTCGATTCTGAATGGTGGTCTTTCACCAGGCCCGGCCCTGAGTCAAACGGCGCCTGGTGCGGGTAAATTTTTTGTTAGAACAGAATATTGATATCAAGTCGTATCAAGTATAAGGACAAGAGTTGCGAGTTTTAATTCCGCGCCGCCTTGACGAGTGTGATAGCAAAGTGAATATTTAGTTCTCCTGTGAACTGCGGTTCCATAAGGCCGCAGATCATAAACCTTTTAGCTTTAACTACATCATCGGTTTTTTTTTTTGATTTTATGGATTCTTTCGTAATCCTCTACTAACTAGCTGGGGCTTATACAAATACCCCTCATAATGTCTATCTAACTAGTACTGCGGCTCATTAGGCCTTATTACTATCACCATCTGATGGTTTTATTTACTTGACTGAGTTTATTTTTACATTAGTGTTTTCTTAGGGAAAAGATCTTAACTGGATTAAAAACCCTAAGCAAGGAAAAGACAAAAAGAAATATATAAGTTCTGAACTTGTTACTGATTGAAGAATTTTATTTGACTGAAGTTAATATTTCATGTTTTTTCTACCTGGAGCTGCATCCTTTTTCATTTGTGAGATCTTTCCTAAAGAAAGGAGAGGCGTGGAGTGGGAATGGGATGGGATTTTACCTAGCCGATGTGATGCAAGTCATACGTCTCGTCCACCATTTCGGTTTCCTCGGCTTGTCCCTGGCTGTCCTCACGGAAGGTCATAATAATATGCTTCGGCATTCTGTGCCTGTAGTAGAACGGTAAGTCTTCGGGTGTATTGTAGTCTCCGAGCCCACTAATCATTGCGTTATCCGGGTTCAGAGTTTCGTAGAATCGCGTTGTGAGATCAAATGCGTGCTCCTGTATGCTAGGTATTTCTTCCTGTTCGTGTAAGTGTTTGAGGTTTGTATAAAGAGGTGTGTTGTAGATGATTTTCACGCATTTGTTTTGTGTAACTTGTATCTGGTTGAATGTTGAGTGAGCGAAATTGCTCCAAACCAGGATTGCGTACGTCATAGTTGGCCGGATGAGACTATAGTACAGGCGAAGTTTCTTATTTTTACTCAGTGAGCTCTGGCGCTTGAAAATTGGGCTGATCGCCCCGATCGCTCCCTGTGATTTCCTTCTCGCTATCTGAATGTGCGATTTCCACGTCAAACGAGTATCCATCGTAAGACCCAAGTATTTTACTTCGGCTTTCCATTCGATCATTTTTCCACCCATTGTTATATTGCGTGTCGGAATTCTATTTTTGGTTCTGCGCGTGAATGTAATTGCTTCCGTTTTCGCCTCGTTGAGCCATTTTTTGTAGTAGTCCGAAAGATCGTTTAGGCCTGATTGTACGTAGTCAGTGGCCTTATTCGAATTGCTGGAAGTTGCATACACCGCGACGTCATCCGCAAAAATAGCCTTCTTGCAACTCTTTTTGAGCGTAGGCATGTCGTACGTATATAGGGTGAAGAAATTCGGGCCTAGTAAACTTCCTTGGGGCACACCTCTGCGGACGGGGCGTTTGGTGGAAGTCGCATCCTTCACCTTTACTGTGAACGTTTGGTTTTTCAGGTAGGGTTGCGCAATTTGTATGATGTACGTTGGTGTTTTTGTCACGTACATCTTGTGAATTAAGCCGTCCGTCCACACTGTATCGAACGCTTTTTCGAGATCCAATAACGCCATGACGGTGTAATGTTTTTTATTGTATCCTATTGTCACTTGTTCAGTGACGAGCGTGAGTTGTTGGACGGTAGAATGTTTCCTTCTGAAACCGAACTGTTCATCTTGTAACGTCTTCTCAAGATCGTGGTGATGGCGGAAGCGACTTAGAAGTACTTGCTCCAGTATTTTGCTGAGCTTCGACAGTAAGCTGATCGGGCGATAGCTATACGGGTTCGTGCGGTCTTTGTTTGGTTTGTTGAAGGGCAACACACTGGCGTTTTTCCAGGCTGTCGGGAAATGGCCCCATAGAAGGCAGGAATTGAAAATTTTTGATGCGTAAACGATCGCTCTCTGCGGTAGATGTTTTAGCAGGATGTTGGAGATCTGATCTTCGCCTGGTGCCTTGTTAGGTTTTTAGGCATCTCACTATGAGGGCGACTTCCTTCGGCGTGGTGAACTGTATGTCGTTCGGATCTGTCGGTGCCAGCTGGTTTATTTCATTTAGTGAGGCCTCCACCGCATTGTTTGTTTCAGCGTCTTCCATTCCGTCTGTGGAAGATTGTGCTTTTTCGAACCCGTCGGCCAATATATTCGCTTTTTCTTCGTTCGAGAGTGCCGGAATCGTAGATTTGGGCCACCGGAGCGGCGGGATGCTGTTGTCCTGGTAACGTAGGGCCTTCGCCATGCGCCAGATGGAATTGTCCTCAGTGCTGAGAGTTTCGACTTTCTTCATTCAAAGAGAATTTTTCAACTTGCCGATTTCATCGCGAATTTTGCGAGTTAGCGAGTTTACAGCTGTTTTGAAACATCGCTCTCGGGTGTCGTGATGAAACCGGCGAAGTCTGTTTTTTTCCCTGATCAGGAATTGGATGTGCGGTGTGAGCTTCACTGCAAACGGTTTAATGGTTTTATTCGGAATGAATTTGTCCCTCGCTACTTGTATTAGCTCTGTCAGTGAACCGACGGCGAGGTCGATTTCTTCTGGCGAGTTGAAAGTTTTAGTCGAGAGGTAAATTCCTTCGTTAATTTCTCCATTGAACCCACTTTCCAATCGGCTTTTTGAAAGTCCAGCTGAGTTCGTGTGTTTCTGGCGTTTTCACCGCCGATTGAGAAGCTCACAGGCAGGTGGTTGGATGGGAGTTCGTCCAGTGTCTTCAGAGGAGATATTTCGATTATATTTTTTGCAAGTGCGATATCGAGAGTGCTTGGATATTTCATGGTCCTCATGTGAAAAGTCGGCTTGTCCGGAGCGAGAATTCTGTAATCGTGGCCTTCTAGGTGTTTGAATAAGATATTTCCGTTTTTATTGGCTCTGTAGTTATTCCAATATCTGTGTTTGCTATTGAGGTCGCCCGCCATCAGGACTCTTGCTCCGAGGCCGAGTAGTTTGTCGAGGTCGCTCCTCTCGATGGTGTTTGTACTGCTCGCAGGGCAGTATTCCGATATAATCGTATGATGTTGTCTATTGATCTCGACTCTGAAGACAGTGGCTTCCATGTTTCTTAGTACTGGGGTACATCATCGGTATAATATATGTATTTGAAGAGCATCAGTCATCAGTGTTGACGTTGATTCAAATCTAAGGGAAGGAAAATGAAGGTTTGGTGAAAGGAAAACAATAATAAATATTTTGTAATATAATTAAAATTATTTATTATCATTCATTACAATTCTAGCTTGCTAAACGTAAATTAGTGTTTGTATAATATAAATAATGAATTATTTTTTAAAGTTTTAAGTAAATGTACACAAGGTAAATTTGAATAAAATAAAAACGGACATGCAAAAGTTGAAACTTTGTGTAAGAAATCACACCCCTGTCCCCAACTATCAATGTATGTATGTATTTGAATAACAAGCTACCCCAATTCAATATTTTATAATTAAAACGGTAACTACAATGTAAAGCAATAAAAAATCTTTAATAAAATTGTGCAAAGTTTTATGACTTTAGAATATTTTAAGATATTTTATAATGGAAATGGAATTGAATAAAATTGAAATATGTATGTAATAAATTTTATAATTATAACATGATTAAACTGATCTTTAAAGATAAATAGCAAAGACAAAGACAGAGGTAATATGACATAATAATAATATGATATTCAGACGCTGCGGACATACTCGAGGACATTACATGAGCTAGGAAGCTAGCACCGCGCCTGGGCGCTGAGTGCTGAGGTCTGTCACATCGTTTAAGGAAGGCTAGTATAGTAGTTAGCATGTGAGGGGTGTCCACATATCCTTATTTAAGGATTGCCGCAACTCTGGCAATAATAATTATAAACAGGAACATTATTCTGATGCGTAAGTTTACTAGAATTCAGTGAAAATAATTTACCAATCTATGAAAACTGACTTGCAATTAATTTCTACGTTTCATCCGTGATACTTTGCCACTAATACACTATTTTATAACCTAATATTCTTACATAAATAAATATCAAATCCAAGCAAAAAATGTATGAAAAGCAATAAATCAAAGATATCTCTGGATATTCACTTATAGTTTTGTGCTTTGATAAATAAAGTTGTGCTAAAAGAAATCTCTTACTTTTAATGTAATTTAATATGAAAATAAATATGACTAGATATAAATTTTGGCTTATTATCGATACATTAAATCTGTCTAGAGATATATAAAAGCTCTAATTTATGGTTCCAGAATATCAATCAACGATGATACAGTTAGAAATTCTGCTAGAGTCAGCGTGAGGGTAAAGAATGATGGCTTTCGTCACATCTCGCAATGTTATTAACACTAATTTGGTAGGTGATAAAACGGTAATGCTGGCAGATAAACAATTCCTTTAACAATGTAATGTAACCATAATCGTGTTTGTCAATTGTTACAATATACACGTCTCTTAGTGAGATGTCATCTTATATTTCATACAAAATTAGCATCAATGATATTTGTCATAACATTAAATTCATTTTATTTTTAGAAAGCTTTAATTTTTCTATAAGGTTATGCATTAATTTTAGTCTACATCCTTCTCCTGCAATAATATTTCGAGTTATTCTATATTTAGATAAAAGGGCAAAGAGCCCACTCGTGTCCTACTTAACAGTGGTACTAGAGGTACTGTGGTACCGTGGTACACTTCAGTACCACATCGGTAACAGATGTAGTCATTTAAAGTCAGTGGCTAGACTTCCCCACCGAGTAACCCGTATAGTCTGTCTGGTACTACAAGTACCGTGGTGTACCTCAATAGAGTAACCAACCGATGGTGTCATATAATGGTCAGTTGCTAGAAACTGCCTTCCATCTTCCCCACTAAGTAACCTGTATAGTCTGTTTGGTACTAGAAGTACCGTGGTGTACTTCAACAGAGTAACCAACCGATGGTGTCATATAATAGTCAGTTGCTAGAAACTGCCTTCCATCTTCCCCACTAAGTAACCTGTATAGTCTGTCTGATTGTTGAATATGAATACAGTGCACCTACCCCGGACTATCTTACATTATTGATTAAGTATTTGTTCCTCTTAGTATGTAATATGATGTTATGTTATATGTTGTATTTATTTTACAGTAACAGATTCTGTACAAAAGTGTATGGCGTGGTTGTTTGTTTTTCTCTTTCTGCAATGTCTTACAAGGCTTACATTGCGAAGGTTGTGTCCTTTTCCCGGATAAGTTGAGACGGTGTACGCATACATATAAACACTCACGCATCTGTACGTGAAGTAGTGTGTATGCAGTAGACTATGCGGCAAGCTCGTTGAGCGTTCTCTATTTCCCTAGTTTCTGGCTACCTAATACCCCTCTCCTATAGCCTTATACTCGAAATATGAAAATGCGTAATTTATGAATTTATACCTAGAAGTGGAGCATATAGAAACCCGGCACGCTCTAATGACGCCCATTGAATGAAAAACATTTACACGTAAATAATTGCAAAGCATACCCTGTATCCTAGAATCACTTCACTGCGCGATTTTGTATTCTTTTGGGGTATTTCAATGTACTTTAAAACAATCATTTCCAGCAGTTACTTCCTTAGCAGACAAGCGGCTAGCGCCCTTGCGCACTTTCCTTCCAATGTTCACCATTGTTGTAGCAACATGCTTTCAATTGTTAAATACGTTACTATATCATTTTGGCCTCGAAAATATTAGTGACCTAGCCTAGCATATAAGATAATTTTGTATTTTTTAAACTTTTTCCATAATTACTAGATTCGTCTAGTCCAGTAACTGTAGATAATGAGAAAAATCTACATTTAAAATAGATAATAATTAATATAAATAAATTACAAGTATTTATACTGTATTCTAAATTTGTAGATTTACTAGTCAGTATAAAAACGAGAAATTGATAAAGATAGAAGGAATGTTAATGTTAGTAAGCTTGGAATGCTAAATACCTACTTGTTAGTACGATTAAAAGAAGATCAAGAAGAAACTTATTGAGAAAATGTAAAAAAATACTTTTATACTTTTTTCTAGTTGAATTAATAAATCCTTAGCTATGAAATAATCTTGCATCATTATAAGTTAAATAAACAATATAACATTTGAAATAAATAAATAAATCCTCTCTAAATCCGTACGCAAATAATCGAACAGCAAAATAATCCATTTTTATGGATGCTAAATAGATATTTGAAGGTAAAACATATTGCACTACGCTATGTCATTTTCCCATGACGCAAAAGATAGATTGTTCCTTATAATGCTTTGTCACGCTAAAACCTCGGTGGTTTTAACCAATTTATCTCCTTAAAGCTATGTTAATAAAACTAGAATACTTTATATATTTTGTTACTTGAAATTATATTCTATTCTATTATCTCTGGCCGAAATATTTGACTAGAGGTGTTAGCTCACTGGCAGCTGTCGGGCGGCTTCATTTCCACCGCTGACTCGTTCCTCTTGCCCTATCTTCCTACTTTCTACCACTCCTCACACTCTTGGAGCACTCGTAGCCTACTCGCCTCGCCGCCTAAACCTAACGGGTCTAGTGCTCCTCTACACTCGCCTACACCTAGTTGCGTTCCTGTTCTCCTGTTCTCCTGTTCTCGTGCTCCTGTCCGCTGATCTTCCTGGTATTGAATGCTTCTCGCCTGGGTGTAACTTCAACAACACTGCCTCCACTTGGGCTGTCCAATAACCTCTGCACCGACAGCACCTATCCAATTATATTATCTAATTTTTTTAATACGGTGTTAAATTTACCGTGATTTTAAAATCACACCCCGATAATGATAAGTTCTTTTTTAAAATTTTGGTTTAATCTAATTTAATTCAAGACCGTCTAGGGTTTTTGACTAAATTTCTAGTACTTGTGTTTTGTAAGTTGTTATCGTAACGTTAAATTGTATTACATTATTATATTGGTACTTTTGTTGATTACAAGTCTAAAATTTTAGTACAAACATTATACTATTTTGGTTAATAATATAAACAATAATATGTGTGCATGTTTGTTACATCTCTTTTCCACCGCAAATGTCGCCCCAGCTGCTGCTCTAGAGCTTTGCGCATTGGCAATAAGTAATATGTTTATGCTTGTGTCGGAGGGTCGAGTGAAAGTTGAGTGAATTGGATAACATTTATACAGAATGACTAACAATAATATACTCGTATATAGACACTTACAAGGTACATTGTAAGGGAAATAACATTAGGAGTGACCCCTCGGGGTGACACAATTGACTGCACCACCAAACATCTACACACAGACGAGAAGACATAACGGCTTGTACAACTCTGGTTTATCACAGCACATTTGGAATTTCTCGAGCGGGGCCAGAAGATGTCCAAGTCAGTGAGGCCCGACTGATCCTTCAGCCAGGAGTTCAGGAGCCAAGCCTCGCTGAAGACTGAGAAGGTCTCTCGACACAACTAAACACGGAGGCATGTTTCAAGTGTTTCCTTTCATTTTTGAGTGAAATGAGAACTCTAGGACGTAAACATGGTATTAAAGCGAAAATCTTCAAAATTTGTACTAAGATACTCATGTACAAAATTGTTTTCTTATCTCAGCCACCTGTATCTACTACTCCCATAATTATATAATACTTAACAAAATAGATGCTCTTTTCGAAAGTCCATTTTGTCTATTCCCAAAATTTGATAACAGCTCAGTTCATTAATGTGATATTTTCGACGAACATGTACAAGTCAACGTTTATTAGAACTTAACCATACTGGAGGGTAAACACAAGGTATGCGATTTGATATCACACGTTAATGAACCAACTGTTGCTTTCATCTTGGAGACAACAGTGTTGTGAGTTGACTAGAAACCAACCCCCTTAAATATATTACAGTAAGTTTGCTTTATATTTTATATAATTTTCCATAATTTATAGCAGTTTGGCTTAAGTACAAGAAATACTTCCTTCACAGAGCAAGTATTGTAATCAATAAGTACAATATGACTAAGATATTAGTTATAATAGTATGTTTATCAATTATGAGAATATAATATATTGTGATAATAATAATAACCAATCAATGTAATGGTAATAAAATGTATATAATAGTTTAATAATTTATAATAATGATAAGAATGAAGCTTTCCTACAAGCTGCTTTTTGGTATTATATATCTAACTAGTATACTTACCAAAATGGCCTGTTTTTTTTACTTGATATATATTTTTTAAATTTAATTACCAACTAAAATTCCTTTAAGGTCAGTGATATTATAAATACACCTGCCGACAAAATTTACTAAACAGAATTTAATTCGGCAGTTTTCAGTAACCGTCACACTTCACCAGTGGCGTGCGTACAGTAACACACACACGCAGCGCCAGTGGAAGTGTGCGAGTTGTATATTTTATTATAATTTTGTTAAAATATTGACCTCGATTTCTCCTTGGTTGGTCTTCGATTATCTGCAAGAAGATATTCCATTAAAACACATTCAAACTTCCCCAGCAAGAGATTCAGTTTAAGTTACGTTAGTTCAAATGGAAATAGGCAGTAAAGACAGTCTAGAGAAAGTAAGTATTACCTATAGTTCCAGGGTTTGTCTGTTGCGCTTGTGCCGATCCAACAGACGGCGGGGGGAAGGGATGGGGTTAGTACGGCCTGTTGGCATCCTTGGGCCGCTTCAGCTGGACCTTCAGCCGCTTCATCCCGATCTGGAAGCCGTTCATGGCCTGGATGGCTGCCTGGGCCGACGTCGGATTGTCGAATGACACGAATCCTGATAGCAACAAGTTCGGATATTTAATACAAATGTAGCTTATCATTTGATAAGATTCTCTAAGGTTGGCTCATTTTTTTGCTGCAATATTCACAAAAGGAAGGACGGAGCTAACAAACATTCCTTTTGGATTCGTGTTGGCGAGACGATTGCACGTGCACCAGGCGCCCATTTGGAAATGAGATTGCGTTTTAGTTCACTAAATCTATCAATGGGCTATATTTATTATAACGTTCAACTAGGTACGTTTAGGCGTCTCGATTATTAAAAATAAGCTAGTAAACACATACCGAAACATTTGCTCTGGTTGGTAGCCCTGTCGATGAACACCTTGCTGCTGATGACGTTACCAAACGGGAGGAACATCTGCATCAGCTCCGCGTCTCCGAACTCCTGGGGCAAGTGGTATATGAACAGGTTACAGCCCTCGGGCCCGGAGATTGAGCAGCCTGGGAACATGAGAAAATCTTTAAAGAACTCACAAGATCCGTCTAGTAAACCAACATGAATTTTCTTAAATACTAGGTTTGGAAACTAAAACTAGTGGTTGAAAGAGCAAACCTAAAAAAATCTTTTGCTATTTGTATTGACGTCAACCATCACTTTACTTTAAATACTGGGTATGTAATATGTTGGTACCAACCTGTTTTAATGTATTAGAGTTCCATAGGATATATCTTCATAATCTTACAACAATATCTTAAAGTTAAGCATGTTTAAAACAAAGAAACATTATAACATAGAAATCATGAATACATGGTGCACATGAATAATTCACACATAAAACATCTAAATAAACATCGAAACATCAAAAGACAATGCTGAAATAATAATGGTCTCATCGTCAAGTCAAATTGAACATCACACTGATCAACAGTTTCATTTGAAAAACGTGAAGATCATTGATTCTCTTTGTTTTTCTTCAAAAAAGCTTTTGACAGGCTTGTATTACATACGAGTATAGCTTAAAATGATGAAGTTTTTTGTTTTTTCCAAAATAATATTCAAAGGTTTATTCCTCAATTCTTTGACAAATTACTTTGGTTTTTATAACAAATATGAATATATTTTTTTGTAGTAAGACGAGTGATTTTAGAGCAATCGTGATAAATGTTTTTTTCTCGCATAAATTTGGCAATGTTGAGTTGCTTCATTTCAAAGATGGAAATTTAAATAAAAAGTAAACTTCATCACAGCGGTTTCTTCCGCTTGATTAAAATAAATTGAAAGGAATAACTGTAATGCGTAGGTGGTCATTTAATACATCTAAAATGATGACTCTACATTTCAAAAGACAGTTGACTTATTCCCTTTTCAGCAAAAGCAGGAGCTTAAATTGATTTGTTATGAGTATTTCCGAGACTTTGCTTGCAATCGTTTGAAGTGGTAAGGGTTGTACCTATCAACTCGTGATGTGTATTGAGGACATTGTGTTGACGTTGAGGGCTTCAACTTACCTTCTCTCTGTGCCGGGGCGATGGTTGATAGTGGCGGAGGGATGGGCTGCGGGAACTGCCCATAAACCGCCGGATATGCTGCCGAACATTATCACAATCATGACACCATAACAAGTGAACAGACTCTTCCCATCACACGTGCACAACAGACACATAATATAGCATTGTCACCTCTAAAATTACTCCTCTCAAACAATAGTTATTATTTGTGCACTACCAAAATCTCAGATAAAAGATCTTTTATAACACCATTAGCTGAGAGGCTCTGGCGCTGTGCCCAAATTACTCACGACTTTCAAATTGAAGTTAAAATTTTATACCTAAAAGGCATACTTAGTTTTTGAGAGGTAATATTTTTTCAGGATTCATGGATTGAGAAAAAAATCTTTAAGTGAGTTAGGCTTTTAAGGAAAAATCCTTTGAAGTTTGGAGCCAATTATTTTGTATTTTGAAAGGCAGATGCTTTCGAGCTATTTTTTGTTGAGGAACTGATATTAAAGGTAATCATTAGGAGAGAACAAAAATACTTTTTAAATAAATAAAAAAATGATTTGATCAAAACGACGGGAGAGTCATTTTAACGCGTTTAAATAATGTTATACCTACAGTAAGTTAGGTTAGTATTTGTCATTAATGTTATCAATTTTTTATTAATAAATATAAACAATGCTGTATTAAAGTTTATATTAAACAATTAAACACTCAACATGCAAACATATAAAGTAATAAATAGTAACATCATATTCAGCACTTAATATTCCAAATAGTATAATCAACAAGTGCCGAAATGTTAAAATATTGCGATGTGATATAATAAATAAAAACCAAAGGCTTTATCATGGTAACATGCAGGTTCAATACAGCCTGAGCTAATCGAATGCAATCAACACTTACACAGTAAAGTTATTTTATATTTCGCCCTCGTAATATTCTATCTTACGAACAAAAGATAACATTGTTTTGTTCCAGCGTTGAATGCCATATGTATTTGATGGTAAATATAATAATAGTATCTTATTAAATGAAATCTCGCCCACATTATCGTCGTTAAACCAAATATCAATAAAGTCATATATTAGGATGTTTTATTTGTGCCGTTTGGAGCAGTGTTTCGCATATAATATGGCAGTACACCCATAACCCGAATTTACGACATCGAAACGTAAATACGAGTGCAAAACACTTATATATTTATTTATGTTTAACATTTATGACGATCCACAAGATGATAATAAAATCGCGAAAAAATCGTAAAGTTTGATGCGAAATGAAAAAGGGAAAACATGTTATTCCACTTGAAAAGGAGTCGGAACTACTCTCGTTCTACGTCAGACGTCAGGCCTTTGTTTTACTAGGGTATTTATAAAAGGAAATCAGAAACCTTATCCTGCAAATATTTATTATATTATTTGGTCTGCGGAGAATTTATAAAAAGCATGTAAGCTCCACAGAGTTACTTAATCGTTTAAGTTAATCCCTGATTTTATTACTTTTTTGGGTAAATATAGTTTTGTTTTGGCAATTCTAGGGTGGCCAAATACAGAATATACGTGTACGATTCTTCAAGGCGATGAAGGGTGTAAAATGTTGGCATAAATTTCAAATAACAATATATTGCAATGGTGATTGCTGGATCAGCCATGAAAAAAATATCACGATTTTGTTCTTATGTAAGAAATAATCTTTTGTTTGTAAAGATAAGATTTTTATTCTTTCACAACTGTTAAACTCGAAGAAATAATATTCGGCATCTGGATAAAAACTGTGATTTCTCGCTGAAATAATGTGAGGGCGTTATTAATTTCTTTTGATTGTGAATTTCAAACCGCTGAGCCCAAATGTCTGGGCCAAAAATGGCTGGAATAAGAACGCACAGTAATGCAATATTTTGGCAGTTTTAAATATATCATTAAAAGGCAATGTGAATGTTTTCGTGTTTTAAAAATAACGAAATTAAAATACTTTCAAATTGAAACGTTCTCTTATAAAATCTTTATAATCAAAACGGGTATAAGATGACATTATAATTAAATAGTTAATCAACGTTAATTTAAAATAACATTCGGTCTCAAAGGGTAAATTTACTGAGGATGAACAGAAAATATACCAGGGCAGCAGAAAAGTCACAGTTTACCCAGCCCGCGACAACGATATCTAGACACCAAGCGACATGTATCGAATCAGTTAGCAGTTGGTAGGGCGGACTCACCGACTCCGGGGTAGGGCTGCATGCCGGGGTAGGCGGCGTGCTGCAGGGCGGCCTCGCCGTTGGGCAGCCCCTGGGCGGTGACGGGCACCGCAGAGATCAGCTCGGGGTGGTCTGGAAGGTACAGTTCTGACTTTAGGTTTTACGACACCGAAGATTTCAAGACGTTACGTTTGCACATGCTGTGTTGGTTGGATATTATGCTGTTGGTATAAAATTGATTGATCCTAACCTAACCTAACATCAATTTGAGTATTTAATTTTTCACACTATTAAACGATTTTAGCGATTCTATATTTTTTTTAATGTACACTCATATTAAAGGGTAGTTATGCTCGAGAAAAATTCACCCCGTAGACTGCCGGCCTGGACTACTTGGCAGTGTAGCACTCGAACCAGTGCACAAGTGACAAAGCAATGAGAAAGGACTTGGCTATATACTCGTACATCGTATTTCAACAATTTTCCTCTGGGAAATTATTTGGGTACAGTTTACCTACTTTAAGGTCTGATAGGGACGCTGATTGTAGTCTTTTGGAGAATCAATAGTTAGATTACGTAACATCGTAGATAAAAAGATTATGTACCACCAACCATTGCGTTGTTGACAGTAATTATTTATCTGGGTCAAATAGATAACTTAACCAAACCCTAGAAACCTTCCTGAAACCCAGCCCCCGATATAAGGTTTCTTTAGCCACCGTTACTACGTGTATACACATTTGGTTGTCTATAGATGACCTTGAAAAAGACTATTGCAGCTCTCAGATGCATTTATGGCCCGTGAAGGAGTGATGAATCAAAAAATAAATTTCCGAAATCTTCCAGAAACTCCATGTTCAAGTTGATGGAGCGAGGTTTCTTGAAGTTCTGAGTGTCTTGGGGTGACTTTGAAAGACCTGCCGAAACAATCAGAAGTACTTACGGCCCGTGAAGGTTTGGTGGATCCCGTTGGTGTAGACCGTGTCCTGCGGAGGCGGTTGACCGTTAGTGGTCTGCGCTGCCATGTTGAAGGTGGGCATGGTGGGGGACGGCAGAGAGGGCAAGGTGCCGTTCAGAGGCTGCCCACCGCCGGTGCCTATCGCCAGACCTAGGGAAACGTTAGTTAATTATTGGTGAAGGTGGAAAGATTCTGAAAATTAATGGGCTCATTAACGGTAAATCTGCTGAATATATTGATATTCAATTGGTTGACTAATGGATTCGATAGAAGCTGATCTGGTCCCCTTTATTAGTGGACAGCGGCTTGGTTTCCCTAACTTTATATGTTGTCGATGTAATGTGGTTTGCTATTTATGCCAGACTATTGCAAATTTAAAGCTGGCCAATGAGTAGTTAAAACATATCGATAATACCACTAAATTAGAGGGCTGGAATTAGCAGACGCCAAATCGAATGCAGTTGAAATGAGGTCCTTAGGAACAAACTGTGTAATAAAGTGATGATATTACCTGACGTGGGCGGCACCACGGAGTTGGGCATCCCGTTGAGCGCGTGCGGCAGCTGGGAGGCCAGCGCGGCCATGGGATTGATGTAGGAGCCCTGCGCGGTGGCGGCGGCCATCAGAGCCGCCTGCTGCTGCAGCCACGCGTCGTCGCACATCTCCGCGTTGAACTTGGGCGCCATCTGGTAATAGGGAATGTCCTGTTGCTGCGCGGGTTATATTTTATATGGCTTTTTGACTACTGCATGCACATGAGATGGGGATTTCACATTGGTCTTAAATTATTACAAAACTGATATGTAACATACATATTTATGTACACATTAAATGTCGCTCACGTCAGTTGATTTTCTTCACAAGGTTCATGAAAGATGGCTATATCTGTACAATTATTTTTTTGTGATTGTACATTCATTGTAGTTTGCATGATTTTTTCGATTACTTCATGCTCGATGGGGATTTCATGGTAAATATTCCGGATTTGAAAGAGAAAAATTAAAGGTTTTTATTTATGTACTCGTTAATATGCCTCACAGCAGCTGCTTTTCACGGATTCATGAGAAATAGCCATATTTATACCGCCATGTTTTTAATGACCATTCGTTTTAACAGGCGGGAATTGAACCCACTTTTTCCGGATTTATCTAAGGTTATGAATAAAAATAATGTCTTCAAAGATACTTTTTGTATTCAAAGTAAGAAAAGTAATAAGTTACTTAAAATTATTTCGCGAACGTTTTAAGTTCACTATGGTTGGTTATGAAATTTCATTCATAAATCAAACCCGCCTAGCATAGATTTATTCATATAAATGATTGTTTGTGAAAATTGCCAGTTTTCATTGAATCACGCGTCAAATGATATACAGACGAAAACAATTTTGATAAATACATCTCAAAAGATTGTCGGATTGGAGCGCAGAGGCTTTTATTTTTCATTTTCAATTCAAAGAAAATCTAGGGCAGAGATTTCAACATTTGACGAGTAAATCCTTAAAAAAAGTACGTTCCCACAGATACTCTTTGTCAAAGTATAATAATATAACTCAGAAAAGTGACAGTTGGGTTGTTTTGACTGTTGATACAGCAGCTATATGAATGATGGACTAGTTTCAATGAAAACGATTCGAGGAAAGCATTCAAACTAAAATGAAAGTAATTATAAAATGGAACTAGGACTTCCCTTTTGAACGTCGGGAATATTTACCGAAATACAAATTACTTGCAGCGGCTATAATTATCTTCAACCGAATATCTGGCAAAGTTAACATTCAGAAGCGTTTACTGGTTGAAATTATTTAATTAAATTTGCACAGTTATGATTTATACTTTCGGCAAGGCCCCAATTTAATATATGGCGAAGGAAATTTTCAATTCGTAAACTGATGAAATTTTAAATACGAAATTGAGTTTCTTTGGAATGTTTAATTTTCTATAGGGCAAGAATGCTTTTCCTTTGATAGCTTTGTATGTTTTATACGAATAATTCAAATGAAAATTACTTTTTTGAACCGAGAATTCAAAGTTGAGATGTTATTTAATATTTGGAATTTACGTGAAGCTTTAGTCTTTGACATGAGTTTTATACAATAATAACCCGATATGAATAATAATAATAATCCGACTTAAAGGAAGAAGGTTCTTAAGTAAATTTCATCGAAATTTTTTTTGTTGTTTTATTCAAAAATAATTTTCTTTCATTAATTTTAAGTGGATTTAAATAAAAATAAAAAATTAATTAACCAACTAACAACTCTTAGATTATTTCACACAGAAAACCATCAATTTTATTAAAGTATTATGAGATCTCTACGTGATTCTAAGCGTATTTTTCAACGCCGATCTGTTGTACCACAAAAAAAAGATAGAGATAATAGACAAGTGTTATCGAATCATTTGAAATGCAAACTGTTTCTTAATTGAAAAAAAAAAATCACACTGGCTTTAAAATAAAAAGAATACATTTACAATCTCACAACCACAAATAACTAATTACAGTTAAATTCAATATTCACAGCAAATAAAATCCCCAAATACAAATACAATTAAATCCATCTTCCAACATTTACGAGGGGAGATCAAAAGTTTGTAAAACTGAATATAAAAAATAAAGACAACAGTCAAGGAAGTATTTTTGTTTTTATTTCTTAAAATAATCCTTTTTAAGATCAAAACGTTTTACTCAAAAAAGTTTGAGTGTCATTAGGTCGGTATTAAGTGCGATTTTAACAAACTCATGAAAATATACGTCTTTTTTGTCTATTATCTCCTCATTTACCCGAAGTCTCTTCCCAGCAAGTAATATTTTCAACTGTAGGAGCAGATAAAATTCTGAGTAAGGTCAAGCTTGTTGAATTTGAACTATGGAAAAACCTATTGGATTTCAACAGAATGGATGTTGACGCTGTTTGTATCTTTGAATGAGCCGGGACACAGTTGCGGATGGAATCGTGTCCTGGCTTTTTAAAACATCGCATAAATAATAAGAATGCGATGTATCCAAAAACAAAATGATGAATTAAGTACGTTTGATTTACGTTGGATCGAGTTGAATGTGAAATGAGGTTTTATTTGAGTATTATCCTATACCTGGGCATAGGCGCCGTACGCTCCGAACTGGTTGAAGACGAAGGGGTTGAGGAGGCTCATGTTGCCGGCCATCTGCTGCATGCGGCGCAGCTGCCTCCCCTTCTCCGTGTCCGCGAACTTCACCACGAGGCTGGACGAAGCGCCCTGTAATAAAGCACCATGTTAACACCATTGGTCGGAACCTCTCCTCTTTCTCGCAAACGACACACGGAAAGAAAGGTTACAACGGAGCTGCCAGCGGCAGGCCCTTACATTCTTCTCTCATAACTGCCTCGGGCCAGTGGGACTACCAATTTCAACGGGAAGTACTTCATTATTCAGATGTGATTATAATGTATAACCAAAACCAGCCATTCTTTCATCAAGACTGACATTCAATTTCCACTAAGAATTAATAGAATAGGTGAGATATTAAATTTTCGAGGCCGAAGTTGGTTGTCCTCGTTTTTTGGCCAACGTTTCAAAATGCATTGTAGTATTCAACGTCAGGGCAAATATTCATCTCTTATTCGCACCTGTCTAAAAATATATGAAATATACTTAATGGTCAGCACTCAAAAATGAAGCTGAACGTCAGATTCTAGCATTCTAATACAAGCAATACTACAAAAGATTTATCTGGAAACTTTCTATGGGTAGTTAGAAAAATCTATGAAGTTTCCAGTGAATACAATTTTGTTAACTGTAATGCTTTAAATTCTATGAAAACAAACTAAAACATTAGTAAAATGTGCAATTTGAAAACCAGAAGAGGCATTTTTTAACGTTTTACCTAAAACTCAAGTATGCATTTCATAAAGAATTTAAAATAAAACTGTTTAAGAATTATATTCATTGAAATTCTTAGATATCTTTCTAACTACCTGTATGTAATTAACAGTTTAATCATTTAAAGTATTGCTTTTAATATGAAACTAAGAAGTGTGTGTTTTTGGGTGCTGACCCTTAAAGTTCATATGTGAACAACTCCATATAAATTGACACTTGTTGATTGTCACTTGGCCGGATTTTCAACTCGCAACCTCCGAGCCAAGAGTTAAGGAAATCACCACTATGCCACGGAGGTCGTCGACTTTAGTTTACTTCTATTTTAGTTTCCAGATGTAAGATTAGGATAAATTAAAGGGGACACTACAGTGATGCGATACAGTCATACCCCGTTGGTAAAAAAATCAATCGATTAATAATCGACACTCACGAATATTACAGGTTTATGTTTTTAAACTAAACATTAATATTGGTACTATTACTCCCACGAGGTGAACATGTCTGAGTAGCAAATATATCTACTCTTTAAAATTAAATTAAAAAGGTTTAATTAAAATAAAATATTTTTGTTGGAAATTTAATTCAATTGTTAATTGTCGACCAACTGACGACGAATATCGCGGTATGACTGTAATTTATTAAAACTTTTATATTTAAAAGAAATCGCTAAGAATGCACATCGTTTCTACAACATTGCTTCAATTACTTGTTGGGAAATATTTGTATTTGCCAGGCACTCAATATGGATATGAAATGACAGAAAGAGTATGGTACAAATATTATGATGAAATGGGTTCAAGAAAGGTAAAGGTGGTTATATTTACAAAGGCAGGAATAATATTATAATAAAGATGATGATCATAATAAAATCTACGTATAAAAGTGTAATATTTACAAATTGGCAAGATATAAAAAATGTTGACTTTAGATGACTAGTTTAATACCTGATTCTTCAGTTTTACGCTACAAATATCCGTTGCTTAAGTGAAAAAAGTGAATTAAACAAAAATATGCCATAACACTGATGTGTGGTTTTTGTAAATTTTGTTCTGCCTTGTTTCACGCGCTTCCCGTTCTTTAATGTTTTGGTGGGTTTTCATTTTACATGTGAAATAATGTGTGATAGTGCATTGGTGTTGTGCCAAGAATTCAGAACATTTCGCAGTTTTCGATACAAAACTCATTGGTGTAACATTATTGAATGGTGCTTTGGTTGAAAAAGAAATTGTGTTGGTTTGAAATAAGAGTGATCATAAATCAAAATAAAACCTTACCTCAGTAAAGAATGAATGAGTTCACAATTAATGTCAGAGTATAATTATATGGGAATGCAATTTAAATAGAAGAGAAAGCAATCCTATTATTTTAAAGTCAATAATACGCCTTGCTAATCTGCCCTTAATCGACTGCATTGTACGTTTTCTACCATTATATGTACGACGTTTGCTTCCGAGGCAGTGCACAAATACATTTTATCGCTACACCGAGGGAGAAAGGGGGTGGCAGGTGTTTGGAGAGGGGGGGGGGGGGCTTTATGCCGACAGGAAAAAAAAACAAGAAGAGGATTCCAGAAGCATCTACCGTTCGCTCGTAGTTCGCCCTTTGTACGGAGCCAGTAGTGGCGGTACAGCGGGTGAAGATGCTCTCCATTCCGCCCTGTTATCCGGCAACTATTATTCTAGGGTTGCTAAACAACGTCTACTAAAAAACTTGCGATAAACAAATGATCAATTTTTAAATACAACGTTTAAATAGAAAATAAGAATCAAATAAGTTAGCTACAACAATGTTTACAAGTAAGAATAGGGCGTGCAAAACTGTGCTTTTGAAAAACTGCGTATTCTACTGACAAATATTGAAAGGCGTAAAACGGATTATAAGGAAATCATAATCGTTATATTTGTGGTATTATTTGAACTCTCAAAGTATGAGGAATGGATATTGCATAGAGTTTGTAAACGCTTGAGAATAGAGCAACTGTGACAGGAAAACTAATGTAACAAGCATAAGACAGGCCATAAAGCAATTGCCCTCGAGCTCTCCTACCAATTGGCTGTAAAAACATTGTATGCAGTCCAGCCCTCCATGAGCTGCATCTTCAACCAGATGCAGCGGCAACACAGGGGACATGGCAGACTTCATCCGCGGTACGAGGAATAGCTGATGACAAAACAAACATCACATGGAGCGGCGGATACTTCTGGTACACTTGTGGCTGCAGATCGATTGTCTTGACACAACCCTCGCGCCTCGCGCCTCGTACTGAATACATAGATTGCTTTGCGCTCCAGCAGAGGGTAGAGAATACGATGCAATTGAGGTTGGATTTAACGATTTCTAATAGACATCTGGCGAGTAGGGATGCGGACGGGAGGAAGAATAAAGCCCCTTGTCAAGGCGCATGGATCAGACGGAGGCAGTTACAGCTCGGGACTCGGGACTCGGGTACAGTTCCACAGCAGTGGGGTAGTTATCCCTCCCACAGCCGCCAGCTACCGCTGCCAGCTACTGGTTCTCCCTAGATCGCCTCGGTGATTGTACTTTATCACTGAACTTGTTCCCTTATTGAATTTACTCGCTGGACGAAATAATACTGGAATTTTCACAGCGGCTTTGTATTTTTCATTTAGAACACGGAATAAGTTAATAATCAAAACCGTTTTTAGATTAATGGGTTTATCATAAACCTACTACAAACTTTTCATCGATTATCGGAATACATTGTAAAACTGTTTTAATTTTGGACTTTATAAATAATATAAAAAAATAAAAAATACCACGTATCCGTTAACGAAGCGTTGGCTTCATTTAAAAAAATATATTGAAAGTATATTTATATTAATAATCTTAAAAAAATATGAAGATAGAAAAAGATACAGAAAATAAAGAGAGTAGGTATGTGGCCGAGACAACTCGGTCTCGGTCACAACTAACCTTTTTACTTTTTACGTCCTTTTCTATTTTCTTATTCTTTAAAAATTGTTAACATTCTTCTAGTAATTAAGATTTCAATGAAGCGTTAAAGTTTAATAAGCTAATTTTATTTAAAAAACAATATAATGCATAGATTTATTTTTTTACGTGCAAATGGACGATAACGCCTCTGAGAATTATAATTTACACCAGCTTACTTAGGTTTAACTAAATCCTAATAAAAAGAAGTCATTAAGTAAATTTATCGTAATACCCAATGAAAATTGCTAAAAGAAGCTGACAGACATTTTCAAAAGTCCAATTTTTCCGCAATTTTCAATCACATCAAAAGTGAAATCCCAGGGAGGCAGCTGCAGCGAGGAGATAGTCTGGTGGGGCGGGCCGGAACATCAGCTACCTTCAGAGAATTATTGGCTTCATTTCGTTTCATGCGGATAATGGCGTACTTTTTGTCTCCCATTCGGCCCAGAGAACGTAATTTTTCCCGACGGTTCGTTGAATACGGTAGGTACGCTTTTTATCCGCGGTTTTCGAATTGAACTTGAAGGGAAATTACCATTGGAAATTGTGTTCAGATTTTGAAATATTTATTTGTCAAAGTTGAGTCTTTTATTTAATAATAGAGTTATTTTTATTTAAAACTTTCAATTCCTTTCACTGGCTTCATGAGTTCAAATATATGTTGTCAAGTTGAACTAATGATTGAAAACCTTTAAAACAGAGTTCCACTGATTTATTAAAGACCATATCGGGTTCACCTTGCAACAAGCATCTTCAGACTGATACAATATCAAGGTATTCTAGGATGCTTTCAACATCTACGAATCAACAATTTTAGTATTCGAAATATATAAATGGTATTATTTTAGATAATAATATAATTTAATCTTTTTTACAGACATTTCCAATGACCCGGCACACGCAAGCCTCTTCTACAATCAACTTTTTAAAGTAATTGTGTACACTTTTGAATACCTACATATATTGTAGTTTAAAGTAAGGCTAATTTAGAGATTAAATCTCAGCACTCAAACATTTAAAACAAGTAACTATCTCTACCTGTGTATATCTCTTGAAATTTAGAATTTTCAGCATTTCACCAAAACCCATTTCCAGTAAAATTCCAGTGGGATAACTAAGGTCAAACAAAACACTGGTTGACAAGTGAGTGGATGTAACGTTTTATCTGGATTCCAGATTCCAGATTCGAGAACGGGTGGAGTAGGTAGGTGGTAGGTAGGGAGGTAGGCACCGGCAGAAGCAGTGAAAGGTGTTGCCGGCTCTGGGTAACAACTGATGACAGGCCACGTGACATCCGTTTGTTTTATGGGAGTAGCTTTGGGACGATTGGTGTGATTACCGTCAAACCTGCTTGATCGAGCTTTCACAATCGGAATGGAGAAGGTTCTTTGGGGCGCAAATTGAATTGGGGACCCGAGGCGAGCCAATAGGCGGAATGTAAATGAAATGAAGGCATCCAAGAGATAAGTTAGAGAATTGAGCACCTGTAATTTTAAAGTGTCGCAGGAATTGATCGCGCCAGGGCTGAGGGTTGATTTCCATTAAATGAAAAGAGAGGTCGTTAAAGCGTTGGGAAACGTCATAAAATATGTGATATATTACACATATAGAAGTTTTATAGCTGATGGATTACCACTTTCAAATATTGGCTATAATATTATGAAATATTTCCGCTGCAATGTGAATGACGTTAGTGTTAAGTAGCTTATTTACGTACGTTGAATATAAAAAAAAATACCCACAAAGTAAGTTGTGTAAGTATTAACTTCTTGTACGAGTATTATAAGCCGTTGGACACCCTCGCACAGAATAATATGTAGATCTGGGAATGGGTTACAGCCATAAGCCCTAGTGGTAAACACCGCCCTGATCTTTATTTAGCAATTACATTAATCTATTTCGCAACACCGGAATTGGGTGGAGCGAGATTAATGCAAATTATTCAATGTTTTCTAAGTTCCCATATAAATTTGCGGTCACAATGCGGCGCTCCGCGATAAATCCATTTCTTCCTCCGCGCGGTTGGGAAAACGGGACTTATACCCTATGAATATTAAATATGAAGGTAATTCTATAGTTCAAAGCCCGAGCAGGAGGTCGCAGGAGAATGCAGTGGGGAAATTATACGGCCCAATGACCTTAGCAATAAGAACGGATTAAGTAACGCTCGCTTTGAAGGCTCTTCCATATCTGGTGAACCCAAACGCTGACATTTCAAACAAGTTTATGTCAAATGTTCACTCACGGCTGAACATTTTGGTTGGTTGAATATGAAAGAATTTAATAAGGGACAAATTTTATATATTGGTTTAGGGGATCGAGGACGTTTTTCGAACGGGAACGTTTTCATTTCTATTGCGAGGGAAATGAGAAAACCACACCGAGGTAAAAACGAACCATATTGACGAATACGTGGAAACCAATAAACAACAATATATAGAATGAAAGAGGCAAAAAAATCTTTAAAAGCTTTCATCTTTGTGCATGAAAAAAAATGTAACTAAGCCCTAATAATAAATTGTATAATTATATTGTTCGAGCTGCCGTTCCCAAAAACTATATTTTAGTATAAAGTTGGAAATTTTTGATTTTATGTTAATATCTCGGGATTATAGCCCATCGTTCAATAGTAACATGATATAATATAATAATAAAATCAGGCACACGCGAATAACGTTTTATTGTAGTAGCTAAGCTACCCTCCATGTGTAGAATGGATAATAATGGATCCACCCTGCCCATCAGTAGGTATTAGCCAACCACACAACCGCTTTCCTCATGAAATGCGAATTGCACATTGTTGGGATTTTATTCCTCCCCCCGCCCCGAGCCGAGCCGAAGTAATAATTTTAAAAGTGCTTGACCACCTTCGTCGGGATGTGTGGGAAGCGCGCCCTTCCTCTTCCCCGCTCCTATCCGCGCCCGCTCCTGTTGCGTTTGTCCATTCGGTTCACGTATTTAAAGGCCGTGGAAATGCGTCCTACGGAAAACGGGCCAGGGAGGGGAAGAAACCCCCCGTATTACTGCGAAGGTTTTGATTTGAAGCTTTCCGTGAGTGCTTTTTTAACAATGTTTCTGGAACAAAGATAAAAGCGTTCTCGTAATAATAAAAAATATCTCGGAAGAAACCGGGCGATGGCAATAAATAAAGTTAAAAGTTGTTTTAGTCGGAATAAAATCTTTAACGAGATATTTAATTTTGAATAAATTAAATGCTCGCGATCTTAAGGTCGGCTTTCGAACGAATCCCGTTCGCTAAATGAAAAGCTTGTGTTTACGTTTCTTTTGACAATTTATTAGTCCCTCCGTAGGTGGCTAGGCTATAAATAAGGCCTTTGGATTGTTTATTAAAACAAAAATTTGTTTGACATCAGTAAATCAAACTGTCGAATTTAAAAGATGCTTTTCTTTAATATTTTATGTCCCAAAAGACTATAGCTCGGAAAACAAAAACATATGGAATCTAATTAGGATGTTTTCAAATCAAAATTATTGTGTTGAATCAAATATTAGATTCCAGATATTTTTAACGCTTTCACTGTTGTTATCGCAATAAAGAAATATTACATTATATTTATAAAATTCGTTCTTGATACTCAGTTAGTTTAAAAATATATATTTTTGTGTTTTTGGAATACATTCAGACTGATCAATAAACACGTCTTATGGACGTTGTAGAACGCGCAATGAATGTAATTTTGTAAGAAACCTTCCCGCTATACCCAACCTTCTAAACAGGTATTTATAATGTAACCTCTGCAATGGTAACACTTTGTAGTTGAAGATCTACCCTTAGACAAGACTCTCCCTCGTTTTCACACTCTATTCTGCGGTAACAGTACACCTCACACGCCCAGCTGGTAAGTTCATGAAAGACAATATGGGCGGACTCCGCAAAAATAAAGGAAAGTCGTCCGCGAAATTTTCATACAAAGCTCGACCGAAGTATTTACCTAGGGGGTAGAACGGCAAGCTTTCAACGTAGTATGTAGATACATTATATCGAGAACACACCAGCCCGTCCTTAACTTGTATAAACTTAGGTCTAGCACATCGGCATTATGTAAAAAACGTCTTTGAAACGTCCCAACTTTTCGGATTTTTTGTTATTTATGTAGTTTTCTTTTACTCGTGAGTGGATTTTACCATCCCAGTTTTCCGACTTTTTGGATTTCGTGGCGTGTTTTGGGTGGAGCATACGGTTTTCTGTGTATTGCTTTGTATGATGGTAACGGCGTTAACATTTCAATGAGGCTATTCCACAGGTGGTCAGTTATTGCACCCGTCTCGCTCCCTCACGATGCCCCATCTTTGTTTAACCACTGTACACGAATTACCAGCTGCTAGTTCTGGTACGGGTAATATACACCTCGGAGATGTATTTTTTCATCATAAGTACATACTAAAGTATTCTGGCAAAAAAGCTAATTTGAAGCTCATTTATTTGAGAATCATAAGAAGTTATTTGAAAATAACATTATTAATAATAAACTATCTCGTCATGTGATATTATTTGGGTTAAGAAAACGAAAACTGACATTGACGAACAAAGAACTGTGTATAATACTTTGTGCCCGAATATTCCGATGCCGTCTTCATATAAATATTTCACAAAGTAAATAAGGTCGTACCTTCCTCATGATTGGATGGTATGGCGAATTCGCCTTGATAAAAAAAAATACTTGACGCAAAAAGAAACGAAGCGAAATGAAGAGATGCTGCTTTTTGTTTATAGGAAACAAGAGTGCCTTCAAATTTCCAGATTTAATATTTGATGAGTAATGGGGATACTGAGGGGAAGAAGACAGTTTCCGCCAAGTCATGGAAGGTGAACCTTCATTTCCAAACGTCAGGGGAATGCAGCGTGGCGGGGAATTCAATTTATCCGCCGCTACACTTTTAGAATTCTACCCAAATGGGATGTGATCTGACGCGCAGCAAAACAAGGGGAAGAAATAATGCAAAGGGACTCGGCATAACGTAAAGCAGACGTTTATCAACGGTAGTTAGTTTTACATGGGTGCACCCGGTACCGTACGGCAAGTGTACGGAGTCTCTGCAAATTACTACGAACCACATCCGCATAGGCGAGCCATCGCAGTAAGCTTTACATAATGAGATTTTTTAAAACGTCAGATAACATCAGTGATAAAGGATGATGGAGCACAGAGAGGGGGGCGGACACTGCTCTCGGGACGAGCGGATAATAGATTATTAAATAAAAAAGCTCAGCGTTTCCAGGTATTCATGTCTCGAATTCGTTCATAAGTTTAACTATATTTTCTCAATTCAAAACACAATATATAAATACTATGTTAACGAGGATTTAACGTTTGAAGCGCATTTTGTGATTTTTTAGAGATTAATAAAAATGTGAGACAAAATTACCTAACCCAATAATAACAAAAAGCAGAATGGTGCATGTTTTTAGCATAGTCAATACAATTACAAATCATACATAATAGTAAAATCTATTCTATCCGATTTCCCTTTATTTGAATTTGTTTGAAGGGGTCTTGTTGTTAGCTATAAATTTAAGAAAATAATTTAAAGCTCCATAGCTCATGGCGGAAAATATGTTTCGAACAAATTTGAGAAGTACAAGTTTTTTTTTAAACATACAGTTGAACAATTTTTAAAATTTTTAATTTCTACATTTTTGTATGAGCCAGCGATGTTTCCGTTGTACATAATTTTTTTTTACAAAAAGGAAGGTTGAAGATTTTTTACCAAGAAACAGATGGTAAAATCATACAATGTAAACACAATACAACACTTTCTAAAGAAAACAGCATAGGGCAAGTGATAATTAAAAAAAATAACAATAAAATGTCAAATAACAGTTTCAGAACACGCATCGGGGGTAAGAAAATTATAGTTAGCGTTGTGATTTTATTTTTACTTTTAATTCGATCAACTTTGAAAAAAACGCACGGTTGAATAATTAAATGTAATAGAGCTCACATGGAGATTACGGTTGTCATCATTATTTCCAAAACTGATGGGATTGAGGCAAGGAGCTGAATGACCGGAACGTACTGATTTGAAGTATTCGCTAAAGTGGTCATACACGGATTGTACAGGACTTATCACCCAGATACATTTTTTGTAATATAGGAAGAGGATTGATTTGTTTTAACAAAAACAACAAAGATTGTTTGGTGCACCTTTTTAGTGAATTTTCCGTCGTCAAAATTAAGTTTTCACATGTTTGCGAAAAAATTTTTTCTTGGCAATTTCTCAGTACTGATAGGGATTTGTAGAAGCTAGATTATTTTATTTTTTTCCATTTTTTGTGATTTTTTTTGCTTCTTTTTTATAATACTAAAAGGCGGTGTAGTGTACGGAAGAAGAAGCCATTATACCATAGATTTCCGTAAAATTTTCTTTGGAGTATTTGCGTGTGAAATTATTTAAGATGTAATAAAAGTGTGATACGGAGATTTGGAAGTTGCAATTAGTATCCCCCCCCCTATTACTGTCCTGACACTAAGTAATTTTCCAAATACATAAAATAAATAGTTTTTTCCCAAAATTATCTGCCACATTACCAAAATTATCTTTTAGGCCGTAAATTTGGGCACCTCCTTAGTTTGGCAATAATCCTTAGACAGTCACTTTTTCCACGTAAGACAATTCCGGAGTTAGGTAGGTTTAATAAAAACGCGGCTCTGTGCATTTTTAATGACCCACTAAAGACACAGCATCCCCGACCTCCGGTGGGAAAAGCCTTCACTTCGACCCCGAGATAAACATTGAACATCTGCCAGCTGCCAGCTGCCAGCTGCCAACGGGGGAGTTTCTTCATTTTTTTCATGGTATTCAAATTTAAAAATTGAAGAATTTTTACAAAAGACAATATTTTTTTACAGTTCAACAAAGAAGAGGCGTTTTTAAACAAAAGTTGATTTTTTTAAAACTTTTATGATGACGCTTAAAATGATCATATATTATTACAGGAAAGATAGTACTTCACTTTGTTTGAAAAATCTGCAAAAATAAAGTGCGCCTCATTTTATAAAAGTTAAATTTCAAAACTCAACAGCTCATGATAAAAATAAAAATACTGTGATGATTTGGAGATAACATATTTCTGTTTTACAGATGTGATGCATGAATTAAAAGAATATTACTTATTAATGGTGTATAATCTGATAATAACACTATGCTAACATTTAGGGACCGCCTTTGTCAAATATAGCGTCAAGGACGCTTCGAGCTGGAATATAGCTAACAAAAATAGTTAAAATTGTTTTTATTTATTTAATTTATTACTTCCAACTACTTTTAAAAATAAGGCTCATTCATCAACTCTGCAAACTGATGTTAAATGTAAATCAATATGCAAATTGGACTTTTATTATATTATTTTGTTATTTAGTGTAACAATAATATTTTGCTTATTTTTGAGTATCGTAAAAGGGTTAAACAAGAAACAACAACTAGAATAGGGTAAGTAGGGTAGTCTCTTATAATCTCCCATTACATAAATGGCCCTGGTATGAAGTGTAACGAGGGCCGGTTAGGAAGTGTAGGAGCGGGGGTTCGGGAATGAGGCAAGACCCTGCAATTAAGTGTAATATGTTTTTCGGTGGCTCTTAAGAAGTGGATGATGTTTCCCTTTGAAAATGTACAGTATTCGGGCCAGGGGCGCCCCAAAAGACATGAAATTTAATATTTTGTCAAAAAAATGGCCTAGTGCTAAAAGTTCTGCACCCGAATTACTGATTTAAAAAACTACTTAAGTTGATGCAAGAAAATGTCGGATATTATTAATGATAAATACCTCTAAAAGTTTTTCGACTGATTAACTGCTAAAAATAAATCCTTAAAGGATCACTCCGGACATGCATGATTGAAAGATATGCGAGAAGACAATGCTAAACGCCAATGTTGACATTGAAAAAGCCTATGGCTATGGAAAAACTGGTACATATCTTTTATTTCAAACTTTCATACTTTCAGCATAGATTTTATGAATGATTTGATGATTTTGACGCATACCGCTAATAATTTTGTTGTAACATCTCCCGTTTTACAATAAATGATACGTCTACAAGAATTAGAGATTGCAATTGAGCTCTGAAGGCTAAAAGCTGTGCCCACAAACGAGTTTTTAGCTTAATTAACGATGCAATGTTTGCATTTACACCTCGAAAATATATATAATATGTACATTGCGAAAGAGAAAGTTACATTTTGCTCCATAATCAATTAAAAGCTCGTTAAGCCTTCAAACTTATCAACAGTATCCAGTTCCAAGTGTGTTTAGGTAATCGACAGGGAACTTAGTAAGCCGGGATAAAGTAGCTGAAGCGTAGTGGTACGAAAGGAATAAATGTTCTGTTGTTTTTAATCAGGTGCCGTCAGGGGCCGGATCCGGCTTAAGGCCTGGCCTCAGTCTACAGCGGGTTTATCCGTAATGCCGGCAGATCAGAATCCCTGCTCCAAATGACAATCCAATTTCCGCTCCATGAAAAGTTCAAAGCGTCGGCATGACATATGTACGCCAGCGTGCGGCGTCGGGACGCTCTTTGCCGTGCTTTATACAGCTTTTACCAATATTTAATTAAGCCGCCATTTAAATCAAGAAGCTACATTTAATTTGCAAAACAAATATTCAGTTTGATGTACAATGTGCTTGGCGTTATAACATTGTTTTACTAAAAATATGTAAAGTGCACATACAGCATTCAAAAATATTAACACAACAAAATTATTCCCTCATTTTAATTGTAAAGCTGAAAATCTGTTAGTGTGGACAAAATCCTATTGTTTACTACGTGAATACATGGAATGGAAGTATTTAATCTCTTGATATAGCATTACTGTTAGACTTGATGGCTGATCAGACACTGAGACAGGCCGAAAATCAGCGTTTAATGGAGATCATTCAAATGTAAATAAATTCAAAATGGCACTGACCATCAATCGAATGTGACGAAGGTTGAAATACCACAAATTAATTATCCCAGGGCAGTTTTTCACAAAATCAAAGATATTTTTATCTTCTATGTACTAAATTATCTTTTTTCTAGATAATGAAAATATGAACATATTGTGGTTATTATTAGCACTAATATCAAATAAGTTGTAAGAATGTGATGTAAATTACAACTAATAATTTCGAATGTAGTTCTGGCAACGTTATTTATACCACAACATCATCTGATAGTGATTAATCTGCGAGTTTGCGAGAAACGTAGGCACCCACCTTTGTAGGCATTTCCAAACGAGATAATGAAATAAGGTAATACTGCATGGATTTGCCAAGAAGACATTAACAATACAAAGGTGGTATCCAATTAAGCCAAGGCAGTTGCTGGTAAGGGAATTCAACGTGAAACAGCTGCTTGCGAACATTGCATCTGAGAGGCGCCAATTTGGTTGGAACGAATTTGGCACGCTTCCGAAAGATCAGAGATTATATAATGGTTAAGATGGCATTCTTTTAAACCATGACACTGTTATTTTATCTAACTTTAAGCCTTGAAAGTGAGGATAGCCATTTAAAGTTGTCAACAATACAAACTGGGTCGAATATTTTAAAGTATTCTTAAAATTATAGTTGAATGCTAACTATCTATGCATTCAGTTTCATTGCATTCTTTGAACAACTCGTTATTTTATCTGAATTTAATTCTTAAAAGGTAAGAATTGCCTTTGAAAACTGTCACAGAAGGCAGTAATGTTTAAATGCATTCTTATACATAATTAATAGCCGTACGCAACATTTCAAGGTAAAAAAAAGTACTAGATAAACATAAGCTTTAAAAGCATTTGTTATAACAAAACTACTGCGTTTAAAACAATATTGTATAGTAAAATAGAATTTATTGCGAATGAATTTGAAATATTCTCCTAAAGATGCATTTTTATCTAGGTATATGTAGAGGTGATTTGCGCAAGGAGGGGTTTCTACCCTAAGTGGATTAAACGAATACTGTGCAGACCATATGTAGATATGTAGTAATATTGTTTATAGCAAATTTAATCAATGGCGTTCATTTTTCCCTTTCCCCCGGCGCATGGCGCAGGGATGTGCGAGCCGTGAAATGAAATGGCATTCTGATAGCCCCGTACGTCTTTTTGTCGCGTATATTCATCGCAATTTCCGCCAAAACACTTTGCGACTTTACTCCCATACTGTGCCCACATATTTCCCTTTTTTTCAAACATTCCACGGCGAACATCATGGTTCGTAATTTAATATAAGTGAGCTGTAAAACTTTCGACGGTCTTCCTCTATCCACACGATTGACAATAGATCACGCGAATACGTTTGGGAAATGATTTTAGATAACTTTTAGCCTATATGGTCCGTGTGAATTTGGGGGAAAATGTTGCATGGCTCAAAGATACTTGAATTACGGTGCTTGTGAAAATGTTAGAAGTTTTTTCGTGCGACATATTTATGGCTTCCAATGCTTACAAATTTTGCGGAAAATATGCCTTCTTTTGTTGATATGTGTTAAACCAAATTAGACTGACATAGTTAACAAAAAATTGTGCAGATATTGGACTGCTATCATTTGCAAATATTTATATACTACTTGGAAATAACTTTTTGGTCATGGCACTCACATTTTACCACCTTGCGTGAGGATAGTGAGATCAAGTGATAAGGTTTAGTACAGTATGGACAGTTAATCAAACCCTGGTACCGGTTAAACAGTCCATTAGAATGATTTAGCTGAAGATGAGTCACGATTGCCCCAGTGAAATTGCACCAGATTCAAAGGAAATAGCATTCAACAGTTGAAAAACAACCGACCGGGCTCAATGTAAATAGCATGTCTACGTTCTTCCCATCCGAGCCCCTCAACTTGCAGCAACCCATGTCGGACGTAATGTAAGCCAAAACGTTCATCGATATGTCCCTTGGAGCAGCAAGGAACAAATAATACGCTCCTTTTTATTATTTGGAAGAAACTAGACGATTTGGACGACTAAATAGGGTAAATATCCACCCACTCTGGCTGGAGTGGGTATTTGTCAGCACAGGCATTGTAATTTCTCCGGGGAGGAAAAACGCCCGAGTTGCGGATGGCGCCGACGTAATTATGCTAATAAGAACACATCCTTTATTTTTTAGTGGAGTTTCGAACCATTTGTCGAATAACACACCATTGTCAAAAATGAAAGAGTCACAACGGGAGACCCATAAAAGCTGTTTTTACGAGGTGTTTTCTGAACTAAAGTTTTCAACATTGTGGAAGCCAATATATTTTTTTATTATTCTAAGAAAAACCCTGTTTACCTAGCCCATATTTAAACAACTCATCTACTACGAGAATATTACCCTTATTACATTATTTGGAGCTTGTTGTAAACACATTTTATTTTCATTAATTCTTTGCAAAGTAATAAATAATATATGTGCACTCCATATAACAAGTGGATCATAAACAAATTGTATCGACAAACATGACCGCGTCTTGACGCGGTACACATTTATTCCAACTCTAGTGGCTCTATCTCCATACATCATGATAGCAATTCCTGGGATCGGAGACGTTCCGCATCCCTTGGTCTCGTAATCGAATGTTGCAGGGGAGACGTTGTATATCAGTGCCTGTATACACAATATGTGCACGTACATTATATGCGGGTACAATCCATACATACCCGCACACAATGTACCTACACGCTAACTGCATTTCCCGGTTCGCCGATTTAAAAATGTCGCCACATTTCATTGCTCAACGGAAATCTTGACAAAAGTTGCATTGATGAAATGAGACGGAACGGATGAACGGAAGAACCGGCAACTTACAACTTCCGGTCGGACTAGGTAGATGTTGAACTGTATTCGTGAAAGCTCTAAAGATATATTATCTACTCTAGTAACCTATTTATGCCAATCATTTTAAAAGCATCTACGTAATTCAGTCGTTTTTACTTTACCAATTTATCACTTCTAAAAAAGTGGAATAAAGTTATAAATTTGTTTTTATTTAATTACTTCTTGGAAGGTTTATTTAACATTTATCAATCCCTTGAAGACACTTCATAAAAATGACTATATAAATTAGCCTAATATTATTAATATCTTTAAAGATTTTTTTGGTAGTTTCTCAAAATCAGTTTTTCGCTTTAATTTTCATGCATTTGCGCGAGAGAGCTGTTTTGCTTTCCGGAAACATTATCGAACAGCTGTATTAATATTAGGTAAGCAACGAATTCTAAATCTTATGAAGTACATTACAAAATATAAAAGAGTACCTCTATTGTTTTTATTAACTATTGAACCATAACTATAAAGCGGATATATGTTTTTGAAAAATGAAAATCTCTCGAACGGTGAGGTTTAGCGTCAAGAAAGTTGCGCAGTTTTTATCTGGAATTTTCAAGCCATCCCAACTATTTTCAGCTCATAAGGTAATTACCATCATAAAGTATGAAGCTTTATATTTTAATTTAACTGTCAAAATACAAGATAAGATCCCATTTTGTTAGATCTATTTCTATTTCCAAGTGTAAAATAAGAAAAAAGGGAAAAGTAGTTTTTCAATAAACGAAGTTGTAACCTTTAAAATAGTAGGAAAGATTACGGAATATTATTATCACAAGGTTTTAAAAGCGCTCGGTTTATTGAAATAATGGAGAAACAATAGCCCGGCTTTAGGGAAAAGCCAACTCCATATTTAGCGAACTATAGCTTCTATAATTAAGAGCGATCTCTGTAATCCTAATGCATTTATAATAGGGAAATACATTAGAGGCTGTTAACGGGATAAGAGCGTTAATGAAACTTCTTGTTATGTGTTCTGTAGTGAAGGGGTGGGCATTCGCTTAATATTTAAATACTGTTTTGTTAAGAACTTTGTTCCCCAGTGACTATTTTCTCCCCGTACCTAGCTAGCACTTATTTAATAATGGCAGTTGTTTTGTTCTTAGCTCGAAGTACACTATCGATACAAGCATCTCAATGAGCTTTAACATCGCTAAACTGTATCCCTCTAAAATATGAACCACAAGTCTAAATTTAAATGTGCAATTTATACAGACATACAATAGTTGAATTGTGGTTTCAGTGCCATATTCGTTAAGGGGTAGATGTGAATAATAATATCACGTTAAATGCTATTACCTAAACAAGCTATACATATGTGGGTACTGAAATCATATAATACCTGTTTATATATATTAAATGATTATCGATACACAATCAGTACAAAAAATCATAATGAGCTTTAATGTCATTGAACTGTATTTCCTTAGTCTAGATGAACCACAAATTGACTTGAAATGCATGTATACAGATACGTATTTTTTTCCTGAACAATAGTCGAACGGTGACCTCTTTGGTGTTTTAAGGCGCTGATGCGAGAATAAACGTATCACGTTAAATGCTTTTGACCTAAATTTCAATTAAAATTGACCAGATTCACAAGTCAACTTGGAATATGTAGAAACACAGACGTACAGATAAATTACCTGAGTAATACTTGAATCGTGGCTTCAGTTGTAAATCCTTATATCACGTTATAGGCTCCTTAAGATTAAGTAGCCGCACATATATGGATAGTAGGCGCCAGAGTCTTGTACGTCTTTATGATATGATTAAATGATAAATGCTTTGATGCTAGACACTAATTGGATGCAGGTTCGATGGCCCGTGCAGCGCAAGCTTGATTGGTTTCCGAGGCGGCGCAGGTGGCGGTTTAATACTGTCAGTAATTACCCCACCAGGTAACGCTTTGTCTACTTTAAATATATATCAAGGGTTGTCTCCTGCTCACACGTGCTTAACATATGATTTGCTGTCCGAATTTTTCCAGTTCTGCTTTTAAGGTGGCACTATGCTGGATCATTGGTCTGTTTAGATTTGCTGATTATTACTATTTCATCGACACATGCACACATGTGCGATGTACTAGTGTATGCAGTCCGTTATATTTACTTTACGGGCGAAAACCTCCAACACCAGATTGAAAACTATGGTAGAGAGCGCACCCCTGTCGTACTGCGGTCTTGCTTTTGATTTTGTATTACACATTCAGATTCCGATAGTATGATGTCTCTTAGTCTAGTTTGAAGGAGATACATAGATTTTGTGGAGAGTGGAGCATATTTACTCCAAAAAAAGCTTGTTTGAAAGCCCTACAATTATTCCAAGAAGCTAATCTTTTAGGTATAAGAAAAATATTGTTTAGAGTGCCTAAAATACATATTTTCTCGATGTAAACTATTTCCAAAAAATGAAAACCGTTACAGCAACAGAATTAATAATGTACTGGAGGTACCTCTCTATAAAACTAGACTTGCGCAGAGACATGCATACTTCATTGCCCCAAAAAAAAATAAATTATTTTCTTTACACCTTATGTGTTCAAACACAACATCTTTAAATACACACAAAAAAGTAATGTAAAATTGGATAATAACAAACGCCACCAACCTCTCCACACTATAACTACTACAATATTCTTAATTTTTAACTAACTTACCTGCTGTGATTTTGAAAAATATTTTTTTTGCGTAATTTGAAATTAAACTCTTATTTTTTTATTTGATTGTAATTATATACTGTTTATTTATTTATTGCCATAGAGAGCATACTGTTGATTTTTAAAAGTAATATTCGACTATATGGGTATAAGTTATGTGCATTCCATGGTAGGTGGTTCTTTCACTATTTGACTGATCACAAGTGTACCCACGCACTGGATTTTCCTTTGTAAGATTTTTTGTTACGTTTACATTGTTTGTTCTTATTTTGTTTTTTTTTATTTTTTTTTTATTTATCCTTTATAATGTTTTTTTTCTTTTTACTCAATGTTCATAAAAAACCTTATTTTTGTAATCTTTTTTTTTTTTGAAAAATGTATCTAACAAAAATAAATAAACAAAATAAACAGGTGGAGGAGAGTTATTTTAAATTCATATTCATTTTCCATAGTTTGGCTTATGAACACATATTTTATTAACCACGTACTAGGTTTCCGACCCGCTACCAAAGTCAGAGACAAAAAATTGTTAGTATTTTATTTATTTATGAACAATTATTGACAAAACACAAAAGTAATAATAACGATTGCAAAATGTCATTATTAACGTACTTCAACTACAATATAAAAAAAGTTTTCTATGAGTTTTAGGCATGCGTTAAATTATTAATGTATATCCCGAAACCAAAAGTTTTCCTTAAAAGGATAACACTTTGTGAATATACTAAACAACTATGGAGTTTGAATATTGACTCTCCAAATTAATTAGCACATTCGTTTAATCCACTCTATTGAAACACATTACAAGCGGCCATTATACCTGAGTGTTTTTCTTTCATAATTAGAATGAGTTTTTGTTGCGTGACCCAAAGCACAGATAAGTTTATTCGAAATTACTCCCAAGAACGGCAAAATGCTAAACACCACCGGGGCAATAAAAAAGAGAAGCAAACAATTAACTCGTTTTATGACTTTAGGAAACACATACTTCCTTTACATACTGTATAATATTGTGGGACGAAATGATTTCGAAATGAAAAATAAAAGGAAAGAAAATTTTAGTTTTTATATAGAAAACATTTGTTTCACCACTTTTTTTGGAATACCTTTGAAATAATTTGTTAAAATCTAAATATTTTGAAAGTACAAAAATGGAAATAAACACGTCACCAAAAATAGTGTCTATTATATAAATCTCAACCCCTACTAGCGAACGATACGAAAAATAGACACAAGTTCACTTGATAGAACAGTTACCGGATTCATGTCCTGATTTTGAAGAGTTTTTTTCTTGGGAAATCAATGAAAACATATATTTTAAGCATATGTTTATTAAATTTACGTATTAGTAGATTGTCATAAAGTTTTAAATCTCAATTTTTTAGTCTCTATCCTGTTGTTTTATTTCAGATGTGCTGTTTTTTTTAATAAGTGAGAAAAAGCTTGTTATAAAGATTACTAAAAGATATCTCTTCGTGATATAAACAAATGGGTATGTATTTTCTTCTAACTACTTGGGTCTCATGTTAACTAAAGTACAAATAATTAAAGTACCTACTTGATATTTACCCCCATTATCATAGTATTTTTATAACTTCATAAAACAGAAAGTGAATGAAATAATAATTCATGGCTGTTAGGCTGTTACAGATGTTTGCCTGAAATATATGAACATCAGTGAAAGGGGATGCGTGTTAGAATTAGCGATTTTTAAGTATTCTGGGTTACTCCCTGTCGGTAAATAGTATAGGGACACCTGGCAACCTTTCGCCCGCCGCACACTACTTCTACCCGCGTACCTCCCCACGCCATGAAAGCGCCCAAAGCTGAAAGCCTAATGAACGAAACAATTTGGTAAAGTGGATCATTTGTGTTGAGTGTAAATATCTAGATGGGTAAATGTGTTAAGAGCTCCATTAACATGCAATTCATATTTCAAAAGATACAACCCCCCTTTCAATGAAATGTTTCGCGTACAGACTAATTTTCATTTTCGTATACGCAAAATGTAATTATTTAATTGATTACGAAATTGAATTGTGAACGGTGAAGGAAATCTAGGCTGAAGGTTTATAACTACGCGAAGGTACAATCAATTAGGTGATTACGTTTTTCGGGAAAATTTTATAGTGATTTCATGAAATTAGTCAAGTTTAAAAACCTCCTTTACCTAAGAAGTGTTAAAATTAGTGGAGACATTAAATCTACACAATACGAGAGAGTAAGTTTTAGATCAAATGGTACCGACTTGAGGTTGTTGAGAGGGGTGGCGGGGTTTTTCTAAGCGATCAGTGGCAGCAATCGAGAATCAGTCGGCATCGAATTGTCGCTACTTTTCATAACAATATACCCCAGATGAGGTGACTTGGACATGCTATCAGAACGCGAGCAAAACGAATACCAAATAAATATAAGTTTTTTTTCTTCCTCTAACGTAAAAAACCATCCTTCGGTAATAAGACCGGTTATTCATACAAATAATTATTTGGGTAAATTTGTAATCAATTCTAACGAAAAATATGACAAACTAAGTCACTCGGAAATTTATAAATTAGTAGTGATTGTTCTGCATTTTATATTAGTAAAACAACCCGTAATGTCAATTTTAGAATCAAAGAACATTTTAGATGTTTAAATAATCACAGTTTTTTACAATTCGCCAATCATCTTATTAAAAAAGATCACACCTCAATAAAAGCACCGGTGCTCATATTCTCCATAAAAACGGTTATGGCAACAGATTAAATAATTTAGAAGCACTAGAAATAAAGAAAACCATAAAAATGAATGGTCATTTCCTTAAAAATCATTTAGATTTGTACAGTAGTCCAATATTAGGTAAATTTCCAGTAAACTCATAAAATTTCTCATTAGTCTTTAATCACCTTCTCAGTTGACGTTTTGCCTCTTTCGTTTCATATTATCTGTCTCTTTCTCTCTGTTCCTTTATTGTAATTTAAATGTTATCCTTTTATATTTTATATTGTATTCTCCCTCTGTTTATATATATTTATATATAACTGCACACTTTGTATTTTTTTGTCAAGTTTAATTTTGTACCCTTATGATGTTTAGGCCAAGTAAAACCGGTCGGTCATAAAAAAAATAATATTCGTGGTCTTATACAAAGTTGTTATTTCATTTTCATAAAAATAATTAATAAAAATAAACTATACGCTATGATTGCCGTTAAATAATGGACATTATTACATCAAAATGATACGGGTGTACCAAATACGCACTAAAAACTGATATTAAACCAAAATTCAAATAATGAGATATGAATTTTACTATTCAAAATCCATAAAGCACACTATATTAAATGGTCGTATAAATTTAACGATGAAATATTAACGGAATACACGGATCAACACAGTAGTTTAACGTTCTGTTCCATTCGCGGTATGAAAATACGACTGTGAATAAAATGGAAAAGGTAAATTAGTTCAGACTTGGTCTGAAGGCTTGCGAGGAAAGAATGGAACCTGAGGTTTTATGCGAAGCGCTTCCAGAGCGATGCACTTTACCGCTTTACGAGGACTTTAGCTCTCAGCGGACGTCCACGGCGGAAGTGTCCTGACATGCCAGTTTTACTGCTCCCGGATACAGGGCGCTTCGACAGCCAATGAAATCCGGCGAAGATTGAAAACATTTGTGTAATTATACGAATAAAAACTTTTTCATTACAACGTATATGTCTAGTGCACTAAATGGAAGACCCGATCGTTATGCTGTGTGGTAGGTGGTCTAAAAAGCTGATCTTCACCGATGAGTTTAATCTCCGCTTCTGGCTAAGTGGCAGAGCGGCAGAAGTCAAGAGTACAAATCTCGGCATAGGGTATTTACTTTATTTTGTAACATGTTAATAAAATAAATCTTTTGTTTTATTATAAAATAACTTTTCAATTTGTAATTATTTTTTTAAATTTCACTATTTTGCTGTCAAAACAATTTTATGGAATTAAAAATATGTTTAAAAAAGTGAATAGAACTAAATTATTTTTAAATTAATTAAAAATAACTATTTCAAAGACAATATTTTAAAGCATTCAAATCTTATATTATTAAAATAATATATTTGAAACTGCGTAAAATAGTGGAAGAAATTCGCAGTATTGCTATTATTAATAACTACGTAGAATAGAAACTACGCTTGAAATAGCTTAAGATCTGTTAAATAGGTAAGTATTTCCCAATCTTCAAATCAACTTCTCTACATTAAATTTCTTTCGCTCATAATATTCCTAAATTGGAACTGACTCCGAACATTAAAAATTCAAATAAAAAGAGTTCAAAAAATCTACTTGTGAATTTACATCATATTTCAGTATCAGAGAAACGTGAGCACTGTTTGAAAATAAATATCAAATAATATTTTTTATTGCATTTGACTTCCAAAGATTGTTTTAGAAAGATCCCATTAAATAGCACATTTTTTAAAATAAAATTTGCTGTTCTCCAGTCCGTCTCGCCTAAACCCGTTATAGGGCTATTGAACACAAACAATAATGGGAAACTGTGTGACAACGAGAAATGAAAATACATAAAATTTTATTGCTGTTGCTTCACTACTGCCATAGCGTTTTAGTCGATTGTAAAGCAAGAGGGAATTATTGTGACGCATATACCGAGCAAGAAAACAACTCTAGTATTCTGCGAAAGCTGGTCGTTAAACTCTGGATTAACACAGGTGACGTGTATTGGCAGCACGTTGCAAAAGATCTTAACACTTGGAACTTGGCTGCTACAGACTACAGCCTACAGCATACCTACAAGGACTACGGCTATCAATTTGATGGTCAGTCAAATGCGATGGTCACATTCAACGCATTTCTTGAAACTATTCAGATGTGTAATTCGTGAAGTAATTTTATTTATTTATTTAACATAGTTTTCTTTAATATACGAAAAACCTTATTTTCAGTAAAAAAAACGTTTTAAGCCAAAATTATTGTACTGTCCGTTAAATAAACGTCGGTTAAAATGCAAAATTTTATGTAACCACGGTTGTTAATTAAAGTTGTGTCAAAAGTTAGAAAAGAATTTATTGAAAGTGTTTTAAGCAAACTAAATACACATTTGGTATCCGTTATAATGACTTGTTTGACTGTCTCGTGTTTGTCGTATCGCAAATATTTATAACAACATGCAAATGTTCCAATCATATAATATTTCTGAAAACAAATAGTGGTGGTCGGTATTTGAATGAATAAAATGTCAGAAGCTTTGCCAGCTTTAAGACGCGAAGCTCGGAATCAAACGATTCTTAGAAAGCCTTCCAATACACAAATCGTTTCGCGAAACCCTTCTGATCAAAGGCATTTCCCAAACTCTGAAATAATTAACCTGAAAGCGTTCGGAGGAACGCCTGGCGCCGATTTTTTTTTATCTCGGGACGCTATCAAACCCCTCCCTCCTCCCTCCCGCATTTACAGCCTCCCCTCCACACCCGGACCACAGTCATAACTTTACACAAAACGGCGGTAATTGAAAATTGGATTCCATTTAAAGGGTGATTGTTTATTCAGGCATGGGAAACTAGGCTGTATTGTGTGCGGGACGGGCGAACAAGCAAAGGGCTCGCCTAACACTAATCCGACGCCTCGTATTTCCTTATCCGATTAAACAGTTCCCAGCCCTTCGGATGATCTGTCCCTCTCCTGAGATTGACTTGTAGGATCATTTTTGGATGATCCCGAAGTGAAAGATGGCGATTACAATGGACCCTTTTCAAAAACGATTTATGTTTCCTTGTAAATACATTAAATGCTGAGCTTTCATTTGTGTTCACCCGTTTTAAATTTCTGCAAATATCACGTGAATTTTGTTAAGAATCCCTTTGATAAAATAAATTCTTGATCAAAACATCAGTTGAACATAATGCTTATCATGATTTAAAAAAATATCTATTCAATTATATTAAAAATACCATGTACTGGACTTTTCAAGTATACGGAACATCAGTATACACAGATCTCATGCTGAGCAGGATACTGAGGCGCAGAGAGCCTGCTTCATCAGGTAAGTCGGGACTACGGCCAGGAATGAAGGAATCGCCGAAAATGAAGATTATTAGTATACAATCACTTTGTACTGATTTAAATGTTGGCTCTTTAACCGATAATTTAATCAGAAGGGCGTGTTTGATTTCTAAATACAAAATACATATTTTTAAGTTAATTTATGGACCCATCAGGTCCGAATGTTGTTATGTTGACTGAAAAAATTGATAGCTTTTATAAAAATGGCTCTAATAAAAACACTGTTAAATTAGTTAGTAAAATTAATCATTCATGAAAATTATTTGAGCCGACATGATCGACCATGGGTACACTATGACGACTTGTTTTCAAGGAATAATCCTTATCGAAATAAGTTGTTGAATAAATACTTATTGTGACAGAAGAACGCAAAAAACACAAAGTAATACCTATTTTTCAATCTAGACACGTCCCAACCTGTAAAAACTTGCTTTCACTCTCATTTCCCGGCTTGAAATGGCGAAATATGGCCCTAACATTCGTTCGCCATTGAAATTTATCGTTATCACAGATTTTTTTATTCAAATTGACTACTGATGTGGAAGGAATAAAGACGAGCGAAGTGAAATATTTAACCGAGATTCAATTTACGATCACAAAAGTAATATCGTTGATACATTGTAGCCATTAAATTCGGGATAGCCTGATTTTGCAGCGATGGGTTCTGAAATACATTTTCATTTATGCGAAAGGAAGGTTCAATTTTACGGGATTAAGAAAATTAAAAATTAAGCGAGAAACGAGATTAGAACAAGATGGAAGTTGACTAAAAGCATTGGATAAATAAATTAACACGGGTAAAAAATATTATGAAGATCGATATTTTTAGAATTTACAACGTTCATAAACGTTTTAAGTTTATATTTCCCCTAGTAATGCATTGACAAAAAAATATCACTTCGAATAAGTGACATTTATCTGTCGATTTATATCATATTTTATTTTAACATTTTAGGACTTTACAACCATCAAATTTAGCATTTTTTATTATGGTAGTTTGTCGATAATTATTGCATTAGCCGGTTAGTAGCTGAGTGGACAAACGCTTCGGATTCCTCCCAGGATGTCGTGAGTTCAGTTCCTCTGCTGGTTAAATCCTCAATCATTGCAGAAGCAACATTTTCCGCTTATTATGATGGCAGTAGGAGTTTTTCAAATATTGTCAAGTTATTCGCAACCCGAGAATGTTTGTCTCTCTTTTAAAAACAAAAACACAAAGCACAATTTTACACGTAAATGAAACATGCGATTGTATGTAAAAACTGTCCCCCTTATTTTTTTTTTACTATTACCTATTTAGTAATTACTCGGTTTTGCCTACGTTTCAACACTCTTTTTTTCTTATTGATCGCTAAAATAATATTTCACGAATAATATGGCGTTTTGTCTTACTTTTCGACAGAATTGATATTTCAAAGATCAAAATTCAGTTTCCATCTGAAGGAAGTAGATGAGTTTAACTAAAAATTCCAGACAAAAAAATAGTACAAATTCATTGACACCCGAACTGGCCCTCAGAAAATTTCGTTTTCTTTAACGTTAATATTTGTTTGAGCACACATCAAGGAAAAACATTTCTAAAGGTTTTCTATCATCCACTTGGCATTTTTGAGAAATAAAATAAAAACATATGTATTGTGAATTTGTAGATAATTTCAATGAGAACAGTCCCAGAGCAGTAAAGGAATAATTGTGTACAGGCTTGCAGGGCCGTACTGAGGGTGAGAAACATTAGAGGTTGGGGTCGGTTGGTTGGATGGTTTGGGTTGGGTTAGATAGGGATGGGGGGAAGGGAGGAGGTGGAGGTGGGAGTACATATTAAGACGTGTCAAAGGGAGGGAAACGTAATTTGAATTTCGTGTGGGGTTTCCCAGTTTTGGGGCGCTCTTCGCTGGTTTTCAGGGCATCGCTATACTACCTATCCCGAATGTAAGGGTTGCTCATTGGCCAATGCAAGAACTGTAATAATGTTTCACAGCAGCAAAGCGAATAAATTGCTCAATTCGTAAGATAAATTCATAAAGGTTGCCTATATTTTTTCGTAATAAAATAAAATATTATCTTTATAAGTACGTAACCCACTATTAAATTTGGTTTAACTTACAAAACTATGAAACTGTTTTTATAAAGATTATCAAACATTATGAAGCCTAAAAATGTAAACTAATAATTGCTTGGATATTTTATTTCTTTTCGTAATAAATGCATGTCAATTTATAGACTCTTCAATCGTGTTCAATAACATTACTTATGCATCAAGCACTCTAACCACTACCACCAAAAAAGGCTAGCTAAATGATACAATTATGTTCAACATTAATTAAAATTATTTGTAATTTTTTTCGCTTTAGTTAGGCATTGTCAACATGTTTAAAAATGAACACGATTTGACGAAAAGTAAGAAATAATATATTTTACCAATTGATCATATCGTGCATAATTATTACTTATGCCAAATTTACAATTTAGCGTAGGAAACAAGTACTTAATGTGGTATTTTTATTAATGAAATACGATATTTCTTTCATCTTAGACCACACTATAATCAAGAATATTGTATTCTTTCGATCGACTTTCAACAAAATAAAACACCAGATTTTGATGTTTGACAATATAGCAGGTCACTAAAAATAGTAATAGTAATAGATTTTATCCTTAAATAAAAAGGTACATTTAGGAAACAGACTTATTCATATTGAAATACGCTGAGTAAGACACCTTAGAGATGTGTTTTGAGTTAAAAAATGTAGTTTGTTGGGAACGGTAAACAGTTGATTTTACAAATATTGTGCGAAAATTTAAAAAAAGTTCCACCACATCTATGGTTAAAAACTAGAAAAGCATCGAGAAAAAGACATTTCAATCTATAAATTATACGAATTCCTTTGTCTTTTTAAAGTAGTGTGACAGTTGGGATGTAAATTGAATGACGGTAAAACAAAGCGAATTCTGAATTGTGCGTGGTTTTTAAATTTGGGGCCTTTCAGAAGTCCAGGCTTTGCACAATGTAGGGAGTAACATTCTAAGGTGTGCGCCCTTATTCAGGGGTGCCAAGTCTGCTCCCTGCTGGGCTGGCTGTAGGAACCTGCTCCCACTCTTGCCCTGTAATTATATAGTTGCGCCGCCTTAGGAGCAGAAAGCGGAGGAAAGTTTAATCAGACAGGAAATGGTATTAAAATTTGTGTTATTACGTTTCAGAATGGATATTCGCCATTTTGGCGCGATACATAATGAAAATGCCAAAAAGCGCGCGAATGTAAGTTTTATTGGATATAAATGGCGCCAAAACGTGTGGAAGATCAGCTCTTTCCTGCGGAAGATCTCTACTAAGAGTTTTTAAATTATGACATGGAACCAAAAGCTTGTAAGTTATATCAATGACGTATTTACTAAATTACTTTCAATCACATATTTTTTAACGACTAACAATAACTGTTACATGAGTTATTACCCAGTTTTGTCTGATTTTTATAATTTAGATATTTAAAGCCCCATAAAGCTAATGGTGGAAATTTCGGGTTGAAAAATGTTAACCCAGAAATATCAGATAGTCGAAGCTGTGAAAATTTCACAACGCCAAAGCATTTCGTGTTTCATGCAATCAAATTTCTGCTTTATAAATGTAGTTAAAATGTTAGTAACATTATCCTCAAGAATTTTAAATAATTATATAAATCGATTAATCAACATTGTGATACAATTAAAATTATATTTGCGTAGAAAGCAAATGTCAAACCAAAAATCACTTTGTGGTTTGACATATTTAAAGAAATGAAAAAATAACTTTGTATAAGACCACGAATATTATTTTATTTTTTTTGGCTGACCGGTTTCTCTTAGCCGCATCATCAGGGTACAAAATTAAACTAATAAAAAAATACAAAGCGTGCAGTTATATATACATACAGAGGGAGAACAAATTATAAAATAAAATAACAAAACAATGAGAAAACATTAAAACAACAATAATTAAAATTACTTTTTCACCGGGAGTAAGTTATCAAGGAAATCCTTCAAAGCGGTAATATAATATTTGAGATGTATCGTGTACAACAATGAAGTACAGATATACGTACAAGAAGAGATAGAGAAAGATGAAGAAGGAGCTGTTACAGCGGGAATACCTGAAGAGTGGAATCCAAAGTTTCCAAGTTCGCTCGAGTAAATCTCGAAACTCATTACGCTCACTGTAGAGACCAAAACCCGTCAAGTGTGTGATCTCCTGGCAATCAATAGACGCGTGATAGAGGCATGCGAGAGGCCGTGATACACGAATGTGAGAAATGTGCCTGCTATGTGTGACGCATCTCTCCTCTCCTCTAGATTCCAGTGTTTCGCAAACTTATTCGGCTCACCGCCCCCTTTTCTACTAAAATTTTCCTCATCGCCCCCAAACAACCTCTCACAACAATTAACCTCATTTTGCATAATTCGGTTTAAATAATTCTCTTTTTAAAGATGCAATTATGAGCGGCATTTGGTTATGAGTTCTATAATATAGAAGCTACATAAGTCCCCCATTATTGTACAAGCTAAATATTCACCTTTTATGGTAGGAGTGAAAAGAATTTAAAAATTGCACCATTATTTGCATTGTGGGAATATTCGTCCATTAAAATGTATGTAAGTTATGTGTATGTAGGTACGTGTGTTCCACAATTCATTTTTTTTTTTTAGTTTTCTGTTGGAAACATAGAACCCTATAAATCAAACAAATCCTTTGACCCAAATTCCTCGACATTTTGTTTTTAGCTCATTGTAAATATAAATATTTTATTAAAATAAATTTATTTTATATGAGGCAATCACTTTGTAGTTTGACATTATATTAAATAAAGAACACTTGGTTTTAAACTACGAATATATTATGCTAAAAGCCAAACTTTTTTCGCTTAGATTAAGCTTCGTCAGGGCACATATAATAATTGGATACAATTATTACACACAATTATTATAAGTGCCCTGACGATGCTCAATTTAAATAAACCCGATCGACTTTAAACATAATAAATTCGTAGTTTGAAACAAGGTGTTCTTTAATTTATTAAAATACTGCTAATGTTATGCTAATTTGTACTATAATATATTAATAAGTATGCTATTGTTCACCCTAGAACAGGTCTCGAGTAACCTAGTTAGGTCAGGTTGAAACATTCAATCTATCTTTAAAAAATAAATTGAGTGGTTTGTACGCATACGATTTTTGCAATTATGTACATGTCTTTTTACCACCGCCCCCAGGAAGGGGCGATTACGCATTCTTTGGGAATCGCTGCTTTATTCTCCACCAATGCGATGTATAGTATTGCTGTAATATAGTACGTATGTGTTTTCTTCGAGAAATATTTCATCTATAAAGTACTCGTATGTATACGTTTGATGTATTTCTCTATGCGTGTACTGGAAGTCGTATATGTATGTTCTGTATGCGTGTGTTGTATTTTCGTTGTGTTTTGTTGGGATTATTCGTAAAGCGAAATATTTGCGTGAAAGACAGTTTGCGAGTAGGGATTGTGATAAAGATAACCTTTGAAAATTTAAGACTGGTTGCGTATGCAGGTAGGCAGTACTTCATGAGAGAAAATCAAAGGTGATTACGCTTGAATTAATATCTCTAATTCGACGTATTATATTAAACTGGAGAAAATGGGAACAACAAATTGTCTGCACAGATTTAATTCTAAATAATTCACTTTCCATGGGTTGAACAAAGAATCTACTCCAATATTAATTTTTCGATCGATTTTTACGTAATGTGTTATTAATAAGCCATCATTTTAGGCTGAAAACCAAATAACTTGTTTTAGTTATTATCGAAACTGGCGTTAACACAAAGTAATATAAATCTTTCAGCACAGAGGTTATATTATTAAAAATACAGATTTTTCAGATTCAAACCGTTGAAAACTATTTCAAAGAAAAGTAGTAGTATATATATATATACGCATGATTTTTTCGATTATGTACATCTTTACTGAAGGTATATTGAAATTATTCAAAAAAATATTTCAATGAACAATATTTATTTAGTGCTCTCTTATTGCCCTCGTCACCATAGAAGCGGTCACATATTTTCAACCGCCTTGAACAAAGCAAGCATGAGCTTAAATATTGAAAAGTTTATAAAAAATTTAAAAAAATGTTATATTTCGAGAAAGGAGTACATAAACTATTGTCGATATGAGAACGATAATAAATAACCCGTTTTAGTTTCAAGGTAAGGTATTTGATCCAAATATGCTGAAAACTACGCAGTAGAATAACATATACCTGAGAATGTTATTTGATTCGAGTGCACGTTATTAAGAAGCCGTGGCAACTAATTACAATTGTCGAACTGTTGTGTGTTAGTGTGAGAACCGAGTACGCCCGCCAAATCACGCCTGCAAACCGCCAACGCGTTCCCCGCAATAATAAACGCATCGTTCGAATCGAATTTCGAATTCGAAACGCCCTCGACGTGCCCTAGAAAACGTTAATGCCGCCTTACTTTGTCTTATTCTAATAGGTTTTCCTATGAGAAAATTGTAATTAGAGAGAGCGATTCGTCTCTCCCAGCCCTACGTTTGCCCAAGGACTAGAGAGGGAGGGTTTAGGGGAGATGAGAAATTCAACGCGAAGGAAAGGGAACAGTGTTGCCAGATTCTTCAATGGCAGTTACATATTTCTAGAGAATTATAATATCGTTCATCGGGTCAATAAGCTTACAATAGATTAATGTAGTGAATAAATAAGCCGTTGAATAAGTATTGTTTTATTCGCTCACGTGTTCAGGTCACGTGCCGGTAAGCAACGTCACATTTGATAAAATATATTAGATACTAGTAGCTTTTACACGACTTTGCCACGAGTTTACCTCTTTTAAATAAGCTGTTTTGTCAATCAACGGTTGAAAATATGGATCACATATGGTGTTTTGTGTTATATTATTGACCAACAGATTAATTACGAAATAAAAACATAAATTTGTCTCAGGGTCAATGAGTTAGTTAGTAGGAAAAAAACAGGCGAGCCGAAGATAATTGATTTGTCAAATTTGTTTGGTATAAGCGTGCGCAACTACGTGTATATCTGAAAATAACAAAATATTCGCAGTTTTGGGAGTCACTACATAATCACGATAAGTGAATTGACATTTGGACATCATCTCGTACATTGCATTCTTGTTATTACCGATGCATTAAGTTTTGTGATCCATTATTTTACTCGCTCAGTCAACTGATATCACCTTCAATCAAACGGTAGATTCTTAGCGGTAAAAGTAAAGCAATTGATTGTTCAACACAGCACAAAAACCCGCGCCCGGAAAACTTCTCCGAGGAAATTAGAGGGAAAAGAGGGGAAATTTTAATTTATTAATAAGCTTTAATTTATGGAAGGAAACTTGCTTCAGATTCTCCGTTTATTATTATTGACGGTTCTTCCCTGTGGATTTTTATGACGTGGGGATTTAAAAATGTTTAATGCCGGGCCGAAGCTTTTCTCTGATTATTCAGCGGTAGTTGAATACACTAATGAATCTGCAGAACAAATATGAAGGCGATTAATAAAAATATAATATTTTCGTGGATACAACGTTTTTGGAAAATATTTAAAATCTTAGAAAACCGACCCTACATTTTGATTAGTATACTCTGGAAATATGTTTATTATCTAATGAGATTTTTTAATTAAAGTAAATTGCGAGGCTGCTTAGATAGGGCTTTAACCGCAGAAAAAAACGTGAGATATTCGCGGTTTACTTTGGAATTGTGGTAACTCCAGGCAAATTTAAAATTTACAGTATTTTTCTGCTTGACGCTATTATGACGTCTGTTAGTCGGAAATTTGCTGTAGCAAGGGGACGAAATGTCAAGATTTATAAAAAATGTTCTCAACTTCAGCATATGGCAGACAAGCATTCACGGCTTTAGTAATTGCAGATTATTTGTAATATTATTTGACGTTTGGGATATTAAGACGTTTTGGAATTGATCTTCCTTTATGAGCCAACGTTTCCGGTAGCCTTGCAGTGTCAGGTGTCAGGAGAGATGTCTGCCCTGACAATGCACACTTCAAGCATCTCCGACACGTTGGCTCAATAAACAGGAGGAAGCGTTACAAAGCATATTACTCTAAACGTCAAACAACATAATGCTTTTTATGGATGGAATCTGAAATTACAACAAACGTTTTTTGTATATCAAATGTATAATAGAAGATTAGTATTGTTGCAGAAAGTGATTCAATAATAGCACAAAGTACAGATGAAGCGATAAGCGATTGGACGCTGGCGTAGGTTTTCAGCCTGTTAGCTGTTAGAAAGTGGTCGAGTGGTGGTAGTGGGGCAGTAAGTATTACTGGGTCCACTCGACGCCCGTCGCGTCATCCCCGCGCGTCGCGGCGTCGGCGGTAGACAATGAAACACAACTAAGCCATTAATATTGCCACCCAAACCTTCTGCCCCACGGATGTCCTCGGGGTAATCTGGGACCCGAATTCTCATCAGATGTTCCAAATAATATTCGGGGTTGTTTTGTGTACATCTTAATATCTCGCCATTAAATATAATTTCCCTAAACTAACCGAACAATAGCATAATGATAAACTCCACTACATACAAATACAAATACGCACAAACATGAACATGCATAGTGTCAATCAATTAGATAAACTGGCGTACTTAGCAGTAAGCCGTAAGCACTTTAGTGTTTCAGGTTTGAGGGAACATGGACTTATTTTCGAAGACTGTGCAAAAAGTCCCTAGAACTGTGGTATACATACGTATATATGTTGCCAATTTACCCAATACCGGTCAACTCCCAGGCCCAAGACTGACCAGTGAAATTGATTACCCTTTCAAGAAAGAATTTCGAAATTTGAAAATATTTGAATGATTTAAAGTACAATAAAATGGAGCACACACACACGCCCATTAACACTTATATTGGTTTCTGTCTTGAGTACTTTCAAAGTATTCAAAGAAAAACAAATGTTTGTTCTAACCAAGAAACAGTATGGGAAGCGCCCTGTTTTATTATTTAATCCATGCTGAATGGTTGTGCGAATTAAAACGTAGCAGGGAAATGCTGTATTTTTTGCGCCTGCTGCGGCAAGCCTGAATTTTAGCATTAATTTGCATATTTCTTAAACATTTTAATATCAGACACACGTAGCTCGGCCATCTAGTGTAATTGTTCATCATTAAAGCCAAAGCCGCCCTCCAAATGGGAACGGAAACATTTCGTGACACTGAAATATCAGTCCAATCTCATTCACAATGGAGGAAGCAAAACGTTCATGCTATCCGCCTATACGTATTACCGTACTTATATTTAAATTAGTGGGCCGGGAGAGGCGAGCTTGCCTGGGACCTGGGACCGGGCCCGCACCCCTCGGAGGGCCCGAGGGAAGTAGGAAACTGACTGAACTCATTTTTTCCAGATTCAGCGTAGGTACCACAGGGGTAAGATGTCTTTCTAATATAATTATTATGTATTAAATACATAAAAAAAATAAAACGAAGCTATCAAAAAAGGAAACTATTTCTTGTATTTATATATTTTTTGAGTTTAAGATCATCGACATACATTAGTTTAAAAACATTTTAAAATGAAAATTGAGTCCTATTTCAATAATATTCTGTTTTGTAGTAATTACATGTGCATTGAATATTAACTAACCCATGTTATATATTATATCCTAAGTATATTCAATATAATTTTCTCTTGAAAGTGCAGAACGCAATAATTTTGTTATGTTAGTAGGTAACTACTAGCAGTCCAGAAAATATAGCCATATTAAGGTGTACATTTTCCTAAGTAAAAATAAAATATCCCTGATAGCTTTGTTGCAATTCTATCTCTGTCTCACAATTGACGCATTTATCAGGAAGAGAAGTTACAACAGAGGTTTTTGCAAAAGGATCACGTATATGACAAAAAGTCAGGATCGGAAAATCCCTACATTTCGGAAAAATAAACAATTTTTTCGATTGTTTTTTTTATTTTTCCCCAGATCTAGAAAAAAATTCACAGGGGAACTGACTGAACAAATGATCACCGGGAGAAATTCAAAACACATAATGCAGCGATGGTCTAGCGAAATGCGAGCAATTTCGCACAAATACTGATTGATGACATTCCACTTCGCGGAGTTCCTGGGCGCGATAACGCAGAACGCAGGGCATGGTGTAATTACTTACATTCCGGCCATTTTATAAATATTGCCCGGTACCTACGTAGGCATGTTTTCATAGTTTGCACTAGATATTTTACTTTCTTGGATTAATCGGAGTCGATTTATTACAGCCAACCTGCGAGCCAGTAAATAATGTTTACTGACTGACTTAATATATTTACCTGTAGAAAAAAAAAATTGAATTACGCTTTTACCCATACCACTATTTGAACACAAAAAAATATTGGGAATAAAATATTTTTCATGTCTTTACTAAAGAACGAAAACATGATTTTCTCTAACGGATAACTATGTTCTCATAAAAATTGTACACCTTTTTCTATATAAAATTTACAGCTTAATTAATATAACTGTTTGCAACGTTACTTATATAAATACATCATAATCTTTTTCCATCTTAACAAAGGTCAAAAACATACCAAAGGGTTATAAAGGTTATTTATTTAGTGAAAGCTCTATAAAGTGTACGGCCTCAGGTGACACTAACCATAGTTAATTCATTAAAAAAGTGTATATTTTAAAACATGACTGAAAACAACTGCTCTCGGTAAACGAGTCAAACCTAGCTTATCACACAATCGTTTTGCACCTAAATGAAGTTCTTGCATTTCTTTCTAGCATGAAAGGGTTGTAAAATTGTGTTTCACTCTTGAAAATTATGTCTTCACACACACAAAGGTGTGTTCAAGTACACAATATATGGATAACGTACCATGACTAAAAAACAGACTTTTGAGTTTTTATTCTATTATCGTTCTAATTTCTGGTATGCCATATTTCTCGGACATAAAATTTCATTTGTATAAAGAAAACTTCATCCTAAAACGATAATTCAAAGACTTATTTTTCCCTCATTTCCTTAAACGTAAATTACACCTCTCATATTTATGAACTTTCTTTCTACATGGAGGATGTCAAAATAATGACTGTGTTGAGGTTGTCGGGAGAATTGAAACCAAAAGCAAAAGTTTTTATTCGGAAGGTGATTTAGTAATACCTAATAAAACTGGCGAATTTGGAAATATTGTAGAAGTTGGGTAATATTCCAAGTTTGGCTTCGTATTGCCGAGAAGATTGTGCAGGGTACAGTTTGATAAACCCATTGCTTTTATGGCTAATAACCGATATCGTTATGGCGTTTGGAAATTTCGGCAATCCCAAGACGTCTAATCAAAACAATAATTCTGAATGTTGATTATCTGCTAGTGCCGGAGTATGAGCCGGAACATGTTATTTCTTCAGACTTTACCCATGTGGAATTATGTAGGCTACTTGGTTGTCTTGTACTTTACTCCAATAAAATAATCCTGAAATAATTTCTCACTAATTGAAAAAATGCTTTTATCAAGAAAAGCTTAAAAAAAACTCTTTAAAAAATATGCAAAATCTACATAATCATATTAAACGTATTAGAAAATCACACAAAAAAACGGTTAATACAACAGCCGTGATTTGAACTCCGGGAACTTTTTTCCGATTATTCCCACTTTGTAGCAGTGCAATGACTTATCAACCATCTTTTCAATTCTCGCGGTGTACTCTCCTGTTTCGCCCGATTTTATGATTGAAAAATAGGACAAATACAATGTAGCGTTTTATTTTTGGCAGTTTAATAGATATGTTTAAGATTATGCGCAAAAATCATTGTTAAACCTACAAATTTTAGATGGAAAAATCAATGCCAATATCACGATGCCAGAGCACACTCTTCATGATTTTTTATTGATTCGGAAACAAGCGGATTATCTTTTTTATGTGAATACCGCACAAGAGTCTCAACTGCTCCTAACTATCTAGAGCCGATGGGACTATGGCATAATTGGAGTATATTGTGAGGCTGAATGGAGTGAAAAGTACCTAGCTATTCAGATCTAGTCATCAAATAAATGAAGCCACATCTTGAAAAAAAAAAAATTCTAAATGGTGATCTTTTACCAAGGCAATATTAAAGGTATCTACCATTCTGGAATGTCTTGCAAATACACTATATATTATATTATTTAATTTGAATTTTACTACACACCGAATTTGAACACACGGTCTTTGGACTTTTAGTCGAAGATCTTAACCTCTGGAACATGAAAGTCTCTGCTTTATAGTCATGATTCTTGATCTATTATTAAATTTTTGTATCACCTAAAACATCATTATAATAACGTCGTTGCAGTTTCGTAAAAATACGAACAAAAAGTAACGAGAATAATTCGCAAGGATTCTGATAGAATCTGCATTTTAATTTATATACAGAGAAATAGCTACAGAATAAAATCCGTTCGACTCCGGCAGCCGAGTTCTTGAATCGGGCTTGAGAAAACAAAGAAACTCCAGTAGTGACATCTAACCGAGAAAACACCGTTCCCCGCCAAAGTAGATTGAGTCTGTCGCTCAGGTTGATAATTACTAGGGGTGCTTATACAATACCAATACAACTGAGGGTATTTATACAATACCACTACAACTGAGGGTATTTATACAATACGGCCTTATACAATACAGGACGCTTAAAGCAGAGCCTCTCGAAACTTTGCTTTTTATGAACACCGACATCTGAGAGACGGAAAAGATGATGAGGACATTAGAAGAAGGGTGAGTACAGGAAACTCCATCAATGAAGGACTAAACGCGTTAGTCGCTAATAAAAGTTGTCCATAGAACCGAGACTACCAGTTTATAATGGAGCACTGATACCAACACTGATGTACTGCAGTGAGGAACTTGAAAAAGAAAAGGATGACAGAAGGCCGAATGTTCTAGAAATGAGATATCCGGGGGTAGGTGTGATAAAATCATGTATTACCGTTTTACAAATATTTATTTAATTTATTTTAATCGTATTTTTAAAATCCGGAAAGAATGCAAGGTTAGTGTAAGCGAAGCGAACAAGATTAAGAAAAGGGACGCTTAGATGGTTTGGTCATGTGGAGCAGGTAAATAGAGAAAGTAGCACCTGGAGAAAAACTGGTACTTAAGTGAATGATAGAAGCAGTCAAGGACGCCAGAAGAAGACATGGCACGACCAAGCGAATCAAATATTTGAGTCAGGTCATTTCAAAATTCAAAATAGCGATTTCTGGGCCCACTCCTGCTGGAATTGCGTGATGGTTACTTTAAACATAACAAAACACTACACTTATTTGCTTTTATGGAAATTGTTACATTAAAAGTATGAATTTGCTATTTTGATATAAATAAGGGATGAAATCGGAAAACTGTTTACTAATCTAAGTTTAAAACGCTAATTTGTAGGACTTATCTACAACAAAACGATGTATCGAAAAAGTTGTTTTGCGTAAATTTATACTTGCAAAAGGAATTATTTTCAATCATTACCGATTTCATTTCCAATGCTGTTTTTAAAGCTCAGCGATGATTATCGCTATATCTTGAGCTTTCTGGGAAAAGCTTCTGAATCTGCAAGATTGCAGCCCTTACTTAGAGGAACACTGGATGGTACATTCTAATACAGCTGAGGGTGTTTATGCAATACTACCTTATACAATACGGAGTGCTTATATTATCCTAATACAACTGGGCTGTTTATTTAATCTTGCCTTCTACAGAAAAAGGGTGTTTGTTTATTCAATAGCCTTTTTGGCACATACAAATGTGCCTATATTATTACACATGCTTATTTTTAGTTATAAGAAATGGGTTAGAGTTTACCCGTGTATTTATCAATCTTCCACACGTCAGCTGTAAAGCTATTTTGTAAGGTTTGTCTGAAAAACAGATTGGCAGGGCCCATAACGTTATGTAATAAAAAAAAGTATTTGTTTTTTTTGCGTAGAACGTCAAACAGATAGACAGACTAATGTGTTATGGAGACTGAAAAAAAAACAACAGATATATTGAGGTACCCGAAAAAATGTTATTTTATCTCTATTACAACAAGTACGGCGTTTTACAAAATGGTAACCTATGGCTGGGTTGAAGAGAAGTATTTAGAAAATATCATACCGTTAAAATATGGAAATACTACACTTTGACGAAATAAAAAAAATTGTGGCAGAGTGGTAAAATCTTTGGCTTTGAGCCAATTTATCAGAAGTGAGGTATTTTTTTTAGACTTAACGCAAAAAAGACAAAACGCCGGTCAATTTTCTGATAGAAAAAATAATGTTAAGAGCGTAATTCCGTAATAAATTAAAAAAAGCTCCAGTCAATAGACAAAACTTTAATGAACTCCCTCTACAATATCCGGCCTCTATCGGCGGAGCAGATCCGATGTCTCCAGGTTTTCATTTGCTGAACTACTTCAATTACGCAAGTAGCGAATACAATACGTTAGCGGTGAGAAAGACGTCGATCGTGGTCCGCTGAGCGCTTTCTTTTATGTGATTACCGAGGAGCGAATACGGGTGGCTCTGGGCGCCAAGCGACCAACGGGTGATATTTCAGTAGGCAGACATTTTCATTCTTGCACCCGTTCTGGAAATTCCGAATTCGTGGAATAACTGAATTCCTGAAATATTCCTGAATGCCTAAATCTTGAAATTTGCCGACGAGGGTATTTTCGTTTTTTCCAAGGTAGTCAAATCATTATTAGATAAACTTGAACAAACCGTAAGAATTTTGATTGAAAGTGATTTAAAGTGCAGTCACAAAGTCAAATAGTGAGCTTTTTTTAAAATGTGAATACCGCCCAGGGTTCCCAACTGCCTGGAGAGCTAGTGAAAATGTTTGAGTGATTTGTGGTGGTGAAGACAGTAGAAAGGGGGAAGAGATAGAAAATAAGAGTGTCAAAAAGTACCTGGATATTGAAATCAGGTCACTAAACACAGTTAATGTCATTTTATTAAACTTTTTGATTTTATATGGTGGTTTTTCATAAGGTCAATACCGAGAGTGTCTACCAGCCTAGAATAACGTAAAGATGTGATAAATATTATGATGATTCAATAATTAATTAAGTGTAAACCAAAATATCTGCAATAGAAATGTCTTCTTCTACACGTAGTTCGCAAAAATGTAGTTTATTTCTATCAACTTTTTTGTGAGAAAAAAATTTCCATTATCCTAAATATGCCTAAAATAATCACCATATTGGAAATAAGATAGATTTAATTAAATGAAGCTAAGCTAACGTTATTATTAAACACATAAATACTTAAGAAACACGCATTTACAGTACCTTGTTTCGCTGAGAACACAACAGCAAATTAAATTGTTAATTCAATTTTTATCAAGGTATGCAAATCTGGATTTTAAATAAAAAACCAAAGAAATTTATGTTCCTAATAAAAATACCGAACGTATAAGTTTATAGTTCGAGCGACAATGAGCGAACCGCCTTAAAATGAAAACCCGACCTTAATTTAACCCCCAAATAATTATGGTGGGGTTGGGGGTGGTAAGGGGTGGTTTGGGTGGTTTAGGGTGCTTGGGGGTCCATCGGTGGAAGCGGGGCCCGGTGATAAATAACGGAGGCTGGCGTTATGAGTGGGAGCGGGAAGATCACTCGGAACATGTGCGCGGGACAGGTGATAATATTACTGTCACACGGACACGAGGCGGCCGCAGGGGCCGTGGCAGTATTCGCTACTCGCGACAACTTACTAATTACAAATAATCAAGATAATTTATTAAATACTTATCCAAACAGACGTGAAAAATTAATTTGGTCACCTGGATTCAAAAGATTTGAGCGAGTTAAGATCCTTGCCAGAAGTCAGGCTTGTAAAAAATATTGTTCCTTCGCTTTTCGACTTCCAGTTTCAAAAGTGTAGGTATCCATACAATATATGAGTTCAGAAAAATATCATTGGTGGGTACCTTAACTATTACAAATAAAAAATCTGATGAAATGAAATATATAGTGCATTTGCGGCATGTTCCAGAGTGGTAGATACTTCAAGTATCCCCCTGGTGTGAAATATCATAATTCAGAATCGAAACGTTACTTGAAATGGCTTTAGCCGTGTTTGGTGACCAGATCTGAATAGCCAGGTACTTCCCAACTTTTTTCTTCTCCATCTTTTTTCTCTTCGCACTATTTTTAGCCTCACAAAATACCCCAATTCAGGATTCCATAGTCTCACTAGCTCTAGACGGTTGGAAGCAGCCGAGACTCTTGTGCGGTATTAACTATAAAAATAAAAAAAACTCTCGAACGGTGAGTTTTGACGTCATGTTATTAAATACGTGTTCCGTTCAGATAACTTTAAGACAAAGCAAATTACATATTTTGTTATTTCGATACTGTTCAAAGTGAATAAATGATGGTTCAATTCGCGTAAATCAAAGTAAAAAAAGATTGACAAATCCGCATTCGCAAATGATTGAATTTCACGAATATTCTTATTGGTTGATGTATTACGGCATGATACAATTTAAATGCCATGAATCGTGGCCGAGAGCGTATAAGTATGTAGGTTGGTAGTAATTCTTCCGCTGTCGGATGTAAGTAACACCCCTTGAGCAGCGCGGCTGTAACGGCCGCCTCTGTCTGGTAATCCTCGCTTTCCAGTTCCCCGGTTCCTGGTTCCTGGTGCCTGGTCCTGGTCCCGGCCGCCGTATCCACCAGGTTAATACTCCACACAATGTGTTGTTTATAGCCCGCAGCCCGTAGCGGCCCGCCTGCTCCGCCTAAAATATTACACCGGCGAATTCGGGTAAGTGCCGCCTGCCTCAGAATAGGACCTCGTTAGAATAATACCCAATAATTCACAACTGTCATTTGCCTTAATATTTCGCTTAAAACGCATAATTTTAAATCCTTTGTGCCGGCAGACTCAGGTGTTAATTAATAACTGCGAATCTCATTCTTGAAATTACCTAGGCCCTGCACGGAAAACACCATTTACAGATAAGCGGGCGAAAGTGTTAATGGCTTTAATTGTGTGAACTCTCTCCACTTAATTGTTTGAAAATAAAGTATAAACTTTGAACCTAACCGAATCATAGTTTGGTCGTTTGAGAAGCAAGGCCGCGGCGGGCACGACGTTTCGCCGACTTTGTACATTTTATAACTTTCTTGTTCGGGAATTTTTTACACTAATTAAGCTGAAATTATAAAGACGAATTAATTCTAAATCTGAATACTTATTTAACTTTAATTTATACTTCATATCAATATCTGAATAACGGATTACTAAAATTATATTTGTATATATTTTTAATATTATTTGGAAGTTCTTAATGCTTTTAAAAACACTTTTATTAAATAATGCCAGAAATTAAAAAGACAATGGTCACAACCGAGACTCCAACTCGGATATTCTACTTTATCTTGGAGTAACGCTTCAACCAATTCAACCATTGAGTCTCATACTTTCATTGAAGATTATTTTTCCAATTTTATTTTTTTGCTTTTTCTGCTTCATATTTGTGTTGTAGATTTTTTTTTTTAAAGAAGCATTAATGCTTTAATCTCATTTCAGTATTTTATGTTGGGAGATTAGTACAAAATACTAACTGACAATAATAAAGACGAGTTGGTTTCATGATTTGAATACTTGACTTTACATTTCATACAAAAATCTGAAAAACGAATTTTTAAAAAATGTTCGCACAATTGTGATCACAAATGGCTTAAAGACGAAACATTTTATCCCCGCCTTCGACAAAGGTGAATTAAAAACTAGGCTCTGCTAAGAAAGAAACAAATTTTAATATTTTTAAATATAGCAACTCTAAATCACATTATTTCAAGGATATTTATATATTTCGATACGCCAAAATAATATTTTACAAAACTTGTATTTCAGCTATATCAAAAAAAAGTGTGGAGATAGAATATCTGAGCTTCGAGACAGGGAATTACTATTACCTTCCCGCTTGTAAAAAACATTGTTCGTATTGAATGTTTTATAAACACTTTTATTTTACCTCGTTTGAAATTTATTCCTGGAATAACATCAGTGCGGTGAGTGTAATGATTATTAATCCCGGTGATTTTTCGTTATATTACAAAAGATTATTCTATGGCAGGCTTTGGGGTACAATATGGCGTCCCCTCGCGGCACAGATTGGAAACATGTCAGGGACAGGCTGCGTGCCCCCGGGCCCTAGGTCCCCTTCCCAACTTCCACACCACAACAACCCCCAGACCCACCACCATCCCACCCACCGGATGTAAGCAGCCCTCCATTCCTAAAGCCGTCAAAATCACACCCCTTTTAGATCTGACAGCATCATGTGACACGAAAGACTGTTAAGAATAATCTCAAAAAATGTTTACGAAGGTAAAAATATATAATCAGCGAGTTTATATACCTTTGAAGTGCCAACTGTACAAATAACTAGATTTCAAGGAATTCTTACGGCTCTTAAATAATTTCTACCTCTAAAATAAAATAATGTGAAGCCAAAATCATACCCAAGATTGATGAAACGAAAAAAATACATTAAAAACAGTAACCATTGCCGTCAATTATTCGTTCTTCTTGTTTAAAGTATTTTCTTTAATTTTTTTATTTTTTTGTACATCTTTAGACTTGCATAGTTAGAAATTACTGAACAGAATAAAGTCTAACTAAGTTCCTGCTGACTTTTTTTTTTTTTTTTACGTGGATACTGCACAAGAGTCTCAACTGCTCCCAACCGTCTAGAGCCAGTGAGACTATGGCATTCCCAAATAGGATATGTTGTGAGGCTGAAAGTAGTGGGGAGAGGAAGGAGATTGGGAAGGGGAAGGTTGGGAAGTACCGGGCTATTCAGATCTGGTCACCAAACACGGCTAAAGCCATTTCAAGCAACGTTTCGATTCTGAATGGTGGTCTTTCACCAGGGCGATATTTAGAGTATCTACCACTCTGGAACGTGCCGCAAATATACTTTTTATAATTTTTACATGAATTAAATGTGTTATGACACATATTAATTAAATAAAAGTAATTGGCGCACGCCGGGTTTGAACCCGCGACCTTTGGATTCGTAGTCGAGCGCCTTACCACTCGACCATGGGGGCCGTCAACCACTTGACCATGGAGGCCGTCGACTGTAATAACTTAGCAGGTACAAAATCTAAATATTAACATATTTATACAACGTAAAAAATTATAAAGTTCTTCCTTTGGCCACCTACAAAGAAAGCTACGTCATTTTGTTACTTGGTTTAAAAAGTTTTCTGTGTCAATTTTAAGTTCGTGATAAAAACAAAAAATAAAATAAAATAATTATATAGACATAGTGTTGAATGTAGTAAAACTTTCTTGTATAATGATATTTAAATTATTTAATAAACCTTCCCAGCAATACAAGCGGTATGAATTAGGGTTGCCTCCAGCACCGGCCCTGTCAGCGCCGGAAACCGGATCACAGGGCGCTACCGCATGCCGGTCTGCGGGCCGCCGGGCGCACGGAACCGGTGGCTTATCTTGATACAATGCCACAGAATACGCGTTATAAATGAACCAGCGCTGCCAGCGTGTGATAGTTGGATGTGTTTTTGCATAATAGAGTCGACACCATTGTCTTCGGTAGCCCTGCTGGCTTTGTGCAGAAAAATAATGTATAATGTTGCTGTTAGTTCAATGAAACGGTGGAAATGAACCAAAACTGGAAAATCAGATGTAAATATTGGATATTTAAAACATATTAAATATATCAGAGTATTAATTAAATAATACCTCATAGCAATAACAGCTTGGTGTAAAAAATATTCGTACTATAAAAGTGAAATTTAGAAAAACGTCTCAATTATGCAAAAAAATTTACAAATATAATAACTTATTAATTGTTAAAAGTTATAAGGTTCATATTTTGTAAAAATTGTACTTACAACCCAGTTATGCATGAGTTTCAAGATGATTGTGTAGAAATCATTTTTATATTCAATAATTTCGATAAAAAATTATTACGTTTTCGATTCAATTCTGACCGCTAAACGGTTTTTTAAAAGCTCCATAGCTTGTGATAAAAACGACACTGAGAACTGAAGACGGTAGGGTTGACCTGTAAATAGCGCACAAATAAGTTGCGTAAATTTTACGATGCCAGAGCTCGCCGTTCGAGAGTTTTTCCCACTTCGTACAATCATATTTACCATCTTATATAAAATATACGTGAAATGTTACAGAAACACCTGTATATTGTTACACCATGTTTGAACAAAATACTGACCCATTATTTTAAAGCTCGCAGCTTTATTGTCTTATGAATGCTCAAATATTATGGGAGTCCCAACTCACGACAAAGCCCCGAGCCTGCTGGTCCAAATCTCCCAGTGAATGGTACGTCGCCGTGGTCAGTTAATATTGTTAATGGCTGCTCCGGGTATAATGTTATTGTTCCTGCTTGTTGAGCGTTACTCTAGTGTTACGACTATGCATATAATAACAACTATGACGTCATTAATACCCACCGCGTTGATTAAAGTTCACAATAAGCATTATTAGAAAAATTACGCAACCCTAATTTTTTGTTTTCCAGGAATTTCACCCAGTTTTATAGGCAAGTTGGTAGATTAACCACTGTTATATCGACATATTTTTTGAATAACTGGTATTTATTATATGGTACAGCAATAAAACGTCATGTCTTGTTATATGACAGCTAAATGGGTATTCCAAAACTACACAATGGAAAATAATGTCGAGTGGATAGTAGTTGCGTTGTTGTAGAAATTCCACACAAACAGCTGTGTAAAATATACGATAACGTAGCAAACCGTTTAAAAGTTTTGTTGATTCAGCACATAGACAATATGCAATTTCAAAAATTATTGGAGTGTCCTTTTTAACAAATTGAAATCGAGTGTGATAGTGACTGATGGTATCAATTTTGCACACTTATAACTCATATAGGTGTGTGGTACGAAAATAGCCTTACTTTTGAAATATGTATTAAGAAGAATAAGCCCAAGATTTTATTTAACCCGTAATACAGAGAACATTGACACATCAGAAAAGACAAAGGGTATGGAAAAAAACAAAAGAAAGCTGCCACTATTAATCGTTGCTTTAATCTAATCTACCAAACTAATTAGTATTAATGTCTGTTTTCAGAATCGTCAAACTGGCCGAAGCGTTGTCAGTCGGTCGCTCTCGTGGAGGAATTATACCGGGAATTACACACCACAGCCATCCCGCCATTCCCCACTATATTCCGGGGGTTTTGTTACTTTGCTTAATTAAGTGCAGTGTATTTTAATGGCGATGAAACTAGACTCACGCGGCGCCCGAAGGGTGTGACGGCCCGTTAATATCCTAAACGGACCGGGACCGGTTGACAGTGGCCAATGTCCATGTCCCGTGTTGACAACCCTAACTGGGCGGCGGACGTGTCCGACAGCGGTAATTATAATTAAGGTAAAAACACAATTTAGATTAAGGTAAAAACACAATGGAGACCACAGCATGAAAGTAAATAGTCGATGACGTTGAATTAATCTTCGTAGAGACAACGATGAAAGAATAAATGAGAATATGCCGCAGATAAACACGGATAATTGCGGTAGTCACAATGTTTGGGATACAAGTCAAAAGTGAATTCGTAGGCGTAAGCTTTATTTGTAAAAAACCACCCCTATCAGATTATTGTAATTCAATTTAGAGTTTGAAGAAATAATAATTATGAACACATTAGAATGTGTAAATTTATTTATCGCTAAATATATTTATCAGTATTAATATATTACTGAATTAAATATTTCTTGAAAATAATGTTTCGTGTATCACTTTTCATTGATTATCTCATTTGTATCGCTTTATATCGTGAAAATATTCTATTATCTTCAGATACACAATATAAATCCTATTCTCAGTCGAATATAAAACACTGGCAATCAATCTTTAGTTCCTCCCTGGCCGTTGGAAAAGCTACCCACGTTAAGCTGTACGTTCCCAAATTAAAACAATAAATGTCTGGTTTTATCGGTTACTGATTGATACTGATGTTTTGAGTTCATTAGAATCTACAAGCCTAAAGCTGATCTTATACAAAAAAGGCCTAAAGACGTTGTCCAGAATTGGGTGTGAACTACCCGTTAACTACTACAAATCCACTATTAGCAGTGTATGATATTATTTTATTTCCTGCTATTATCTTGGAGCTGCATCATCGGATGTTATATCATAATCCAGCGGGGGGCTTAGTCTGGTTGTTGACGTAACCTTAATGAACAGCCGGACAATGGATTAATTACATTATGATTGTATTACATACGTGACAGCGTACTAAAGCGTCTATTAATCTACGACATTATTAAAATTATATCTGGTCTCACAAAAATAACTAAGCACAAAATTCATTAAAAAGACCGATTAGGAAAAATAGAATTTTAGATACTATGGACACCTCGAAACAAGTATAAATAATAAATATAAATGCGCCACGGGCCAATTCTAAATGAACGATTTTTTAGGTTTATTGATAAAAAAATACCATCTCACAACAAATTGCATAAAAATGCGCCTAAGGCCGATTTTACAAATTAATTTCCATGGTTTATAGATAAATAATTTTTCAAGAAATTACATAAATTTATGCCTAAAGAGTGATTTCTGAGATTTATTGAAAAATATTGTCACCCCATAAGAAGTGTCAAAAAAATGTGCCGCATGTTAATTCGTGTAAAATATTTTTAGGTTTTTAAAAAAAATATTACATTTAAAAAAAAACATTAATTAGCGCCAAAGGCAAAATCTTAAAAATATGCTTCTTTATACTGATTAACATTGTCATCTCATAAGAAAAAAATGAGCCGTAGGCCAATAGTTTTGAAATCTAGCCGACACGTTGACGACCCGGCCTCTCGTAGATAAAGTGGTAAGTAAGTGGTAGTTTCTAGTTGCGTACCTCTGCTCCACGATAGTACGAGTAACACCCGAGGGTGTGGGTCACTTGGTACAATTGATGGGAAAGTAGGGCGGAGTTAACAGCTGTATAATTCTAATTGCACCTTTATTTAACTAACGTGATACTGTGAAAATAAAACATATCAAAACATAGTATTCTATGAAAAATGATGTGTTTGTACAAACAAAAGATAAACATTATAACTTAAATGAAATATAAAAAATTGTTGAAAATTTCTACATAATATATTTTTAATGGCACGATGAAAGGTATGGTTAGTATACAGTGTAAAATTTTACAGTAATTTTACTAATTTCAGGAATATTTTGAGACTGAAGAAAGTAAAGAGAGAGAAAAAAGATGGGGAGGAGGAAGGTTGATAATTACCTAGGTATTCAGATTTCGTGATCAAAAATGGATAATGTCATTACCTCATAACAGTCTTCATCGAATATCCTCAATTCGGGCAATATTTTCAAGATGAAGTAATTGCAGGGTAGAAGGAAATGTGAACGAGAAAGATTGGAAAGTACTTGGGTATTCAGATTTGGTTACTAAACGGCCATTTTAAGCATCGTTTTGTTTCTGAATGGTGCTCTGTTACCAGGGTGACACTAATATGTAGCATTCGTATATTTCATAATATTAACTTTCATAAAATTTATACCTAGTTGTGTTTCTTATTGTTTTTCATATGGCAGTCTTATTCTGCACACAATTATTCACTAGAAGTAAATAATTATAAAAAAGAAGTAAAATTATATTAAAAAAGTACTTTCTCATCGTTAAAAAATGATTATAATAAGTTAGTGTCAAGGGAAAGGTCGAAACTAAACGAATTATCAGTCTCTTTCCTTTAAAAGTTGACCCTAGTAAATACCCTATTTAGTACCTCTAAGAAAATGCCGCCGCAGCAGTCTTTTATTCCGCTGGAGGATTATTTATTTCTCGTCGACCCGCTATCTGCGTAGGTCATCAGGCGGCAGGAACTCTCATCTCAGAAGGTGAGGCTGCGAAGACTCGATTAGAACAGGACCGGAGGAGCGGCCCTTATCTCTGGGAAGATGATAGCCGCAACTCCAGAGTTGCCGGCGCGAGGGATACGAGGAAATCGGCGAGGAAATATTTTTAATTTATTACGCCTTGATTTATTTTTCGCCAGTTTTTTTGTTTTTTTGATCAAAAGGCTGGAAATTGATTATTTCACTTATTGATACCGCACAAAATTTCCACCTGTCGGGAGTAAATAGCATTATTACATCCCCAATTTTGGTTGTTTTCATTTTGAAGTAAAGAAGTACCTGTCTTTTCAAATCCACCAACTAAATACAACTAAATGCATTTCGAGAAACGTTTCGATTTTGGATGGTCGTCTTCCACCACGGAAAGCAGTGCAAATATTTCAAATCCTGATCTGTATTTTTATTCAATATGCGAAATAACTATGTGAATGAAGTGTAGATAATCTGGAATTATTTTTCACGACGTGAGGGTGGCTGTTTAAGGCGGTTGTCGAAAAATAACGAAATACATCGCACATATTGACCAAAACTACAGAAGTGTAAAGGTGCATATGTATTCAATTCTGACAGTGATGTCCTTGCCAAACGTCAATGAGAAACATAATTTTGTTTTTGCTTATGCCAACTTATTGTTTTTAGCAAAAAAGGAACAATTAAGGTGTACGGTGTTCAAATTAGAATATTAGATTTTTTTTAAAATTATTAAAAAAAATACAGTGTGTTCTTTTTATCAAAAATGAAAAAAATATTCAGTAGAATTGTCTTTTCTGAAGACGAATAACAAGTTGAAAGAATTTAGCATGGAAATATTTTATCAGTGTTAGTATGTACTTAGTATGTTCATGTTAACTTTGGTTGTGATCTTTAACACCAGATTAGGAAGACACTTTCGCCGAGAAGAGGAAGTGGAAATTCATTCTGCAAAGTGACGAATATTGACAACGTCAGACAAGTGCCTTATCTGTGAGATATAATAAAGATGCAGGAGAATTATAATCTATATTTAATGTTTAATTTTTTTAATGTCTGTATCTGTGTTTTCTCTTGAATAAAATAATATATACATACATATAAGAGTTCAACGGTTGAGATTTAATAAACTTAAGGCTTATCTCGTAAAATCTATCATCTCAAAACGTTGATTGTTTTGAAAATCTTTTTACCGACGCAACAGAGACGTAATGCGAAAACTTTTAACAAACTTATCGCCCGACTTTCAAATCGTTCAAAACTGACATGATTTCACGATAAACATTCGGTCTTCATACTGTGAGGAAGATGGAGAAAGTTTTAATAAGATATCCATCAAACTCAAGAGCATTACCACATGCTGTACGTTATGTCTTGCGGGGGGCTTTGAATAATCATTCACGTTAATTCACTCATCCCCGTGGCTCTGCGGCCACCGAGGCAGCCAAGCGCCGAGCAAGGCACAAGGTACAAGGCACAAAGAGTCGTGGAGATTAAATAAATTATATTATAAGATATCAGATATTAGTTACACCCTGCCTCCGCTCGCGTTGTGCGTTGTTAATAGCTGCGCGCGACACATGTGTCTAGAGTCTAAACTTAGATTTTTGTAGCGTTTAATGAAGCCATAAACACTCACGAAACACATGTTTAATCGATGTTTGTGGAAAGCGCTTGATTGCGGTTTGAAATAATTGCCGAAACGAAAACAACCCTTTGTATAAAACGATTTTATTGTTACATAAATTATCAAAGAGTTTCACTTAGAAATAATTAACATTAAGTCGTCATAGTTAACAAGTTTTTGGTACCCGAGTTTCAACACTCTTTACTCATATTGAACAATTGAAAAATATGCAACAATTAATATTAACTCTTTTCTTGTATTTTAACGGTTAGACGAATATTTCGTCAATCTGTAGAGCTTTATCATGGAAATGATGTTTCAAACTCAAAATAGTTGCGTTGTTCGAGAAATTAAAAAAATAGAATTGTGCATATTTCTTGATGTCAGATCTCACTATTCGATACATTTTTCTAATATCGCAAAACAGAATTTCTGCTTTATAGTAAAGATATATTATCCTGATGATGCTTGAGTTAAAGCAAAACCGGTTAACTTTGCGTAGTAAACTAAGTGATTTGAAACCTTAATATGTTTGTTCTAACTAATATAAAAGTATTAAAAAAACAATGGTTTCTGAAAAATAAATGGTAACGCCTTAATCAGAAATACCGAGGGTAATATGAAACTTTCTTTTCGTTTTAGAAAAAAAGAATTGTTTTTTTAATACCCTAATTTCACAGGTGTAAAAAGGTTATCTAAAGATGACAATTTCTTGAAATGAAGATATTTTAATACTAGACATTAACATATACAGATCGATTAAAGCAGAAACATGTTAGATTTTTTTGACTGCTTCCAAGCGTATGATTGTAGATACAGTAATCAGGTTTGGTGGGGTTGCCAAAGCATTGCCTCATAACAAACTACCCCCAACAACTCACATCCCCCGCACTTTCCTGATGTTCCACACAAAGGGAGGAAACAGCCCGGTACAATAATGCCGCAGAAGTGCGTGGATTCTTATCGGCGTCAATCTGAGCGTGAAAACCTGCATTGTGCGGCCTGATTCGCGTCCCGAGCATCTCAACGGCGGATCGCCGTACTAGAGACCTTGTTTAGACGATGGATGTTTTGTGCTAAAATGGACAAAGATTATTTTACGCTTATTCTATGATACAGTATGAGGGTTATGAGGGGTTATCTGTGTGATTTTTCTAGAATATATTATAATCTAAACTACAAAGTACAAATCTGATTCTAATTCTTGAACGGTGAGCTCTGACGTCAAAGAATTGACACATATTTCTGAAATGTATAGTTCAACGCGTTTTTTCTGTTTAAAGAGCAATTTATATTATAAGCTTTGAAATATGAATCAAGTGTTGAAAAATTGGAGAAGAAGTTGTGTCGTGGGTTATTTATTTTTTCAATCAGTCAAAGACCAAATAAACAAAGCCAGGAAAATTAGTGTAATATTTTCTTTACTTACTAAAAAAGAAAGAAAAACATTCCCGGGTTACGAATAATCTGACCATATTTGAAAAACTTCTACCACCGTCATAATAAGCGGAAGATGTTGCTTGTGCAATAATGAAGGACTTAGCTAACAGAGGAATTGAACCCACAACGCCCGAGTGGGAATACGACTCGTTTGTCCACTCAGCTACTGACCGGTCAAATCTTAAAGGTACTAATTTTAGTTAAGTATTAATAGCTTACTATTAATATCACTCCTTCATTGAGTGAATCAGACATTACATAATATACCTAATACATATGAATATATATACGTACACTACTCAAAAATGAATATCGATTTCTATCAATTTACCACAAGCAACAAACATTAGACGAATAAATATGTGTGTTTAATGCCATCATTCTACTATAAATAAAACATGTAAATCAAACAAAAGCTTGAACATAAGATTTTTTTGCTTAAAAGTGTGCATTTTGATAGTTAAAGCGTGTATTCGATACCCAACTAGGCCTAGTGGTACGGCCAGGACTCGCAGGGGATGGTTAGTTCAAACAATAGGGGCTAACATTGGTTCCCCTGCATATATTATGAGCACCGCTATTTGATTTTCACGTTCGTTTACCTTTCGGGGGCGAACTATTTAAAGTTTAGCATAAAATTAACGCGCCCTAAGTGCTGAGAATCGCAAAGTTTCACAATTATTATTATTACAATGTGAGTTTAAACAATCATCATTTTATCTACCACTTCTATGAAATATTCCTCGATCAATAATAGACAACTACCTACATACATGCTATTAGACTTTCAGGTAAGATTAAGATTTCATCTTCTGCTTCTTTTGGGGTCCTGGATTTGGAGATTGGCTATCACCAGGACAATCTCCATCCTCCAGTTGGCATTCTGAATAACTCTGAAACTCTCCTCAAAACAATCAGGCAGGTTTCAAAGCTGTGGTACGTCCTCTATCAATCTTTTCTCTGGGTTATCAGTGAGGAAAACTTGAATTTTTCGCTTTTTGTGACCAAGATATTGGAAAGTTTTTCATTTTATATCTAGTAAAATTCAGCTTTGTTTATTACTATATCTGTCCAGAGTATTTATCGTCAAAAAGTAGATTTTTTTATTAAAATATTTTTTTGACATTTATTTGGAATATAAGTATATATTTTTTTAAAGTGAATACCCCACAAGAGAATCAACTCCTCTCAACCGTTAGGAGCCAGTAAGACTATGGCATCCATTTGGGGTATGTAATGATGGCAAGGAGATAGGAAAAAGGAGGGTTGAGAAGTGCCTGGCTATTCAGGTTTGGTCACTAAACACGGCTAAAGCCATTTCAAGCAGAGTTTCGATTCTGAATCGTGGTATTTCACCATGGCTATAGTTAGAGTATTTAGCACTCTAAGTATATTTTGCTTAATGTAAATAGCTGAATTTTTATCATTATGAAATTGTTATGTTAATTCAACGTTATTATAATGGGCTGAAAATTATATTTCCAATGGCGAACGCCAATTAAGAAAGAATTGGAAATAAATGGTGGTGTCTTTAAAAGGAAAATGTCGATATATTAGTAGTTTTTGAATAGGGATTATTATTATCCCGCACCCGAGCAGGTAAGCCATTCACTGGGGAAGCTTAACTTTATTTTTAAGAAGGCCAAGTTTTAACGGTCTCGGAATCTTTTCATATTTCAGACAAGCAATTATGCGAACAAAAAAAGACATAATTTTCCTGAGAGTCTTTTGTTGTTTTATGGAAAGCATCTTGCGGTAAAGTTATATGCAAAGTTTCAAATGCACTTAAGCGTAGTGTATGACAAAAAAGACGCGAACTTAGTTTGTTAACTCCGAGACAAAATGATCCATTTGTTGTTGCAACTTAAGTAATTTGTTGTATCCCCCCATGTGAGCTTTATAGCCACCTGATACCGCACGTTAATTAATCATTATACTACGGATATAGAAATCCCATCTGTGATGCTTTTCCTGCTTCGTGTAAGTTGCAAATATAATTATAATTTTTATTTTTTTTAAAAGTAAGACAAATATTCCCGGGTTACGATTAACCTGACAATAGTTGAAAAACTCCTACTGCCATCATAAGAGGCGGAAGATGATGGAATATAATGATGGAAGACTTAGCCAGCAGAGGAATTGAACGCACGACGCCCGGGTGGGAATCCTACGCGTTTGTCCACTCAGCTACCGACCGGTCTAAAACATTACCAATATTTTAATATCTTTGCTTAAATTATACGCTCTGCCCACCTCACAAGTTATGATTATTTTTGTTCGGCACACTTGTAGAATATAATATAACTAGTACAACACTTAAAACAATAATTAACCTCTAATGATAAAATAGAATAACGCGTTTTGACCCAAATTTTAAATATTTATTATTAATGAAAATGAAATAATAACTTTGTAAAAGAGCAATTTAATTTTCTTTTAATGAGCGATTGGTTTCACTTAACCTAAGCATCATCCGTTTAATTTTGTACCCTGATGATTCTTAGACTAAACGAAACCGGTCTGTCATAAAAAATAATATAAAATCTGTGGTCTTATACAAAGTTATTATTTCGTTTTGATTAAATGTGTCAAACCACAAAGTGAATGCTTTCTAAGAAAATATTTATAATTAATTTTATTACCAGCAAACCCGGGTGTTTATTGGCTTTAAATCGGTTTTTAAAATACATATACTTTACCTATCTCACTAAAAGATGTCTGTTCTGAGATGGGTAAATTTATTTTTTGGGATTACGAAAAAACAAGCTTCAAAACACATAAGAAGATACATAAAATAAAAATACATTCAAATACATTAAGTGATAAATAAAAAGAACATAAATAGTATCTATTTTTTTAAAGCCAATTAGATTAGCTTGGTAAGTATTAAAAAAAAAAACATTAAAAGACATTAAAAAATGTATTAAAATATGTATTTAAATTTCAAAAATAAATAATCAAGGATATTTTAAAAGTAACTTGATGATGCAATTCTTTTTTTGTTTATTAGTCATGTGTTGAAGTGTTCATACGACCATTTAGGTTATTTTGGGCTATTTGTTTATCATGAGTTTCTTTTAAAAAGATGTTGAATATTAGAGGTGTGAGGTAGGATCCGTGTTTTTTTCTCAAAGGTGGATTTTATAAATGATACTTGAAATCGATTGTGAAATTATGTTCTTGTGTTTAGTGAGTGCATTTCTAATATCTAGTATGTTTCTTGAAACTAATAAGTTTTCCGTATGATGTAGGCAAGGTTTTTTTTTAACATGATTCTAATTATTATTTTGAGAGATGTGTTAAGCGCCTTAATATACGTGTCTGCAGCTACACCCCACGGCGATGTACCATAAGTTAAAATGATTTTACAAAGAAAATGTACATTCTATAACAATAAAATAACACTAAGTCATGTTGTTTTACTTCGATGTATAAATAGGTGTACCCACTACGAGATGTTTAATATTATAACTGACTATCAACGTAAAAATTAGATTCTAAAAACAAGAAAGCTTCCTCCAAATGGCTGTAAGATCCAAAATAAAACATTGCCGTTTGATTTTCCCCGCAATTTTTAATATAAGTTCGGAGATGGGTTTTGCATAAAACGAAGAAGAAAGGGAACCTTAATGGGCGCGCAGGGCCCCCTGTCCACGGGCTCATTCCCCCGTCCCTTTTCAGTAATGGCCCTTTTCTTTTATTCATCACCCAATTACGAGCGAGTCGGGCTTTTCGCTATAGATAAGTACTGAATTGAATTGAGTAGATGCCGAAAGACGTATAACTACGCGGTGATACAGGGTTCCTCAAGGAAAAATTAATTTTCCTTTTAAAATCAAATTAAGAATGTTTCGCTTGAAATTAAGAGGGAATCAGACTTTTCGGCTATTGAGTAAAAATATGGCAGAGCGAAATAAATTCAAGGTTTTCGAACTCAGAAGAATGTACTGGAATATTAATTATCAAAAATATTATGGGAGCTAAGTTACAAACTATGAACGGGAGTATATTTAAAAAGTTGAGAATTTTTCTCTATATCTGATTGACTTTAAGTTGTTCTGCCGTAAGGTATTTTACAAATTATCGTAAATATTGTTTTTTTCAGAGGATTTACTATTTTCAGTATAAGGTTGAAAATATCTGCGGCAATAAATATCCGCGCAGCAAAGCTGAATGGGGAGACTTCGGGCAATATCCCTGACAAAAAGTTTGGGGTGAACCTAGGAGCTATTCAATATGTACGGTCGTCGTTTTTTCACATTCATAGATCGATCTCTTCGGTGGGCAATGGAGATGGGTCAGTGAAAGTAGTCGAAGTTGGACAAGCAGATATACAAGAGACTTTCAAACGTGCATCGTAAATAACGATGTTTGTCCCTTCGAGAATTAGAGCGTGAACTGTAATGTGAATTTGTAGAAATTGGCAGAGTTTTATTGCTAAAGGTTTCGATATGAATATGATCAATTCAAATAGATTTATATTAGCTTTTCTTTCCAGAACTAATTCGATTACTTATAATATCAATGCCAACGTATATTAAATTATACAGTATGTATTATATATATTACATAATATATAGCAAAACGTCTACTTACTGATCCGAGGAAATAAGGACAAAAAAATTATATTACCCTCTTTTAATAAATTAATTCTAAACAAATCAACAGAGATATTCGTAATTATATAAATATGTGATTCTAAAACATTTTGATTCGAAGAATTGTTTAAAGGACTGCAAACGGATAGCATAAAGGCGAAAATCGCACTGACAGAAACAGGGCAGTATTTATCAGCAAAATATGAAAATGATTAAATATTATTTTTTCCAAATATAACGATATTTTGTAGAATTTTACAAGCATAAGCCAGCCGCAGTAGCCAGCAGGTAATAACAATAGAGGGTAGACACTGTGATGGTAGTAGTCGGGGGCATTGCAGCCCGCGATAAGGGCTTCCTTCCGCCGGAAGTGCGTATTTCCATGGCATTTCCCAAGCCCATACTGTTACCGATATTATTATGATTGTCATTTCACTTTTATCTGCCGGGCCAACTCTTTGCCGTAATGGCGACCGTGCCTTGTTTGGTAATTTTATGTGTTTTAAATTTGGAGTCCCGGGTTGATCCCCAAATGGCGGTCGGCCCGTGGAATCGAAATTGTCGGTGATTTTGAACGGGTTAAAAATGCTCCTTGTCCACAGAAAAAATAATTTAAGGCACGTATCGAAAGGTATAACGTTTCTGAAAAACCAAAGTTCCACAAAGAAACGAATAAAAAGTGATGAAACAGCTTGCCGAGTCAAAACATTAAGCGATACAAAAAAACTTATCGATATCTGGACACCTGCTTTCGGTGCCAATATTATTTCAGGAGCGATTGAATATAATGCGGCATAAAATATTCAGTAGGCAATGTAGGCATCAAGAAGCAACCGTTAAAGTTCACGAGCACTATCCACTTCAGCAGTTCTAATACATCACATCCCTCTCCCCAGCTCGGGGCTCGTAGCTCGGAGCTCAGCCCTCAGCCCTCAGCCCTCAGCTCTCAGCCCTCAGTCCTCACATCACTTCGGCACACTGAAGTGCGAAGTCTCTCGTATTATGTTAGTATATCTCCTTTCTCCAAAGCGAACATTTTTTCAAGTACAAACTACGGCAACATAAAATAACAAGGGAATCCCTTATCTAACGCTGATAGTATGTCAAGGAATTATCGTTTATTGTACACACTAGTTGCCAGTTGCCAGTTGCCAGTTTCCAGTTGCCAGTTGTTGGAGCTACTTATAAGCTGAAAACCGGCAAATGCAATAATCTCAGAAATAGTGGGAGCCAATTTTGGACGGGAGATTTATTAGTTCAGCAGTTTAAATTGGAAAATATTGGTGAAGGAAGACATTATGGCTAGCGCAACGACAGATAGGTAATCTTTATCCGGGATTCGTACAAACGACACACAGGAAAAATAAACTTCTTCTCGAAATTTATTGAACTATAAATATTTGTTTAGCGAACTGTAAAATGTAGAGACCTTCAATTTTTTTGTGAAATTAGTCAAATAACAAAGCAAGTAGTTTCATCAAATCTGAATACTTTTGCTTACATTTTAATGACAGGACTGGTAACAATTTGAGGCATTCTTATTTTCTGCCGAAATGCACAAATCTATTTTAATGACCGGACTGGCAACAATATGAGGCATACTTGTTTCAATTTATATTTTCTGCCGAAATGCACAAATCTATTTGCCTTTTGACAAGATGTGAGACAAGAAGTCATTATTTACGTTCGCTTCGTTTCATAGGAAAGGTATCGTTTTCGAAAAAGGAGAAGAAATAACCGTAATGGAATAGGTCTGACAAAAGTCCGGGCGACTCGAATGGTATTATCGAGAAAAATAAAATATAACCCCTTATCAAAAGATATTAATTTTAACCATCAAAGCATATGGCATCAACTTATTACGGAAGTAAAATGATATGTTCCGCTGGATTTAATTTTTAGCGTTGGTGAATTTTTTTTCAGGAAAAAGCGATTAACCAATAAAGAGTAGCTGGTAGGTACTGAAAGTTAACGGAACACGTCATTGCAATAAAATGCATCGATAAGCAATAATGCTCGCACCGCCCGAGTCGCTAGACACGGAGACAATAGAGGGTATCGGCGGCGCTCCAGCTTGCGGGCAGTTAGGCAAGTTCCGCGTTCCTCGCCCGGGGTTAGTTTATTCCGGGCACAAGGTCCCCGATCTCGTTCAGTTTACTTTTGATCGTTTCAAAACAACGCCGATCACCGCCCCCCCTTCTACCTCTTTGCTCTCCAACGGTTCAAAAACTGCTGACAAAGGCGAAGAAGATACGAAGAAAATAAATTGCCAATTATATTCAGTTCCTTTTGAAAGAAAGTTTTGTTTAAAACAAATGAAAAAAGGGCCCAGAAGGAAAAAAAGAAAAGATACGGCTAACAGAACGGGGCTCTATGCATTAATTTAGTTTGTAAGGTGTTTTTTTCGAACGGTATACAACAATATCAAAGAGTAATTCTTCAGTTTGAAGTTTCATGTTTGTTAACAGAATAAACATGTCTATAGAAAATAAATTAGCATTGTCTATTATGTTTATTTACACGGTCAACGAAATCAAATCACCCATAAAGCTGACGCGGCTCGTCAAGTTTTAGACTCTTTTTATGACATCGCTTGAATGACAGTAAATCCGAAAAAAAACCCTAATTCAACATTCAATACTGAACAGATAAAATCGTAAAAAAAAAACTGTTACGTTCAATCTATTGGCATTGTAAAAGTAAAAGCTAATGAAGGGATTTATGGAAAGCACTTCGCCGGGTGAATAAAATGAAATCGATAGGCTTTGTGACAAATTGTCAACGCAAATTAACGAGCAAAAAAATAAACCTCCGGAAAAAACACGCAAGAAAGTCAATACTCTACAAACACACAGGCAAAAGGCCCATTCCGATTGGCAACCACCCAAATGACGGCAAATTTGACCGTCGTATAAAGAGTTTTATAATACATAATACATACCGCGTGCGTCGATCATGTCGAATTCGTCCGCCAAAAATAACAAGCCTTTGTGACTACGTCATTAAAACAGAAGTATAAAACATCAGTAGGAGAATGCAAAATAAACCTGCTGCGGGGTGCGGCGGTAGGACTGTACCCAATTACTCCGAGCCTGTGTTGGTGGAATGTTATTTTTTCACTATTTTCGAAAGCCTTAGGGGTTATTTTAGTGACGCATAGGGTTTATTGGAGATGACACACACCGAGGGCTTCCCGTGTGCCCACACACAGACACACCCGCGACGTATTGCTACACACGATTAAGGTTAATGGTTTAGCTGGTGAACATTCAATTTCATTTTTCTCATCGCCAACACCACAAGCAAAGTTGAAACTGTTACACGAAAACATGGCACTTGGAATGTTTTGAGAGAGTAGAGAGAATATAATTTTTTATACTTCGTAAGATAAAATCACTATCAGCTACTGTCAATCCACAGCCGGATGAAGGCCTACCGAAGCTCACGTTTTACGTTGCCAAAATAGTTACGCCAAATTGATCATATTATTGTAACAGCGTGATTTACGATTAGGGTGGGTAGTAAATATATTAATACAATAACACATACAAAATTTCACGCTCATATCGCGAAAATTAACCTTTGTGGAGTTGGAACACAATTGGAGACGTAAGTATATAACCTTAGTTAGTAAAAAATAAAGCTACGGATATAGAATATAATAGAATAATACGAAATATTTTATTAGGATATTTTCTTGAGGTAAGCATGTACTTATTTTAACTACTGAAGTTTCACAGTATGAGCGACTACGCCGACTACCACAGGGTGCACAGTGTAATTATAGTAAAGTGGTAGTAATATTGAAGTGTTTTTTTTCAATAAGATGGAAATCACACCACCTATAAGGTAGGTGGCTCTTTTCATAAAGCCATGTGGTCGACGTAACCACGTTGTTCCATGAAACACACAGTGGTATTTGTGGTCAGGCACCACGCGGTTTCCGCGTGTAGTTCAGGCTCCGGGCGGGGGCGGGGGGGCGGGGCGTGTGGCCGGGGTGACGATGGGAAAGTGTTGGACAAAGTGATACAGACTAATAATGGAGTTCAAATCACGACGGATTTGTGGTATACAGCTGCCCAAGCCACGATGAAACCATAAATAAGCTGGTGATTTTTCACTACCAAATGTGGCTAGACCTGAAAATTATGTGATGGAATTGGCAACAAAATAAACCTGGTTTCGCAAGTGAATTTTAGTGAAAATATTGAACAAACATTGTTGTGGTACCATAATTATTTTAAAGTAAAATTAATATTTTTAAGCTTTATAGGTCAGAAAGGGAAAAAAATATTGAGTTCTAATAATCTCCCTGGTATTAAAATTGAAATTTTAGAAGGAAAAATCTGTGCATATTTCATTACTCTAGAGTTCGCCGTTTGAGAGTTTGTTTTGCTAATTCAGAGAAACAAACCTTCTTCCCAAGTCTTTTCAAGACCCAGGTTTACGCTTTCCTTTCCTGAAAAAGTCCAAACATAAAGCATTGCCTCAGATGACATTATAAAACATTTTCAGCTTCATAGTGAAGATTCTAAATAGAAAATAATACAATACTGACAAAATTTCACTAAAAGCGATTTTTTTATTTACATTTTAGCGAGTTAGTTTATTGAATTAATCATTTTTTTCTAAATAAGTAAACTCTAAGCACTTTGAATAGTACGCTGATATGAACGGTCCAAGCGTTAAATGGCCAGTATCAAATTGTATAAATAACGACGTACGTAAAAAAGAGACAATAAAAATATACGACGTCCGTTTATAACTCATGGTAACGCGGCCGACGCCGACGCCACGCTTCCCGCCAAAAAGTGTGCAATAACACCGACATATTGCTATCACACCCCGAAAGGAATCGGCGGGTTATAAACTACCGCATATAAAATGTACTTAGGTACAGTCCAGGAAATGGTTATGGTTTTGATGACCAAACTATTTTACAACTTGTTTGCAAGAGAAATATAAAAATTATACGTAGGTAGGTGATAAAGTTGCAGACACCACCTTTTTTAACAATACATTTTTTAAAAGTTCTAAAAAATTTTACAATCATCGTAAAATATTTCGGAAATCCGTTTTCCACCCAGATTTATGTGTTTATTAATGTAAAAATAAGTATGTATAGCGTATTATTTTCAAATCCAGTCAAAAGAGACAAAGCTTGATTTTGTGCAATCTTGTCAGATTTTTTGTTCTATATTCAAAATAAGCTTCAATAAAGGTTACGTTTCCAAGATGTCATATTTATAAATAAGAATATTTTTAAAAACTCTCAGATAAAGGATTATATATATATATATAAATATATATATATATATATATATAAATATATATATATATATATATATATATATATATATATATATATATATATATATATATATATATATATATATATATATATATATATATATGAATAGGTTTATTTGACTTACTTTGAGTGAAAGTAAAGAGCGCAAGGTTTTGTTTTTTTTTTAAATCTCTTGAAAAATAATTCATTATTATTTGTATCTTTTGATTAATTTTCGCAATTAAATTGGAATAGGTATCAACTATTCCAACACTATTTCTTGAAAGGATATTAAAAAGAAGAAAAAAATTACGAGGAAAAGGATTCAACATTAAAAATAAAAATAAACTGGTAATAACAATTTGAAACCGTAACAGGATACGCCAACGAGTGCCAGATATAAGGTGAGTATTTTACTACTGATGACGGTCGATGGAGTTATTGCCCAGTTGAAACATCGGTTATGGGAATCTTTTACACCGCTCTGGTAACCATCGGATTTGCATTAGGTGCCATTTTATAGTTATGATAATAACCCTTATCGTCATTTTATTCTTCCAGCACCAACGCAAAAGGCAGCCAAATAAATGAAAGGTGAAATCGACGGAAAATGAAAACTATATTTTATGAAAAAATAAAATAATTCATGATATCTAAGGAAAAAAAAATCAACTAGAGGAACGCACTTGGGGTATGTTTTATAAATATATATTTTTGTTTTGCATTAATTGTTTTTTTAAAAATTGTATGAAATATATTTAGTAACCAATAAAAAAAATAATTATAAAATTCAGGCCATGTAAGTATTCGATTTTTCATGATTTAAGAGGCAACTTTTGTTTTTCTTTGATTTTCACAAATAATTAATCCCAACAATTTCGCAGTATGAGCGTAAAACGTGTTGTAGATATGTAAGTAAAAAATATCATATTTAAAAAAGTGTTGATACAGCAGTAAAAAATAGTGAATATTCTTTTTGCTTCCTTTGGCCCGTAATATGAGATAATTCTCCTCTAGTCTCAGACATCTGAAAGTGCAGACTTCCGCTCATCCAGCTGAAGCGGGGGTATTAATATCCCTAATTACTTTTCCTGAGGGAATTTAAATTGTTTTACACAAAGCCCGCGGGAGGGGTGAAATGTAGCCTTCGCAGAGGCGTGAGACATACCACGCGAGTCTACTACTTTATACATTTTTACAAGTAAGTGACATTCGAGATTAATAAACTTCTATGCAGGGAAGCAATGGCTTTTCCTTTACTTCTTTAAATTACCTTAAAAAAGCTCAATAAAACGCGGTGAAAATATATTTTTCATTTAGTTTGTAAAATTTGTTACTCAATAAAAGCAACACTATTTTAATCAAATGAACATGAACATTCAAATATAAATTTAAATGAAGAACTTTATGTTTTAAAGTTCTAACATTTTGCCGACAAAGTTGAAAAAATTAACTAATTATAATTCATTTAATTTCGAACTATATCTTATATATATTTATTGTTATTAATAATGTATTTTATATGGTTCTAACATGCTATTTTAAATTTATTAATAAATATAATTTTGATGGCAGCGCATTATAACATTTCATCCCTTTATAAATAAACCATTTTGGGTATTGGTTTTTACTTTTTTGGTAGTCTGATTTCTTTGCATGCTTTGTATTATATTTGTGATTATCCACGTTGTAAATAATTTTGCCGAAAAAATATTTTGGTAACAAGTTGTTTTTATTTTATTTTATGTATAAATATCAATGTGTTTTCAATAAAAACATCTATTTCACTGCTAGCCAATATAGTTCCTGTGACATTTAAGCTACTTTTGAGTATCTATTTCGCCTATAGGTATGTTGTTAGAATCCAATGTGTTATTTATAAAACTACACTGTTTCAATTAACAACATTTCACTATGAAGATACTAATTAAAAAAAGATTTTCGTAACATTAAGTTATATTTTTATAAAGATAACATCATAATTTAATTTTAAATAATAACGTATGGAACAAAAACGCATTTTCAAAACTAAAAATTAAAATCTATTTCAAATTATTCAACCCTTTCACACAAAAGATCGATATCGTGTAAATATTTAAAATATGTAAAACATTATTCATATTAAGGTATTGTTTAATTGACATGGTGTTTAAACACACCAAATTTCGTACGGGTATTGACTAAAATAAACCCCAACGTGAAGCATAACTCTATTAGGAGTGTAAAAACGAAATTAAAATTAATGAGGTAAGAACTTTCTCTTACAATGGCTAGATTACGGGGAAAATTTTACGCAGGGAGTAGAATAGTCATTTTAATGCCAAAAAGGAAGCCGAAGAGATTATATTGAAGGAATAGCTTCATTATATTTATAGATGGATTAAATACAGTTTTGTTTCTGCCTGCAATTAATTAGCTCGCATACAATTCGGTATGCCCGAGGCAGGGGCACGAGGTTTCTTGGGCTCTGTGGATTTTAGGATTTAACTTTAAAATTTAATTTACACGTTTATTATAAAATAATATCTTGAAAGTAAATCATAATATCTTGTTGGCCTATTAATTTTCCTATAAAGTAAAATAATACATATTGCTAGAGAATTTCTTTGATAATTCTTTTTGTAAAATTTTGTAGTCTGAAATTATTGTTTGGTACTTTATTTTTATGCCACGATCTGGATCATACTTGGATCATATACTTGTCACATATAAATTACACTCCGGTGTGGTGGAGCCATAATAATATCCGAGTTTCGAAGTTAAGCTTACAAGTATACGTGGGAGCTTTGTTAGAACTCTATGATTCATTGGACGAGAATATTTTGATTAATAAATATACAAATGTTTAAAAAAGACTTTGCAAAAGAATTTAAATGATGTTAATACTTCTTTAATAGGGGCTGGGATCGGAAATAACGTATTTGTTAACAAAAAAAATACGAGAACTCTAATAAAATCCGTTTCCTTTGATAACTTTCTATCATGGACATATATCATTAAACTTTATTTCCTTTTCATAATTCATAGAAAGGTTCACGATTTGATTTATGAAGATAAGTTTTGTGAATAAATTCTGTTACTTGTTCCGCTCCCCACCGATGCACATCGTAATAAGATATATCTTAATATTTTATAGCGAATCATCCAGATTTTACAGTCGAAGTATAAAATCGTTCGTATTTTACCTTTGCGGTAGAATACGAAAGAATAATATCTCTCCATAAAGTCGGAGTTATATGGATTCGAGAATCACTGCTTCTGAGAAAGCTCCCAAGTTGGTGTGGTGTTTCTGGCCGCGCTATTGACAAACCAAAAAGAAGCCGGTTAGAAAGTTTGCGAGATATATAGCCCGGGGTGTGCCGGCGTGCGTAGGTTCGAGGGAGGATCGCGAGTTGGTTCGCGAAAACACTCGCCGATTGTTATTCTATGCAAATGAACGGAATGCGGCCAGCCGCCAGCCCCAGCCGCGCGCCGCAGATTCTGGCCGCCCGAAAATCACCAACATTATTCGTCACGAAGGTAGCAGTTGCGCTTTCACGCGAATTGATTTTCTACCAGCTTCACCCGATCGACAGAAACACCAAGTATTTTATTTTTGTTGTACAGTCGGACTTCAGTTGATTTAAATCCTTCAAAGTACTCATCTACCATAAAGCCATTCACTTCTTCTAAATAAGTATGCAAAGAATTGGCACTCAAAAAATGGTTCGGTTTTTTTGATGAGTCGAGGTTTCAAACTTTCTAGAAATAATGAAAGTAAAAAAAAACAACTTAAAAATAACTTTATTTTTACAAGAAAAACAAAAGGTTAACGATTCAGTAATTTTTGAATATGGAAACGAAATAATAATAAAAATGTTCGCGGCTTAGGAAAACAAATTCACCGTCCATGCGCAACGCAGTCCCGAGCGGTGGCGGCGGCGGGGGCGGGGGCGGGGCGGGGCCGTGGCGTGAGGACTCTCGAAGGAACCCAAATGGTATGCAGATTTTTGTTTGTGCAAGCATTAGTAGACTGGGGCTGTTTGCTTTAGAGCCTAGGGCTGCTAGGGTCATCACGGGGGGTGTACTTCAACCCCAAATCAGTCCTCATATATTCCCCAATGAATGTCCGACTTCACCGGGCAAGTCCGTCGAGCAGTGGGCGGCTGAGAGCGGCGAGGAGCGGCCTTTTTACCGTGTACCCCCCGACTTCCATATTATATTCTGAACGTTGAACTTCGGAGCAGCGCCGAGAAGGGATTTAAAATTCAACTTGTAAGCTAATTAGTTTTTGTTATTTTATGAAAATGAAGTGGCAGAGAACATAAATGCTTCGCGGGAGCACCTGACTCCGTAGTAGTAGCTACCCCTCCCCCCATCACTAGCGAGCCAAGCCCGCCAAGCCCGCAAAGCCAGCCGAACTGTATTCTAAAAACTTTAACGAATCATTTACATAGCATATTTTATAAAGTTTCATTGAAAATATTTACTTTGGAAATCTTTGTATGCACTGATTTACCTTCAGCGAACTGAGTTTAAAGAAATAATTTCAACAACGGTTCTTAAAAAAGAAGATTTTTTCATCAAAACCTTAGACTCTGTTTTAAAGTAAGAACTAGTTCTACTTAATTTTATATCCAAATCCTTGGCTAATTTTGGCAAATGTGCAAATCAAAACAGTGCATACAAAACTTTAAATGAGTAATTCGGGGGACTCCCTATTTTTTTCTATTTTAATTTAAGCTTTTACCTATTAAACTAAGTAGATAATTACTAAACCCTATAAAAAAACCTCGTCACCGTTAAATTTGACAAATGAAATTAGGACATAGCGTAAAAGGTCGGCAGTCGTTAAACCTCCCACTAGTTCAGGATACCGTAGTCACTGAAAACCTTTTCTTTTATTGCGATTTGCTTTCTTCTCCTTCGGGGTTGTGTATACGAGCATTAAGAGCCTGGCTGCTGGAATAAGGAACCATTTAAAACTACTTAATAACTTAGCGTTGCTTTTCACTAACTTCAAATTGAACTTGAGGACAAAGAAACGCTCTCGTATGGCTGGTAATAAAGGGAGATGACTACCGCTTAAAGACTCAGATTTCTGACACAGAAACTGACAGTAGTTATTCTGCAAAGAGCATTTGATCTTATGAAGACGTCGACTTTCAAAGTTAAACACAAAAAAATATTCAGCGATCTTGCAATTTAATTTAATGAAACATTCAGACCTACAGATTACGAAGAAATCAATTTATTTCGAGCAAGGCGGCTCAAAGAGATATAGTAATTTGATTTTACATCCAAGGAATTCCGAGGATTATTTTGCCGCCACGTCAAAAACACAGATTCTGTTTGCAAATACTTTTCGTGTCTTGACAAAATGAGTTTAAAGCGCCTCACGGTGCCAAGAAGCGCCGAGTTGCGCCGAGCTGCGTCGAGAGAACGCGACGCGTTTTAATAATGGAGTCGCCGTGCTTACCAAAACAGTTTACAATAATTTCGCACTGCGTCATAAAATCAAGTCACAACCTCTGCTGGTCCATCGCAGGTGCATCTTATGGCGCTATAAAAAATAACAGTCCATTTGGCTTTACGCCCCGTGGTAGTTTCCACCACGAGCAGAGGATACCGCTGCTACATTAACTGCAGAAGCGGCTAATGTCAACGAAGGACGAAAGAAGCGTCGACAGTTGAGAGGTTTTAAGGGGAGATAGTTTCGTGAGCTTAAAAAATAAGTTGACGGGAGACAGTGTTGCGTGTGGGAGGGTTTAGGAGCGGGCGACGGACGGGGGGCGGCGGGCGACGGGCGGCCATGTGGCGAGAAGGACATGTCAATGTCACTCAAGGCGGCACAGCGCAAAGCTCCCCAACTCTCAACTCAACAAAGGACAATAATTAAAAATATAACAAATCTTGGTCTTTTGTGACACGACATTTAAAACACAACATAATATATAAAAAGATCACAGATATAAATTTAGGTTAATAATTCAAATTCTATGTAATCAAACACACATTTTTTTTTTTCGTAAGAAGCAATCACATGGTGGTTAGACATTATATTAATAATAAAAGAATACTTTGTTTTAAAACCACAAAATTTATTATAGTGAAAGCCAACCGGTTTCGCTTGGATCAAGCTTCGTCAGGGCACACATAATAACTAAAGAACAATACAGAGTTAACAGGAATATATATATAGGTACAAAATATTGATAGAGTGTGACAGTATATAATATAAGAAAGAAGAGAGAGAACATATATTAGAGGGAGGCAAAAATTGCAAGTACTAATTATATATTACAAAGAATTGGTAAATAAACAAGTAAACTGTCTCACTCTACCAATATTTTTTGTACCTATACGATATATACCTGTTAACTCTGAATTTTTTTTAGTCATTATATGTGCTCTGACAAAGCTTGGTCCAAGCGAAACCGGTTGGCCTTCACAATAATAAATTTTGTGGTTTTAAAACTTAGTATTCTTTTATTATTAACACAAAAAATGCTTTAAACCATTTTATTTTAATAGATTAATCGACCGGTTTCAGAATTACCCGTTTATCTTCAGAACAATATTGAAACTAAACTGTTTTAAACAAAATTATGTGTCAACATATAATTAAGGCAAGCCTCAAAGTAAATGCTTTTTACGAATGCGCAAATTACATGTTGTTAGATTAATATTTCAAATTGATATTTTTAACGTAGATAAACCGTATATTTTGTAGACTTTTCCCATGTGATTAACTTCTTCGATAGAGTTTTTTAGGGTGGTTGTGGTTGTGAATCAACAACTCGACGATATTTCGGTATCAAAGGAATTTTCGAAAAAGTAATTCTATTAGGAGCTTTTATGAATTTGTTTAAAAGGTAAAGGGCAAGACCCAAAATGGAGCGATCTATCCTCTGCCTCAGGGCCAAAACCAAAATAATATTTGCTAAACACAAGGAAAAAAACAAGCGCATAGGGAAGTTATTTCGTAATTGAAATAATGGAAGTTACATAATACTAACTCAATATAAATTTAAGGCAGACATGTAGCATTGTTAAAATACATAAAAAATGATTTTACAAAAAAAATTTTTTTCAATAAAACAAATAAAGTAGAGTTATTTTTTTCAAACGTAAGAAGCATTATGCGTTTATTTACTCAAAATCCATTCACCAAAACACTAACCACGTTTTGTCTCCGAAGGAGTTCGCAGAGACGATTGCCCACAAACCCACCGCTGGGATAATATAACATGAAAATGATGAATTAAAATGTTAGTCTTCCCTCAATAAGGCAAAATGTTTGAGCGCATAAGCCTCCAAAATATGCGAGAGCCACAAAGAAAATGGAAGAATAATTGAAAATACCTCATTTCTCATTTAATTAGACCCCAAATGTTTCCTTAGAAGCATCCCAAACCGAAATAATTTTAAGATATTTGTTTTGTAAATTATGTTTTCCCCTATACTCTACTTAGAAGAGCCATTCGTAGGCTGTTAAATTCCCGCCTTGCCCAAAGGGAATTTATATGCGTGGGTGTTTATTATAGGAAGTACTGCCTATGTCTATGTAGAGATAAGCCAAATATCTTCCCGGCAAACAGAACATAAAGAATGTGCAGCGAGGATTAAATATGGGAAATGGAAAGTGAAAATGAAGTTTCTTAGCATTGCGAGTGCTCGTTTAGAGGTTATCATTTTACTAAAATACTGAAGATTAGCCTGTTAACGAAAAAAAAACAAATTTATACAAAACTACAGTTCAAATAAATGGATCAGTGAATGTTCATCTATTCTATTTGTTTAATGTCAAAATAAAAAAAAATGAAATGAAAAAAGATTTATCAAGAAAATAAGCGTAATAATTATTGTTCCATCATAATAAAAGAAGATTTGTTTTACCCAAACCAAACGCCGGTAAATTCATACTCATATCAAGTGAAGAAATATGTATAAATGAATAACAAAATAGTATTTAGTACTGGTACAAGAAATGAGTAAATGTGTTGTAATAAATTTCTTAAAAATAAATCATTAAAAGTAATTAGGAAAGTTCTTGAATAAGTAACATCGCCTGGAAGCAGCTATCCAGTAAATCCACAGAACGGTACAAAGAGGAGATTTTGTTATTGTTTTGAGCGCGTTATGCGGGATGTGTTGCGATGATTCTAAGGGGGTGTAAGTCGGGGTAGGAATGGGGGGTAGAGGGTAGTAAATTGGAGGAACGGATCGGAACTCACGCACTGCTGAGTAACAGAAGCCCTTTCTCCCTTGTTCTGTCACAAATATAAACGCGTCAACCTCCTCTCGGATGACAGGCTGGCATTTGGAAATGAAAATCGGAAATAGGTCACGAGGATTGTAGATTGTACAACGGTTATATTTCACAGGGAGAGGAAACTATTATTTATTAACGGAAATTACTTTCTTTTTTGACAATGTTTCATAACATTACAGGACGCTTAAAGTGTCGGGAGTGCCGCATTTTTGTTTTTATGTCCGCTTTTAGACATTTTATTTAGACCTGAAAAAGGTATTATGAGTAATGAAAAAGTTTTTACATATACAGTGAATGATTTAGTACAAGAATCATACTTTTTTAAACTCGTTATTTAAAAACATTGACAAAGTCACCATCTTAATTTGAATTGGCGAAGAATATCGTTTAGTAGTATACAAAGATAATAAAAATGCTATACATTCGTCATCGTCAATAAGAGTCCAGATTTTATGAAGGCTTAAGTATGATTTGACTTGCTTTAATATTTGGATATTTTGAAATCACCTCAAAGGCATGTATTATTAAATCGTCATTTCTTTTTTCAACCCAACATTTTAATAATCTGACAGAAAAATTTGAGACAAAAATTAGTGTGAATGAGGTGTATACATATTTTTACAGAGGAAAGTATTTGAGGATGCTTGAATTAAAAATCACATTTTCAAGACACTGAATTCACGTTTTCACAGAAAAGAGCCATACGCCAACATAAATAAGATTAAACGAAGAAAAATACAGACGCGAGTAAGGAGAAAGTCCGCTTAGGGTGAAATAAGAAACTTTATACATTCGCAGATTTCCATTACAAAAGCGTGACACCGTAACTACGTCGTAGGTGGGTCGTGCAACCCCCGCTAACCACCCCAGGAGACAGTGGAGTCTCCCGTACCCAGGGAAGGTGGCACGACCCCTGAACGAAAACATCTAGAGTCCAATGTGCTGGTGATGTCGTGAGATCCTTTGTCGATCTCAGACTTCAATAGCGCTCGTCTGGCCAGGACGGTTGAGACGGTCGGGACGCCTAAAGCTAACAGACTACCAGAGAATAATAATATTCCTGCTTCCACCAAACTGCCAACTACCAAACATCGGCGATTGTGTATTGTAAGAACATTTCTTTTGTCGACACGTCAAAAAAGAGTATCATTTGAATGTCAAAACAGAAAATTTTAAAAGATAACATCAGATACAAATAGAAATGATTGATCGAATGGATGAGTTTTTTCCAATGAATTTCTCATCAGCCGAAGGGTTATATTCTTATATTATAATGTCGATGTATTATATTTCATATAAGATTTATTTACTGTGTTTTAAGTTACAAAATCGACAAATGATGAGGAAAATATATGTCCCAAGCAAAGTATTTTACGATAAGTTAGATTAGTATAAAAATTCAACACTCTTTTTTCTTTGAAAAATATGGAACGAAAAATAAAGCGCCTTACTCTATTTTTTGACAGGTAAATGTACATTTCGAACTTTTACGGCTTGATTTGGAAATTGCGTTGTAATTTGAAAGTAGTTGCGTTGATCTAGAAATTTAAGACATGAAGATCTTTATTATTTTCATGAAGCCAAAGCTCACCGTTGGCAAGTTTTTAGTGAGAAAAACAGATTTCTTTTTGTAGTTGAGATAACAAATCTAAGTAAAAATCATTTTACCATTCAGTGTAAATATTAGTTTTAACACGAAAAAATGATAAAATTTAATTTCATTAAATTTTTAGTGGAACGTAGATAAATACAGATTTTCTGCGTTGCAAGGTGTCAGGGTCAAAATTGAAATTTAGTGACGGAGCGAGCGAAGGGCTTGGCAGGTCAACTCCAAAGGGCTTCCCGAGTTATGGCGGGGCTGATGGAACCGTTAGGTGGGGGCGAAAGAGGGCAAATTGATTATATTCAAGGAGAAGCAAGGGAATATTAATTTATGGGATCTTTTATCTTATGAAATAGTTTGAAACGATAGTACATAACGCTTTTGGTGAATAAACCACCACGTTATATTTTATTGTTTGATAAATAAATAACATATTTTTTAATTTAAACAAAAAATTGTAGTTACTATTAAGTTTTTCCCCTGTTTTAACACTTTTTGATAATATTGAATAAACAAAATGACGTGTACCTATTATTTGACAGTATCGATATTTGAACTCTCCATAACTAATGATAAAAATGACTTTACGAGGTTAAAACATTTGGGTTAATCTAGAATTTGAGAACAGAAAATGTATGGAAATTTAGTGTTTCCAGAACTCAACATTCGAGAATTTTTGCTTTTACAAAAGAAACCGCCTTTATTCTTATTAATACCCGGCATCACCAGGGTTCAAAAATTTAAAAAAATAGAACAAACAACTTGGCTTCTCGTCACATATTTTGACAGTGAAATGGGTATTTGAAACCACTCACGCTTTATCTCACGATGTCATGGTGGAAATGATGTTAAGAGTTCGAAATAATTGCATTAAACTAGGAAATTACATACAAAGTGAAAGTCGGAGAAAACAGATTTTGTACATTATAGCAGTTATCTCAACATGTTGCGCTTGTTGCCTGTAAGCAAACGGATTGACATCAACCTCAAAAAGACATGCGGAGTAATTACTGCCGTCACATCGATGCAATGACTTAACAATACATCTGGAAAAAGTTCAACAAGGAAGTTATCGAGCTTTCCTTCTAGTTGAGGCAATACGCCAAATTTCATTTTCTATTTCGATAAAGGACACTAAAATTCGCTCTTTTTTCTCAAGATTTAAACAAAAAGCTCTTAAATAGAAATACGCAGATTAATAAATAGACAGACACTAATTTAGGGACTAAGAAAATATAATCTTTTTGTCAGAAGTATTTACTGCAAATCAAGACCGCTCTAATTGAAATTTATGAAATGTTTCGGAGCAGAAAAAGGTTTAACATTCTAGAAAAGTAATAAAGAAATGAAAGAATCCAGTTTTTTGGCCAACTTCCAAATGCTGTAATGATGGAAAATTACTCCCCTCTTCCTAGCGGAGGCTTTGACGAAAGTATAATAACATCTTTTATTTTTTTTTACAACCGAGGAAAAAGCCTTATCAGTAAACAAGACAAAATTAAGCTGAACATCACATAGCGCTTATTAGGGTTGATTTGTCATACATTATTAAAACAACTATAGAATAAATAAGTACTAGTTCAGATCTCTTATGGTATACGAAGAAGGGGTTTGTTTTTTAATGACCGTTAATATTTTTTCTTTAAATTCTAATCATAACTCACAAGATTATTTTTATGGCGGTAGAATTTCTAAGGCAAAAGTCGTTCTGTAAATAACAAGATAAGGTGAAATGAAAACCCATTTTTGAAATTGCTTTGGGTCGTTAATTTCAGTTCCAAAAAAACAATCTAGGCATTATTAATAATATTTGCATGATTTTTATAGCACCGTTTTTGTGAAAAATCACCTCAAAAGTGCTGAACAGATCTTATTTTCTAGTTGACATTATGATAAAATAAATAAGAATATTAATTTACCTTCATGATGCATTCTTTAAAGATCATCATAAATCGAAGTTTTTTTAAGTCAGTATAAGCTCTGCTGTAATGATAGTTTGGTAAATGACAAGGTGAAACCATTATCCCTTTTTTGATTCACACCAATAATTTATGGTCGAATTTTTTCATGTATTTAGGTATATATATACAAAGATAATCATTTCATTTTTGGTAAATATCATCAACACTCAAGTTTTTAAGCCGGTAGAAGCTCTGGGGCAAATGATGTTCACTAAATTTAATGACAAGGTGAAACGATCACCCTTTTTTGCTTCAGTCCTATAATTTCACAGTATCTTCATAAAGCCATTGAATCAGAGTCAAAGCATGACACCCGACATTCAAATAAAAAATATTTGAAGTAATATAAATAAAAGTGTTCGTCTTACCGGCATAGTTTGACTCCCGTGTAGAGTATTGATAGCCGCTTGCGCCTCTTGATGCGAACTAAACTTGACGAACGCACACCCTGGAACAAACAATAAAATGTTTCAATTAGTTAGGAGGTAGAATAAAGCCAGATATCGAAAATGTTTATTGTAGAACGGCTCGAAGGTATAACGACGCTTGTGACATCTGTTGGGAATTGCATCTTAGTCTCCCGCACCCAAATTGTAATGAATGCTTTTATGCCTTACAGAGAAAAGCACTGTGCACTTTGTTAAGTTATTGTAGTTCTGAATTTATCTACGTCTTCTTCTTCTATTGCATGCTGAAAGTGTTAGGTCGCTCCAACTCCAGAAAGTTTGGAGTTGTTGCAGCCATGAGTTAGCTCAATTTTTGAGCTCTGATTTGGTTTTTCTCAGTTATATGCAGTTATCTCTGGGAGTAGAGATGAAACTCTAGAACGGGGAAACAGTTATTTTAAATATGTAATTCCTTTAGCAGCTTTCGCAAGATTCAGGTATATCTGTATCTAGTCGAAGGTTAGATATACTGAATTAAATGTATTTTCTGTAAAAGATATATATTCTATGTATATGATAACTATCCCAAATATTATAATCCAAACGGTTTTTTCATTGTTGGGGAATGAAATTTCATATTTGTTTGGATTTTAGCATTCCAGTTTTGATGTGGTCTCTATGCAATTAATTATTAAATCCTATTGTTTCAGCGTTGCATGGAAACCTTTTGTTAGCTTAAACTCCGTTTATGAAATCAAATAAAATTTGGGGTTTGAATGCAATTGCAGCCATTTCAGAGGGTTAATCAGAAGCACACTGAAGAATCTCTAGAAATACATATACGAACTGATTTCAATGTAGATTTGTGTTAAACATTATAAAATGTAAGGTGTCATTTTACAGAAACTGGAATGACAAATGTGTTGATAATATCAAAATTAGAAACAATAGAATAAAGTCTGTTGAATAAAAATTAACAAAACATCATTTCAAATGAGGAAGGCATATAAAACTTATTGATTTAAACGAACAACGTTCGTACAATTATTGACATGGATGCAAACGTACCACGTTGTTCATTTCGTAGTCTTAGATATTATTTTTTTTGCCAATAAGCTTATTTATTGATCTTTATAGAAATCGAGTTTCCTCAAAAACTGTACTTACAACACTAAGAGTTTTGTCATTTATGACGATATTTGAACAATATGAACTGTCATCGCTACAATCAAGTCACGCGAAGCAAATTCAAATATTATTGTACCTTTTTAAATAAAGATTAATAAACTTAATCAAAACTTGCATTGAAGATATCTTTTATTGGACACAGTGCCTACTATAAGAATCAAATTCGATCTATACGACTGCTAGCCAAGCGTTGTAACAATCGGGATTTTTACAAATAACTCCACACAAAAATCAGCTGGAATTAAAAAAAAACACAAACAAATTAGTAAGCGCTGTTTGAGTGACGTTTTCTCAAAATAGTGGTCTATTATTAATATTATATAAAATTGTGTAAATTATAAAAGCAATAACGTTTATTCTGTTCAGGAGTGTGCCGGGAGAGTCATATTAAAATATACGCGTATTACACAGTATATCATTCAAAGATAATATAATATCATTAATTTGCATGTTCGTATTCAAATGAAAATAAACGCCCCACATGAGACGCTCCTTTGAGGATGAATAAACCGTCGCGTTGTACAATCTACTCCCTTGATGGCCCTTTAAACACATTCAATCATAATATGATATATTATAACAAACAGTTTTCGGTTGGTATTTTTCCCAATCAAAAAGGTTTTATTTTAAATTATAGTTGTTGTTCGAAGCTGTCTGAAGACTTTATTTCATATACATCATAAAGCAATCAAAAAAAGCACGATGGATATACATTTAATAAATACATAGAATTTTCAACTTAACGGACATCTGAAGCCAACTGTTTGGTGGTTATGACTGAAAAATAAGGGTTTGTACGCTTGTGACTGCAAACATTTAAGCGCAGGCCATTGAAACGTGCCTTTTGTAAAGAGCATACTATTTTTTTAGTGATACACGAGTAAGCTCAAAGTCGCAGAAAGATCCAGTTGTATGGCATGTTTTACTTTAAAGTTTTCCTTAAAAAAAAATGAGCACACCATTTTTGACTCAATGGATGAGAATGTACCCAAGAAAGAAAGTAAATAAAGTTTTCGTAAAAACTACAAATAAACAGTTTTTGATCCTTTAGAAAGGCAAACAAAGAAAAAAAGGATACAAACTTGAAATTTAATTTAATTTTTACTAAAAAATGAAAGAAAACGTTTAACATTTAGTTCGGTACACTGAGCTATTTTTACGAAAAGGAACTAGTTCTAAAGAAGTGGTGAGTTAAAAAAAATGGTAGTTTGTACCTTAACGTCATGCGAACATGAAAACAAATTTGGCCAGTCCTGAGCCCTCAGCGCCGAGCGCCGAGCGAGCAGCGTCGAGTAGTATTCCGCAGCGCAGTGGTGGAGAAATACGTAATGTTTGTCAGAGGAAAGCGGAGCCTTGCAACGGGAAAACCTTCAATTAAACGATGAGATTGTGGTTCCTCCGGAGGTTGGTGCAACTACCCAAGTGACTAAAACCACTTAGTTTTCCTACGTCAATGTGTATTTTTCCCATTTTCTCTGCGGCGGTATGTAATCGCTGCGCGGTCGAGAAAGTTGAGTAGCAGAAAGTTGAATTGCCAGCTTTAGTAATGGATTTATGCCGGAAATGGTAGAGCTTTTAATGGAGATGTCAAAAGCGCACGTGCAATATTTTAAATTGTAATGCCGGCTGCTGCAAAAAAATAATCGCCTACAGATTTATATTACATTTTTATTCAAAATAGAGTTTTGGCGTTAACTATAAAATACCTAAGAAGAACTAAGGTGTTATTATGACCAAAAGCTCAGAAGGCTTTTGTGAAACATAAAATTTGGTTAAGTAATACAGAAACGAGAGGCAACTGTTAATATACTCGAAGGACTTAGTGGGAAAAGAGTAATTTAAAATTGAAATTTACGTTTTATGGGCTTACTACACACAGAGCGGGTTTTCCGTTTATTGGACTAATCTCTTAATCTCTTCATGGTTATATTAAGGGAATTTTACAAAACCATTTAAAATCACGCTCGGCAAATCTGAAAAGCTTATACATTGAGCCAGTGCTAAAAACCGTGGTTTGGTAATGCAAAGTATAATGTAGTACATTTGAATGTAAACTTTGCCTGCGGTATTGGATTGCCAGGATGTATTGACAGTGACTGATCTAGAGAAAAAAGTTCACAAAGGGAATCAGCTCGAGGGTATCAAGGGACAAGGAAGGGACACTGTATATGTGAAAAAATATTGAATGACTTGGAGGCATAATAATAATTTTCTGCCGACGTTTTTCATCTGTATTTCGAATAAAATATTGCAACTTATCAATTATTTTTAATTATTGGTTTTAAAATTATAGCAATTTTAAAAATTCTTTTTGTTGTTACAATACACATAAAAGAGTTTAATTATTTGAGAGATTTTTCTGAGAAAGGATGGGAAATATGGATATATTCCATTATTCTTAGAACTTTTTGTAAAAAAATTATCAAAAATGCCCGGTATAACTATAAATATATGATGTAGATTCAGATGTCTGTCTATATTGAAGTGTCTATATTGGGTCAGGAATAACAAAGTGAACATTCGTCTTCTTTTAAACCGGTTAGCGGTTAGAGTACGAAGTTGAATAAACAGAGTGAATATTTGTACAGCAACAACGGCCGCCCTCAAATCAGATTTGTGTGTTGTTTGTCCACGCGGATTTGTGGATTTTGCGTTTTTCTATCATCCCCAGTTGTGGACTTAGGCGAAGATGAGTGAATTTATTTCGCAAAATCTCTGACCGCTTTTTTCGCGCGTTGAGAGCCATTGTCTGCTCGCCGAGTGGCCATTGAAGGCCGAAACAAAACAAGCCGCTGCCGTGTGTTTGACATGTTATTTACGTCTGTTGCTCGCTGCCCACTACCCACTGCCCGTTGCCCGTTGCCCTGGCTCTGGGAGCTTTACGTAGTTAGTGTTTAAATCAAAAGTACCTAGTGGCGTTATTCTGTCGAACTCGAATTTTTCAATGTACACACATTTGTGTATTTTTAACGTAAATTTTGAGGCTTTTTTTGATGCTGTTAAAAAAGCCTTTTAGTTTAATTTTCGGAATGTTTTCTGTTTATTTAATTTCTTAGAAATAATAAACTAAGAAAGGCATATATATTTTTGGTACCATATTAAAATTTTAAATAAATAAAAAAATAATAGATTTTATTGTTATTTTTTGTAGTGAATACCGCACAAGAGTTCCAACTGCTCCCAACCGTCTAGAGGCAGTGAGACTATGGCATCCACAATTGGGGTATCTTGTGAGGTTGAAGGTAGAAGGGGAGAGGTAAGAGATGGAGAAGAGGAAGGTCGGAAAATACCTGGCTATTCAGATCTGGTCACAAACACAGCTAAAACCAAATAAAGCAACGTTTCGATTCTGAATGATGGTCTTTTACCAGGGCGATACTTAGAGTATCTACCACTCCGGAACGTGCCGCAAATATATTATTTTAAATGAATTATATTGGATCAATTAGATATATTATGTTAAATTCATTATATTGGAAATTTGAACTTTTAAGTTAAGCTGGAAGTCATTTTATTTGAGTTCCGTTCGGTTTTTTTTGTCTTAAATTGTAATTTTGAAACATGCGTTAGGTAAGCACCTGAATTGTTTTTTTTTTACTAAACTGGGGCAAGAGCTTCGAAATTTGTCGCAAGGTTTGGATTCCGGCTAATTCAAATGAGTTATCTAATGTTATGGGCACGAATTTGCTATCATCATTAGTCATCAGTAGTTATGTTATAGTAATGCCCTAATTGCGTGCAGAAAGGGCATGTAGCGCTATCGCCCCCTCTATCGGGAATTCGGATTTATTGTGTACCAGGCGTTAACATCCAAGACTGTTAAATTGATTGCATTCGAACAAGCGACTGGCCTAATAATGTACCTTATCATACCACGCACTATGCGAATCACAACCGGAAATCAAAAAGATTAAAAAAAAAACACTGCTTTAAGTTTCAATTTTCATTAAACCCTGATTCAGTTTTACACGGAAAACAAACTGTTTATCTTTCATCGCAAACTTATCTGTTCGGACACATCAGGCATTTATTCATCAAAACGTTCAACAAATTAATAATAACACCGACGTTTTTTGGTAATTCACGATCATAAAGATACTAAAATAAAGCGATAATTCATTTCACTTATAAAACTTTTTCAGGGTTTAATTTGACGGAAGGGATATTTTCAAACGTTGAAGGCGCGTTCTAATTTATTCGTATCTTTCCTTAATTGAAGTGGAAAAAAACCCCTCATTTACGCAAAAGTTTCTACCGCGAAGTTGGGAGGGAACAACAAAGAGCTTGCAGGGTAAGCACCTGTTACGAGAATTTTGCATCGTAATTGCCAAGAATGGGGAAAAGTATTCAGCGTGGCATCAGCCTAACAAGGGTGCTACTACAAAAGCCGTCACTCAGTGGGTGGAAAGGCTATTTGTATACTTTTGAGGTGTACCATTTATCGCTGTGACGCGTTTGACCTGAAGCAGGAAAGTCGGGGATAAAAACGCTGGCTCATTGCTTGACGGGGACAAGTTTTTCAAAGCCGAAAAAACATGTTTCAATACAAAGCAAATATGATATTTTTCACAATTTTTATCGAAATGCTAACCAGATAACAAAGAAGTTGACGCACCATCATTATTATTAAATTTAAGGCTGTGTTTTTGCAAATGTGAATTTATTAATTATAGCCTACAGTTTATTAATGACAAATAAACCATTTGTGTTAAAATGTTTGAAAACCAATCTAATTATTACGTATTCGAAAAATCAACATAATTCGACCGCGTGACGATTATTTAGCAATCAACAGATAACGCAAACAAATTAAATTTTCACCGTCAAACATTAATTTGTTTTCCACAATCTCTGAATATGATTAATTTTCCCAATAACCATGAACCCGTGAGAAAATAAACAACATTATATGATTTACAATTTGCTGAATTTATTCAGATTGGGGTATTTACGAGCATTCGCATAGTTATAGAGCTATGTTCGCTATTCTTTGTCTTTTCCAAAAACACGATTTCAAAATGATATCCAACATCAACTGTGGTTAGTGATGGTTCACGTGCTGATATATGAATTACTTAGGTGGTTGGATAAAATTAGTTTGTGAAAGAACAAATGCAGGTAACAACAGGATATTGAATACAAGGTAAATATAGATGATCTTATCAATTATCAATAAATAAAACATATTATCAAAATTCACACATCTTAAGAAATTGATATTCTATTACACCATACCATGATGCACTGAGCAGCATAATACCATATAGTACAACAATACATCAATTTCTTTGGTACACATAATAGAAACGCCTAATATAAATTATTTCTACTTAGGAGCCATTTTTTCAGCATATATCTGACTCTTGTAAACAATTCACATATTTTTATATTGCTCGGTAACCATGAGTAATGGTATTGATTCCGACAAAGACACCTATGTGCCGAAACCGGTTGAAGTGTTCGTTTATATAAGTGAAGTTACATACCTACAAAATCTAAAGAGTGTTTCGTGGAATCATATTGAGTTTGGAGGAGTAAAAACGTACAAATAATGTATTAATAAGTGTATAAAAATGAATAGAATGCAAAGAAACCGAATATTTATATTTTCGTACATAAACGAATAACGTTTCTTTCAGTTCCCATTTATGCAATATTTATACAATCAGCCGAGTGTTTTCATTACTTTGAGAGCCTTATCTAAACGTTTCACCCCCTTTATTCCTTTGTATCGAACTTCCTGTTTCCCTTCTCTTGAAAAATAATATTGTTTGTCTTGCCACTTCATCTCCCGACAAAAGCCTCTCACCTGATACAAGATGACCCTTCAAACATTGTTTCCAGCGACTCCAAGTGCTCCGGGTGACATTTAGTGACATTTTCAGGCTTTGGAGGGAAAAAAGGAGATTAAAGCGTTTTCACGCATTGACGGTATTAAGCGAAGGAAAGAACTTGCGGGAATCGTGATAGCTTGTCAAAATAAACTATAAATGCAAAAGTGATTTGATTTTTTGCAGCTTTTTAATTTAAAATGAGTAAATAAGATTTGGATTTCTTAAAAATGAATTCAAATAAATTTAGGATAAAAACGAGTTACGTGAGCAAAGTAAAAAAAAACGTCACATTCGACTTGTATACAAAATGTGAGAGTATGGGTGGTTGGCAAGAGTGGGTGGGGGAGAGACGGGTGAACAGAAAAGAATAATTTGGAAGATTGCTCAAAGGGAACAATTTACGCGGGAAGCCGTCCAGGGCCGCGTATTGAAAAGACGGAACAAACGAAAAGAATGAACAAAATCAAGATGCCGCTGCGGGTCTTCGGAGCTCGGGAATAAACCCTTACGCCGGAATTTTTCACATCTTTGTTGAAATATTTCCACCTTACAAAAAAAATCGATTTTACCCTTTTTTACGCATGACTATGCATGAGTAATGTCAGAAGAAGTAAGCTCCAATCACTGTGTGATTTAATATAGGTAAGAGTTTACGTTACGCACTAGATGTGACGAAGGCTCGACGTATTTTCATGTTTATTTATCGGGAGAGACTCGAGTAATTATGATTAAAATAATCATCAAAATTTTTGGTACTTGGCCGAAGTAAACTCCATATCATAACAATTGAAAATGAATAAATAACGAATAAAAGGATTGAAATGCGCATAATGGCCAGAGTATGACTTTATAAATACTTCGGCATGATTGATCGAAGCCATAAAAGTTTATTGATTTTACAAAAGGCAATAGACGAAATGGCTCCCGGACAGGGCGGTGGAATGACAAATGACTTTGGAAAAGACAAACAATATAATATCAACAACAACAAAAAATAATCAAAGTTTGCGATAGAATGTCCTCGCATTTGGGATCGGCGTGCGCTAAGAGAAATTCCTCACACTCTGTAAACATTCTCCAATATCTCCATTAGAGCGATTGCTTCAATTTTCATCGCCAAGAGTTTGAGACCTATTTCCTTTGTTTTTAAATAGTCGTTTTAATAAAACGAACGTATATTGGTCGTGTAGTGCAGGAATCGTAATAAACTTTAATATTCATGCCTTCATTAAGGTGGATTAAAAAAATACTTTTTTTCAAATATTTCTTACGTTCATTGAATTTAAATAATAGTAATTATAAGAATGAAGGTTTTCTACTAAGTATAAAAAAGATCGATTGTTTATGAACATACATATCTAGGTAATATTCTAGGTAGTACATGTAAGTGTTACTAAGGTTTGAAAATTTAAAATATTTTAAAATTTGTAATTTTTTTTTGAGCTGAAGAAAGGCAAGCATGAGAGCATAAGAATAAAAAAGACAAATCTCCATTACTGTACTTGTTACCCTTTTAATTATAAACTCAAGTGATCGCACCACTGCATTGGAAAAAAAGAAGCCTGCATTAGTACCTAGTGATGTATCAAATATGAAATAATTGTAAAGTTGGGAGATTTCCTCGCATAGCAAGTTCAATATTTGTAGAAGGGGTAATTCTCGGTTATGATGACGTCTATGTACGTCTTATGACACACATTTAAAGTTCGTGCATCTTCTCTAAGATTTATTTTGAAAACTTTAATATCTTTGAAGTATATGCATCTATATCTGAAGTACCTAATAAAAATAATTCTTTTAAAGTTGAGAGGTTTCTCCAAACTGAAGAATGGGTTGACGGGTAGAAAGAGTAAAGTGGGTAGCAGTGAGTGTCGACCATTGGCTGGTTTCCGGTACAGGACATTGAGTGGTGGTGTTTTTGCTTGTTTGTTATCTCGGCCGCCAGGTGGCAGGTGGGAGGACTGGCAGGGGTCCAAAATTCTGTTTTCCGTCTTTGGACCTGGCGCCTTCCAAGGACCGAAAAAAGCTCACAGATCAGCTTTTATCGCGAGCTTTTATTGCTCCAAATGCGCTCAGATCGTCTGGACCGAGTGTTGCAAAACTATTTGCTGCAACTACCGGAGTTAAAAGTTTGGACAAGTGTGTATTAAGTGCATTTAACCGGGTTCGTAGTAATTAGTTAAGAATGCCTTATGTGAGGAAATAACAATCAAAAAGAACATGTCCACACATGCAGGGAAAAATAGTTATTGTTGTAAATTTCTTCTTATTGGTGATATGGAGCCGTTCAAACTATTAATTTCAGTCAAAACGGATCGTAAAGCATTATAGCAATCTGTTTTTACTGAAATGAAAAGTTTAAGCGGCTAAATACCGTTTATCAGGTGAAATCTGCAAGAGCAACTACTTTTTACCTCAAGTATGTCCTTTTCATTATCACCCCCTAAGAATTTTAAGTGTTTATTGCACTAAGATGTTTCCATAAATTACACATAGTTAAAAAAATATATAGTATGTCGTCTATGGAAACACAATATATAATTTGAAACGTTTTAAGTCGAAATTAATTTAAAGTTTTGTTTTCTCCACATATATAACTATTCTTTGTGTATATTTTTAAACAATTCCAAATAAAGTAGTGCTACATTATTCCTATCTGGCAGTATCCACAATTGTAACTGTAAAAATGTTAAAAATATTTTTTAAACATAAGTTGTTTCGAAAATTTTCTCTGAAGGTACTGAAAACCGATAACGATAACCAAAACGGGTAACTATGTATATCATTCTATATGCATAATGAAAATCACACGATCTTCAAAACACACGATCTTCAAAACACACGATCTTCAAAACACACGTACTAATAAACTACATATTCCATCATAATAGCGGTACGAGCATTTTCAAAACACATAGCGACTGATGATAAATGAAGAGTGTTCGCCAGCAAACAAAGCTACTCGTACCTACCCAGAAAGTGGTGCGAAGTACGCACAGGAGACAACAACCAACAGCGTGTGCCGGAACACGCTTCCAGAGTTATATATTGAAAAGGTTTGTGCGAGCTTGTTTGTTCATTGAAGTTTGAAGTTTTTAGTGACTTTGGAAGAGATAGCTGATGGTAGCGCGTAAAGTTTAAGTGCCAACGCGCGAGGATACGGCGGGCCGAGAGACGGAATTTCGCTCCTCCTCGTATCGTAAATTTCAAACAATCTCACAAGACTACTTTTTCACTCGACCATTAATACACAAACGTTTCACCTTTACGTTCAGACCTATTTAGGGAGAGAGATTCACAGTCGGAGCAAGTGCCTATTAAATGAGAGGCCATATCAATGAAAAAAAAACGAAACGTCTTTGTAAAGAGCAGTGCTGAAAGAAGAAATATTTATGTAGCATTGTAGTCAGAAAAACGTGAATTGGGCTTTGAAAAAACCTTCCCCAGTAGTCAGTATTTATATTTCTGTGAGTAGAACTTTCAAGAGGTTATTTTCTAGACTACTTATTACTAGTAGTTGCCATCCGGTTTCGCTTGGGTCTTTCTTCGAAAACGTTTTTCTCATTGAAAAAATGGTTAAGGAAATTAAAGATTTTTTCACGATTCAATGGATATTTGAAAGCTCCATTATTCATAGTGGAAATAGCGTAGCGAGAAAAAAACGTTGATTTAAACACTCGAAAAATAAAAAAAAGCAATTTTCATGACATCGTAGCTCACCTCTCATAGATGATATTTCAGCAACATATTTCAAAGGAGATATAATTTATATACGTTATTAACAAAAACTGAATTAAATTTGTGACGTCTAGAAAAAATTGTTTAAATGAAAAAAATACAACTACAATGATAGTTGATTGAAATCAAATGCACAAAGTTGATTTTCTTCAAAGGACGTTCACCCTTCTCTCAGAGTCACCTTATAATTGTGCGCTATCTTGACACAATTAAACCATGTGAATATCGCCCAATTTACCCTTCGTCTGAACAGCGCCCACCCCTACCCCCACCTGTCAAGTGAACACCTCAATCTCCCGCACACACGTCACATGTCCGATCGCATCGAGAAGGAATTCTGAAACGATGGTAACACTCGAAATATATCAAATGCGGTAAAAATACCCTTTCAAACTAGGCTTTGAATACCGACGAGAAGCAATTTTTTCGCAAAGGTATTTTTTGTTTACCTACCAGAATTTCTTTGAAACTCCGCAGACATTCTTTCTATGGAAATACGGTGAATGTGTTTTCATCAGATATTGTACGTTTCGATCTCAATATTTTTTTAAGGTGGACCCACGATTCTGAAATTATTGGGAAATTTTGGCGGATGTTTTGTAATATTTTTTAACAGTAATATTTCACAAATAAAGACTTTGAATATCTATTTCACAAATTTTCAAACAGTATTTTACGCCTTCAAATTACGTAAAAAATCATATGCTACGAGTTTAAATAAAGTTCCTTCTCTTCATACAAGAAAGAGTATAAAATATAGAATTTTTATTCCGTTATCATTCTGTGTTTGCATTTACTAAATGTTCTTAACCGAAAAGGAATCATTTTATAAAACCAAGTATTTACTGGATACAAAGTGTTTTGCCGTGTTTACGTAATATACATCTTATTCAAGAATATCGCATTTTATTTCGTTAGTCAGTAGTCAAATTTGATCATTTACATCTTCATCAAATATTTGATAGCTATATTGAGGAGTAAGTGTTTAAATTAATTAAACTTACCAACAAAAACTTGCAAAAGATAGAATTTTACGATCAACATTACAACACCGAGACACATTTACACATTTAAAAAAAAAAGTTAACATTCATTTTTCCATATATTTATACTGTGCAAGAAACGACCAACGTACTTAACACAGCTTTTACGCAACGTGTTGAATAATAAAAAAAAAAATTTTTGTTAAAAAATAATGTTGTTTAGTAATGTTTTGCATTGAATAAATCTATGCTAGGTAGTCCAATGAAATACAGTGTCAGATACCAATCCGTCTAAAATGTAAGCTTACAATTTCACCTAGTTCACCGGAGTTTCCCTAATAAGCCTAGCGGATACTACTTAATTCTGCGCTGAATAGGTGAACGTCTCTCTGACCGTGGCCTGCGGGGGAAGCATTCGGACTTTAATTAAATATGGGGACACGCGAGTACATCCCTTTGGGGCTGAGTGGATGGAAATAAACGCAGCGGTGGCCCTCGTAAACTTATGTGAGCTTTTGTCTGTACAGTGACGCCCGGTTTAAATTCATTTTGATACAATTAAACTACATTCTTAAGATATTGTCTAATTAGCAGTTCTGTAGATTTTATTCGTTTCGGCATTGAAAATGAAAAGCGATGCTCGATGAACATTTCCCTGTCTTAATTTTTTTTATTATTTAGGAGAAAACAAAAAATACAAAGAGTGTGAAGAAAACATAACAACCAGTAAGCACAAAAAATGCCTGCATACTAAACTATTCTCACAGATTAAGTGGAATCAAACAATAATGCTAAGATATTGATTTAATCGTTGGCAAAAAGTCAGATTATTATTTCTAATTTTGAAACTGTTAATTCGTGGTGGAATTCCATTTTAATGATTTAATAAAACAAATATATAACTTTATTCCACTTTTATTTTATGACTGGACCGGTTTCAGCCTATGACGGCCATATTCAGACTAGTACATTTTGTTGTTAACCTACGGCTTATATACTATTTTTGGGGATGTCAGGGGTAGTAAACAATGATTTTACTTTAATTATATGTAATTAAAGTAAATTATATATAATTAAAGTAAAATCATTGTTTACTACCCCTGACATCCCCAAAAATAGTATATAAGCCGTAGGTTAACAACAAAATGTACTAGTCTGAAGATGGCCGTCATAGGTTGAAACCGGTCCAGTCATAAAATAAAAGTGGAATAATGTTATATATTTGTTTTATTAAATCAGTCAGATTATTCGTGAAATTACTAGAATTTTTAAATTTTATTTGTTTGAATATTGAAAATCTAATCAATCAAATTCAATACTTGCGGAAGCATATTATTAACACGTGAATAGTTAGCTAAGGAAATATTACCAATCGGCAGGATCCGATTGGATTATGCCATCAAATTGGCTTCTGGGCAGGATTTTTCCGTATATCACGTGATAGAGTGGGAAGAAACTTCAGTGAGGTGCCGTGACTTTTTGAATACTTGGCTTTTTTTCTATTGAAAAAAGTTTTTTAAAATGCTGCTTTTGTATTGAAAAAATGTCGGTTTATTCTTATTTTACTCTTTTAGGATGATTTTTTTAGACAGAGTGTCGTTTTACTTGTAAAATAAAAATATGGAAATTTTAATTTATTTGGTTTTAACTAATTTTAATATATATTAGCTACTATCAGGTAAACCTCAAATCAAGTATGAATATGTTAATAATGTGGATAACACGATTTACTGACATTCAGAATATGGTTCCAAAATATAAAATAAAATAAGAAAAAGAGGATTTAAAACATTTAAGAATACAAATAAAAGTTTAATTGGATATAAATAAGTAGGTTCATTCACAATTGCAGCTTGAAAACCAAATAATTCAACACAAAATTATCGTGTTTTTTATTTTTTAAACTTAATTAATCTTTTTTACTAATACTATCATTGACCTACACAAGAAAATATGTCGCTGTTTGTCCACGATTCAAAGTTTTTTTTATAAAAAAACATGTACATAACGTGAAATTATTTTTGCGTTCATTTAAATCCTCAAAATTTGTCATTAGAACACCCTAACAGATAGTATGCGGCTACAAAAACAAATTTATTTCAGAGTACCCACAACGTTCACCTGAGGCACTTTTAAATTAATAGATCGCGGCTCATTACAAGTCCCTCGAGTCAGGGCGGGCCCGAAGTAGCGACGCCGCCCAACAAGTGTTCAAAATTATCTTTAAAATTCCAGTCGTCGATTGGCTGCCGAATAGTGATGGGTATCATCATTTTTTGTCTTAAAAAAAAAACAAACAGTGTTTCAAATTAATAAAAAAATGTATTATAATCTTTCAAGCAATGAATACTCGCCTCACAACATTGTACAGCCGGGTGGCGATTTAGTTCCCCAGTATGTTTACCGTAGAAAAAGTTGCGCTCTTATGAAGTGTCACCTAAATATTATATATATCTAAGTTTATGTCCAAAGAGAAAAATTGACATTTTCTCTTTGAAGGTGAATTTTTTTTTCAAACATTTAAGCTTTTAAAGATATTTCGAAACAGTATTTCGAATGAGTTTTTTTGTAAATATTTTAATCAAATGTAACATTTTATCAACAATGCAATTTATCACGAATTAAAAATATTGCTTTGAAAAAACAAGAACCTTTGTTTGATTTAACGATGAGTATCTTGAATGTAAATAAGTTTCTATTCCATTACCAGCATTGTCAGTCGTATTTGAAGAGTTTGAGGTCACTATTAACGCTTAAGCATTCATTATGTCAACCAATCTATCAATCAATATGGTCAATGATAAAACTATTTACATCCAAATTTATCAATATAAAATAAGACATGTGAAATAACATTACGGAGAAAGCGCTATCAGATATTTTGTTATGCGCTTAGCGACTTCTCTAAATGTATAAGTAAGGTAGGTTATTAATGTTTGAATCACTCGTTATTATCTCTAAAAAAACGGAAGACAATGCGTTTTAATGGGAAATTCAAGTTAATCACAGTCGATAATTGATAGTTATAACTTACCAAAAGTATCGAGTTTGACTGAAAAAAGGTATTCTTCGTAGTAGCATTATGTAAATCAACTGTTGTCACAGTGATAAATGTATATTTAAGATAAGGCAAGCCGTCGGCCAAATTACCGTACGAAGATTTGCATATGACGAAATGCTTACATAAAGTTTTGATGTATGCATTCGAGCAAACTTTGCGGCCTTAAATTGGACTTAGGGAGAGATACATCCGAGCACTCACCGCGTGTAAACTTAATAAAGGTCAAACAAAATTTATGGCGCAGTCCAAAGTTATTTCAGAGTCCCCCTCGGCCATAAGTTAAGTCTCTCTCCCTCAAAGTGTGCGCGATAAAACGATGGTTCTATGTAAATAAAATCACTGGAAACCGACAAGGCGGGCTTAATGGTTCGAGATGGCGGGAGATAGATGGCGCTCGGTGTCTATTCTCGGGGTATCTGCAATCTGTGGTTTGTTTCTCCGCTAAATAAAATAATAATAGATTTCTTCAGGCTCGTGCCAGACCAGTTCTTATCTTCACCCCTCACCTGCACACACTGATTCTACGTACACTTCTAGACGGAGGTGTTTTAAATTATTTTCTTGAAAAAAATTGTAGCGCTGCATTCTTCAGTGCGAGGAGGGTTGATAACACTTTTATGGACGGAAACGGTGGCCGAGAAAGCGCTGGACATTTGACTAGGACACGCGACCATCCGTTACAGGCGTTGGAATATAAAAGCTGGTATTGTTCTTGCGACTTACAGCTTTTATGGCGCCGTGATAAGTTATCAGGTGATGGTCAACTCAGATCTATTCCCCAAAGAATAAACATTTCACGATAATATTCCTTAATTTATCATATGGTATAATAAACCCACGCGACGGAAAGTCGCAGAATAAAAAATATGCTAAATGTTTTTGTTGTTTAAAATAGCTTGGGCTATGTTCATTACGTAGATCTGTATTGTCATATACTTTTCAATCCGTCTGTATTCACTTTCATTGATTTATTATTATTATGTATACCTCACAACAGTTTAATATAAATTCAATTGAGGTTGCCATAGTCAAACCGGCGATTGGCTGTAGGGCTAGGTGCCTATTAAAAAGGCACTGATCAGCGTGAATCTCTTCAAAGTAAACATGCTTATCGCCAAACTAGAATCTTCAATATCCTTATTGTGTTAGTTATGAAATAAGAAAATTAACATGAACATGAAATAATAAATTTGTATAAGACCACAGATTTATTTTAATTTTTATGACCGACCGGTTTCGTTTAGCCTAAGCATCATCAGGGTACAAAATTAAACCAAACAAAAAAATACAAAGTGTGCGATTATATACGAGTATACACACAGAGTGAAAACACAATATAACATAAAATAAAAGAACAGGGAGAAAACAACAACAACATTTTGAAATAGTTCGACGCAATTTTGAACAATATCTGAAATCGACAAAAATAACAATATCTTGTTCTAAAAGATGACTCTACCAAGAAAATAATCGATTGAGAACGGCTTAATCAGGTTTTAAAAGTCAGCGAGACGTGCGTAAACGGAAGAATAAAGATATAGCAACTTAAGTGACGGAATAACGCAGTGTCCTTTCTGCCGTTTCCTGGCCGTGAGGCCTCCAGCATACAACCTCCAGTACACAGCCTTTAGCACACAGCCTAGAGCCTTTAACCCACACAGTGGAGTAGGCAGTGGATGCTTAAACAGAAAGTGAATAAAGGCAGGATCATAATGGAGCAAGTGTTCCGGAAGATGTACCAACTCATCGATCGTTGAAAGGATACGCCGGGCCAGGGAAGTGTGGAAAATTGATCCCATCTACGAGTATATTTAGACTGACGACCTGTGTAATATCGCCCATTGAGATATCCTGCGCCTTTATTGTTTTTGTTCGTGATTAACCCTTGGTTTAATTGGATGCGTAGTGATAAAATCGCTTCGTGAAAACTTTAAAAGCGCTCTCCGCTTTTACCAGAAATAATTTATTTTTTTAGGTTTGCGAAAGATCAATCTTTTTTATCAATGTTCTTTTATTTTCTAAAAGTAAGAAAAAGATATAGAAGGTCCATGTGACTAGTACTAACTTCACTTACCAAAGCCCTAGTTTTTGTTTACTTAATGTGTGAGCTGTTAAAATATAACAAAGGCAGACTTATTTGAGGGGGGTACCTATAATCAAAATTGAAAGCTTAGAAGGCTAATAAAGAAAGAAAGCCGCCATGGGTGATGAGACATGAACGAAAGGTGGTGGATACAAATCTATTAGATCACAAAACAAGTAAGCGGCTGGAAAGCCGTTGCCACACAAATAAAATTAGAAGATTGTGTACCCACAAAATAATATGGTTAATGCTATTCCTCTCTTATCTGGAAAGCAGGAAAAATACAGCAGCGATGAAGCGATAATAGACCCTAGCAAAAAAACAGATAATACTACAAATACCAAATGGGGCTTAAGGAGAAGAACAATCGTAGATGCCTAAAAGATGTGCATGGGATTAATACTTAATAAAAAGTCGTTATCATTGGCTTAACATATTAGCACTTTCTCAATGAATGGAACCTTATTAACTACTGGCCATATAACCAAAAAACAGATATAAGGAGATGAGGTTGGTCGTTGATGCAGAAATAAATAAACCATCTACTTGCGTATTGATTAGACATAAAAACTATTGCTGACTTCTTCATTCAGCTTTGAAATGTGGCATTTTAGTGGCGGGGGAAAAGTGTTTTTCCATGAACATAAAATGTAGCCTTGCGAATATAATATGGATGAAAACTTTTCTATAGACATGCGGCTGCCTCAGAAACAAACACCGCAATAAAATGACGTTACACTTACAAGTTTTAATGGATTCTGTAACGACCAAACGATATTGGATATAATCAATATCTCGGTCCGAGTAAGGAGGGCGGAGAAGGAGAAAGCTGTGGCCCAAAAAGTCATCTGAACTTGAACAAATCATGGAATTTACTGCGTTGTTCCTGAACCTTTTAGCTTAAAAAGGTGAATTTATCGATAAAGCACGTGTTCTACACTCTACCTCCACACCCCTCCGTTCCTTACCGGAGTGTGAATATAAAACTACCACATCCTCCTGCCCATTTAGGCCGAGGCCTTTCAAACTCTACTCAAATAAAATATGGTCCTATCGTGAAATAAAGACTCGGGTTATACTCTTCGGAGGACAGTAAAATGTGGAGATGAACTTTGTTACCTTTTAAGCTGGATGGATAAAAGCTTAGGATTTTCGCAGACTGGGCTTTAAAGGAATGAAAATGTGGTTTTATTAGGTCACTCAACATTCTAAACAAAAATGTATTATGGAATAATAAATTATATATATATATATATATATATATATATATATATATACATATACATATATTTCCCTTGAAAAAGTTAAGCGTTGAATAACTTTAAATTCATGAACTTTCGAACTTCAAAGTGGTGGGGTCCCTTTATTATTAGAGAAAACAAAACCAAAAAGTGAAGATGATTCAAATTATTTATCTTTTTACTTTTCCTACAGCCCACGTTTTACGTTTTGAAATATAAGGTGTTCGGGACTCCGGCTGAAACTTCGCCCCATAAAAAGTAACCCTCCCTCATTTCGCTTCATTACTACACCACCCTTCTCAGGTGAACTCGCTTTATCGATTTGATTAAAATATGCACTCTACCCAAAGATTCTTTTCTCGAGAAAAAGCGAACAGTGTGAAGAGCTTTTTTTAATAAAAAAATATTAGGAAAAGTATTTATCGAGATTCTTGGAAAAGAGGTAATAATTTGCATACAGGGAACCAAAAGAAGTATATAATAGCATGTTTGAATAATATAACTGAGAAATTTGGTTGAATAGTTGGTAGTGACTTGTATAAAACTGACTAATTTCTTTAATGGATTTTTTTTGGTGAATCAATTTCATTAAAAATTCAATAAAAATACGTATTATTTAAAAAGGTAAACCTTAAATCCAGTGATTTCACGCTCGTAAAGTCCGAATCGAATCGAAAACATATCGAAAAAACGTTTTATTATTTATAACCGCAGTTTTTCATCTGTTTTATGAATACAAATAAAACAGAGGTAATAAAATGCGAAATCCTTAAAAAAGGAAACCATAACCTTGACTTGTTTATCGCCACCGACCGGTAGGAGTTGTATCTCGAATTCAGATATTCGCAAGGAATTTATTATTTTTCCTATTTACGGATTTTCTCAGCTCACATATGGCCCGCAACATTGGAGCGTTTTGTTTTCTTAAAGCATTTGTATGAAGGAACGAATTATTTTGAATAATTTGCTTATAGTTTGGGGAGGCTAATCAAATAATAAAGCTAGAAGGTACTAATGCTGTTTGAATTTTGTGTTTTTTCTTCAGCCAACATTACAGGTGGCGTTGCTGTATCCATCATCCAAGAAAATTAGCAAAAAAAATCCTTGTGTAACAGTTGGGCATGCCATGTGACGGGCATGGTTAAGACGCTCACTACGAATCCTGAGGTCACGGGTTCAAATCCTGGCGTGCGCAAATACATTTTGTTGAATTAATATGTGTTATTTCACATCTAATTCATATAAAATAAAACAAAGTATATTTGCGGTACCTTTCAGACAACTATTGAGAATCGAAACGTTACTTGAAATGGCTTAAGCCGTGTTTGGTGATCAGATATGAATTGCCAAGAACTTGCCCTCTCCACTAACTTTAGCTTCACAACATACCCCAATTGGAGATGCCATAGTCCCACTGGTTTCAGTCGGTTGGGATCAGTTAGGACTCTTGTGCGATATTCACTATAATTTTTTTGAAAAGTACACAATTCATATTATTTTTTGTGGGCTATAGAAGACGCTCGGTTACCTTTACGAATTTTAATGAAATTTTATTGTTGCCATGACCAGGACATATGCATTAATAAATATTTGCTCTTGAGATGTGGGTCGAAAATTTAATGTAAAAACTTAGTTATAGAAATTGACAAGAGAATAGAATATTTCACAATTCCAAATATTTTCTATTGTGATTAGTACAAAACATGCATTTAAAACAAATTGTTAATCTATTTTTTTAAATAACAGTGTGAGTGAATCTGAAATTTATCAGTGGGATAAGCATCTACAACAGAATGTTAATATGGTTTTGCTTACAACGTAGTCTCTATTTTTTTTTGATAAAATTGAAAACTATAACTAGAAAAGAGTCATGGTTATTAGCAAAGTACATGGGAGAAAGAGCGAGCATATGCAAGTGAACTTTTCCCAGTTTATGCTGTCTTATATTCTGTGCGGAGCCTTTGTAGAGGATGGAGGAAGTGAACCTTTACCACGAAGAGACCCGTGCTATAGGAGAAAGTTAACACAAATCACGTTATTTGGCGTGAGAGTTAGAATTCCTGGCAACAATATAAAGACTAACGTACAAGCATACTAAGTGATTTGTTCCATCAGCAAAAGAAGCAGAACAAAAAATTAACCTACGCTGTGCCTTACCCACAAGATCCTTTACTCCCCGGGGTGTTAGTGGGGTTTGTTTCAGGGCGGTAGGTGGAGGGGGTCTGGGGATGGCATGTGAGGGGGGAGGGGGAAGCTGAACCAACACGAGACGAGCAAAACATTGGAAGGGTATCGACCGTGAAAATAATGACTGCCATCACACCCCACATACGTCCACCCTGCATCAGCTATTGGAAACCAGCGCAAGGGTTAATCCAGAATTAACGATTGTCATTATCCGATACAAGAAAAACAGCATTTAAACTATATAGTACTAGGTCGCCTAGAAAAATAACAATGTATTTGAATTTTTTAGATATAAATATAAACATTAATGGACAACTAATAGTACAAAATTTTATATCGGTGAAAAGACCTTGTGGAGATCAAAAATTAAAATAAAATGTTTTGCGTGTAAATAATGGTTAGGGACGTAATCCCGGTGAGTTAGCACAAAATGTACACTCAGTTAGTGATAATATATTTCTGAAGTGTGGTTCGATATATTTTTTTCTAGATTTGTGAAACCGTGACACAAAAAAATCGCTGGGCAGTGGAATGAAATAAGATAAAAATCTTAACGCAGGATGTGGCAAGTCCTTATTTGGTCCTTCGGAAGTGATTTGAACTTTGACACAAAGCCGGAGAGAGCCCATTCTTCTTGCTTACTGACTCAATACACCGCTTCCGGAGGTTGTGCTTCATCAGTATGTATCACTCCCAAATCACGTTTGACGATCGCCCGTCCGAGTAGCGCCAACATTTTTGGGATTTTACGTAAGTTCTCGGGTTAGTTGTTCGAACTGCTGGAAACGTAAAGGATTCAGCATAAAAGTGAAACCGAAATAACTGATTAAATTTTTACTTCTATTTTAAACTAGTAGTTACCACTCGAATTTGCCGAGCTTAATCACTGTTGACAAATATAGACCAAACAATATGGCGACTTGTCTTATTTTTCACATTTAATCAATGTTTTATTAAAAAAGTATTTTAATTATAATAAAAAAATATATTTGAAGCCCCATTGCTCACAATCGAAACGAAACTGCGAGCTGAAAATAATTGTAGTCCTAAGAAATTTCAAGTAATCGAATTTTTTGTGAGACATTTTCGTCCGCCATGCTAGGGATATCCTTGTGGCGGATGAAAATCACTTATTGATTGGACAGATATTGTAAAAGTCGAAGTGGACAGAATGATATATTATAAAAGACTTTAGTATAAATCAGAATAAATAAAAAAAAAACATAAAAAGTGTTTAAAAGAAGAATATTTATTACTACGTACTTATCTACTATAATAAAGCAAAAAAAAAAACAAGTGAAATAATAAAAGTAAATAAAATAAAGGTATTTTGAAAATGTGACTTAAAAAAAAATAATACTAATGCACATAACGAAAAAAATACACAGTTAAATAGAACAAAAGCCAAGAAAAATATTAAAAAAAAAAAATTAATTAATAAAATATATCGGAATTGTGCTTGTGAAAGCTCCACACAATTTTTATTTAATTTTATTTTTACCCTCGTAGATAGAAACTGGTGGTACTAAAATGTGAAAAGTATTAAATATGAAAAGTGTTTGAGTGATTAATGAGTAGAATGTATGGGTAATATGATTGGAATAAATTGTAGATTTAATGATCATGTCTTTAGAAAACAGTTTTTTTCCTTTTACGAATGTTATGCTTTGAATTCAATATTTACTTGGTACTAGAACAAATACACACCTGAAATGGCGCTATCCGGGATAACATTACGGTACGAAGTTCTTTTTTGACCACCGGCAACGTTCGTTAGTCCTTCTTTTGACCGCCTGCACACTAAGAAGATCTGTGAAATGTTTACAGGGTTTGTTTTAAACATATTGTATTAAAAAAAGAATCATTTCCCAATAATTGTTATTTGAAGGTTTAAACTGAAGAAGTCAATCATCACGACAAGATCTCTGTCCCTCCTTCACCATTGTAAAATATTCTGCAAGTGGCCTTTTCCGCGTACGGGCCATTACGCATCTGGCGACTCCGCTGATGGCAATCTGTTCGTAGAGGAGGTATTCCGCAGGGGGTTGAATAATTCGGGTTTAGATGCAATCTCGAGCGGCGGACAAATGGGCTCGCGGTGAAAGAACCGTGGTATCGGCCAATTGGTTGGGCCGGCCGGGGCCATTTGTAACCGTTGGGACCACTGTTGAACTGCCGAGGCCACCGATAAAAATGATCCTGAATTTTCATGTGATAATGAACAAAGATCGCGAATTTGCATGCCCGACGTTTTCGGGAAGACGCCGGTACTTTGACCTTAAAGAATTAGCTTTTATTAATTTCATTACTCTTGGGATACAGAGTTAATATATGGTTTCGAAAATAAGTATCTTCGTGATAAAATATATAAAAAAATAGTACAAACACATTTATGACGAAAACACGGTTGTGTTTTAACCGGTAGGATTTTTTTTATAACATTAAGTGATGTAAACCGTATGTTGAAAAATTATTTTAATTAAATGTGAAACTTATTTGATAATGATCTAGGTAAAATATTTTTTTTTCAAATGTTACCTATTTTTATGCGACAAAGTGAAAACATACGGTTACTTAGATTCGACTGACCAGAAATGTATGTACCAATAGGCGAGAAAAATGAAAATATATATTTTTACGATTCCTCTACATGAGAGAGTTCGGTTTTTACCCATGGCTGTTTTCAACTGCATTTATCTCGGGAATGCTGGGTATCTGCAGCCTTAGTTCGAGAAGGAATATAGCATTACTGCTTTTGGCTCATCAACTCTTGAACGGTGTACTATTAATGCCTGACATTCTGGCTGAAATTGGATTTTATGTCCCTGATAATTTCACGCGAGGCCGTCAACACAGGCTTCTGTTTCTTCCCAGGCGCAGAACTAACTTACCAATGGTGATGCCCCTGGGAAGACTTATTAGGTTAATTAACTGCCTTGCAGGGAATGTGGATATTTTTCATATGACTTATAACAAATTTAGGCACGAATTAGCTATAAGGTGCAAACTATATTGTGTACTTCTTGAAACCTATTTTTTTGTTTTTCAACTGCTTTTTCCCTATTTTTACATTTTATTTTTGTATAATTATGATTACTATTGTTTGTGTTTATTTGCAATGTATTGGTGTAAAACTGTTTTTACCAAAATAAATTAAAAAGTATAAAAAAAAACATTTTTATACAAAACAATGCATTTAAAAGTTAAAGTGTTCTCGTATTTTTTTATTGCACTTCTCACTAATAACTTTACACACAAAACGTGTCTTTTTGAGTAGATTTGTATTACTCGCCGAAGCTATTTTCTCAAAAGTCAAATCACTTTGTATAATCGTAGTGGCCGTAGAATTGATACGTGACACAAGTTTGTTCTCAAATTTCGCCTCTTTTTTATTCCTTGGGAATGTAAAACTAATCGCTAGGCAGGGGACCAGCCCCGAAAAAATAAAATCCTAAAGGAAAGCCATAAAGGAAAGAGGGCTGGTGAATTTAGCGACGAATCATGCGCTAGATTAATCCCGTGCGCTGGATTAGAGGATTAAGTGAGACCGGAGATTATACATAAATTACTCCAGACATGTCTAATTGGTTATATTGGGAAAAAACGGTGAGCAACTTCCCCGAGGAAGGCTCTTTGCACTGAAATGGATACGTGACGTCACGGGTCCATTCTTTCTCTTGGCCCACTGGACTAACACATGCGATGCTTTTATGGTGTTTCATTCAATGGTTTTTTGTTTTGATTTTGTTTTTGGACTGGGTAATGGAGAAAATAAACACATGGCGAACTGGTTCTCAAAACAAGATACATAATTCCATTTTCTAGATGTTATATTCTAACTTATTTCGGCAACGTTACAAATTTCATATCTCATCTCATTTTATAAAAAAAGCGCTTCCACCTCTGAAAAACTGATATAATAATTATAAAGGTTGTTGAAATGAAGCAGTAACTTTTTTGACTCAACACTTCCTGATTGCCCGGAGCCAGTGGGACTATGGCATTTCCAATCAAATTATGTTGTGAGGCTGAATAGAGTGGGGAGGTAAGTAGATAAAAGCGAAAGAGGAAGGTGAGGCTATTCAGATCTGGTCACTAACCACAACTAATGTCATTTAAAGTGACGTTTCAATTCTGAATGGCGTTCTTTCACCAGAGCGATACTTAAAGTATCTACTACTCTGGAACGTGTCGCAAACGCAAATGAATTATTTTAAATAATGTGTGACAACACACAAATTCAATTACATTTATTTGGGCACGCCGGGCCTCGAAACCGCGGCCTCTGGATTCGTAGTCGAGTATATTAAACGCTTAACCATAAAGAGTGCAGAGTGTAATCACAAATCTCGATGATGTCAGATTAAAAGCAAGGAATTAAGTTAATCAAGCGAGTCCAGAGATAAATCGATGATGTTAAGATTAAACATTTTTTTCGGATGCATGTATTTGTTTGCGCTGCGTAGTCAGCACAAAGAATTAAAATCTTTTTCAAATAAACCGACTATAAAAAAAAACATTATTTTATAAACATGCTTGCTTTCAAAGTAGAATGTAAAGCAGTAATTTAAATCTTGCGAAAATATCGTCTGAATACGCACTCGGCTAAATTCGCCCCCCGGCGCTGCGAAGGAAGTGTTGAGAGTGGGGCCGCCAACGCGAGGTGGAAACTTTCCAGAGATTGAGGGAGAACGTACAATCTACCAGCGACGTAAACACAACGTACCCATAACGTACCTAAGACGCACGACGTACGCACATTAGACGGAGGATGTATTATTCAGGCGTCAAGTTTAGTTGAATCCAATATATAAGCGCATGTGTTGGTACTTCCACAGCTTGCCCCGGGAAGTGGAGCTTCTCAAGCTTTTTATCATTCAAATGTTGCTTCGGATACGTAGAGAGTGCAGAAAACAAAACGTCTCAAGACAAGAGAATGGGTATTATTAATATTTTCAATGTTATCTTATTAAAATGTACTATATCTGAACTGTTCAGAATGCTACCTTTATTATCCCAGTTTTTCAGGGATTTTTCTACACGGTTTTGATCTGCCAAAAGTAATAATCTTATCGTCGCTGGAAAGGCAAAAGGGTTAAAGCTAGACTTTGGTAAAAAAATGGGTTAAATATGCAGTTTTGATCAGTTTTTTTTCTGCATCGAATGTTCTGACTCTCGTTGGATTTTAAAGACTTTTGTGGTCTTTCAACCATCTAAAATATATTTATCATTTGGGAGAAGGCTTGACTCAAACGACACAAGTTTGTGACTTTTTTTAGCTTTAGGTAACTCAGTGCGAACATTACATGAGTTAACTTTTTTTTTCAAAATGCAACCAGGTACTGAAGACTTATGAATTTTATTGTAAAACAAACAAAACTTCAAAGTGCTCTGGTGTAAATTTAGCAAAATGGGGCTTCAGGCCTTTTGCCTTTCCAGAGACGGTGTGTAAAACATGTGTCCATAACTGGTTTTAAATAGTTAAAACGTGAATCAAAACGATGAATATTCATTTTATGGACAAATAACGTATATACTACTTTGTACCTGCAAGAAAGGGATAATGAAATGGTCTGTAAATAAAGAGCGGATAGTCGGAGAAAGAAGTGTCAGGAAAAAATGTGACCTGCATTTTAAATGTCAAAAGAAGACGTCCCGAGAATGTACGAGATGTTAGGAACAAGTGCATTTAATACTTCAGTCGGTTCATACCAAGGATCAGATAAAATAAATAAAGTTTTGTATGTTACAAGATACAGATGAAGGAAGAAACGCTTGCGCAAAAGAGAGTTGTGTGGAGTTCTATTCTCTCTGTCGCGATGATTACTTCAATAAAATTATTATGAAAGTTAGATACAATAAATAAAGTGATCTTAGTTTGAGAAGCCACTCTTCCAAAATTTATGAGTGAGTGTTCGCGTCACACTTTTCCCGGCGCCTATTTGCATGGAAATTCCCCGAAACCATATCAAATATTCGACCAAATATTAGCTCACCTACTTAGGTAAATCTTTTGCACGCAATATATATATATATGATATTCCTAAATTATGCACTCGTCAAGTCAGGGGTCTGCGTGCGTCTGACGGGAGCTTTCTCTCCGCCCCGGCCCGGCTCGGGGCTGTACGAGTATATCAAATGGGTGTTTGCGAACCCGCGACGGTGATGTGCCCCAGTATTTGTAGCGCGTATTGTGGAGTGGATATATTTACTAGGATCTTACGCAAACAGCTCTGGATTTGGGTTCATACATTACATGTTATTGTTCTTGTACTATTCTTCAATTCTGTTATGCTTTGTCATACAGGGACACTCGAGGGTTTAGATATATTATATATACTCGTACATGTAGCTTCGTTTATAAAAAAAATAGAGTCCTGACGTGCGCACCGATAGAAGGAACCTTCGGTTCCTTGGAACGGTGTGGGAAAGTGGTGGGTCCCCTAGACTGTTCTTGTGCTAATGATTTAGAGTTCTTTAAACATTGTTCAAGAAGATTGTCTTTTAATGGTTTTAAGTATTGTTTTTAAGAGAGTGTCTGTGGCAGAGCGGCAAAATAGCTAATCTTTTTCGCTTTGGATACATAGGTCGCGTGTTCTAGATGTATTGTTTATATGGGTTCATCCGTACAAAAAAAATATAAAATAAAAATATTTTCACATCGTACCAAACTAAAAGACGCTTCCAGCATCATGTTGATAAAATACAATTATTTAGGTTATTACTAATCTAGATTAAGACGAGTTTTAACTAAATTTAGTAACCAGATAATAAATTTAACTTCACAAACTTCTTCTTCCCCATCTCTTGTCCAATCCACAACCTTCAGCCTTGAAACATTACCTAAATTTAGACGCCACAATCTTACAGGCACCAGGTAATTGATGCCTTTATGAGAAAGATGGTACGACATAAAAATAGCGTCTCGCATGAGGTTCCAATTTTAAAACTAAAAATAAATTTGAATGAGATTCTTTAACAATTTATGACGTGGTAATTGTTTCTCAAAAAATTGAAAATAGTGTATTTCATTACCAGCTCTTTAAATACTACTCAGTGAACAGTGAATAGTCCCTAATAAAAGTTTCTTACTACCTGCTTGCTACATATGAAGAAACAAGGAACGCTGGGGTGCTTTAAGGACCCCGTACGGCTTACGTTTACGGCCACCTGTGCGGTAGTTTCGCCACCAATCAGAACCAGTATCTCAGCCCATATTGTCTCCCAGTGGAAATATTCAGTTTATTGTTGTTAAGCCACCATTTCTTAAGGGTCCATAAAGTATCCGATTGTCAGCGTGCAGCCTGCCTCAAATGGGGTCGATTAAAGTAATCGAAATTGTTTGCAGACCCCAGCGCCGTTAAGGGGTTAGGCATTCTGCTCCAGTGAGTGTTGATAAGAGAAATTTATGAAAGTATTAAACGTTATAACCGTAGCGTAATAATGGCAGTAATTGCTTTATTTGATGTTTATCAGGGGTCGGAGAGTTTCATCAAGAATCGAGGGTCATTCCGAATATATGCCGCGTCATTATACCGGAATTAAATACCCTCAATAATCGTTAAAGATAACTCATAATCGGAGTTTAATGAAGCTAAATTTAAGCAGTTTCAAGAGCTACCAGATATTTTAATAATTTGGTTGTCCAAATTAAAACTTTCAGAATATTTTTTTTGTAAATGGCAATTCTTAACATTTTTAAATTTCTGTACCGAAATCCGTCAGAAAAAGAATATGCTTTCGCATACTGAATGATATACGAGTATATGGTAGATTTTCTTTCTATCAATTATTACAAATATGAAATTATGTAAAAATATGCAAGCTGTCGATTTTTACGATTCTGTTCTTTTTTAGAATGTATTAAAAAGCATGAGCTTTTTGCTTTTCATACACATTTATGAATATGCAATATTCAGTGTTTTTACTTCGACAACATTGCTTGAATCTAATGTACTCAAGGTACTCAATTTAACCCATATAACAATGACACGTTTTCAGAATTCAAAAATGTATGTAACCGAATAAGATAAGCGAAGAAAAGTTTTCATCTGATGTGTTTAATAAGCAGCTCTTCTTGGGTCCCACGACAGCCCCCGCTTATTAAATTTCCTCGAGCGTCTCCCCATGTATCGTAAATTCCAAAAGCCATGCGATTTTTAAAGTCGCTATCGCTCGGGTATGCTAATGACGTTTGTTTTCTCTTCTGAGCAGTTTGGGCATAGCGTAATGCATTTGGGATCGTGGTATCTTTTACCTCTTCTGTTTTCCCGGTAGGTCTGCTTTCCCCGGGGGCAGTTAAGCTTTTTAAACTGGATTTTCTGTTAACATTACTGGCACAAAATGCCGGCGGATGGCAACATCTGCTGTATCCCTTCATCTCGTCGCAGCCACTTCACCCTCCTGTTCTCTTGATAACCAAGACGGCAACTGGGCTCTCGGAACTGCGGAGTCATCTCTCCACACTGTTTACGCGTCTATACATAGCGCGCTTTAATACAAACTTTTTGCGGATAAGCGCTATGTTTATTTAAATAAGCTTGTCCCTTCTAAAAGCAAGGAAAACCCGAAAAAATAACATCGTATTTTTTTTCACGAGCTGCCTGTAACGTGAATCTAAGCACCTCCTTAGAACACAGCACGTGCAGACATTGTTATTTAACAACCAGCTACAATATTATTTCATCAAAACAATAACACTAATAAAAGCCGCAAAAGTACGCCTATTTCGCGATGTGGCATCGTTTCCTCCAACGAATTACACGAAATTCAATGAACTAGAAATGCCCCGGCGAATGCTCCATATACTGTCAATGAACGTCGTAACACAAAACATGAGCCATAAAACATTCACCGCGCGCTCGGCACTCTCTTACATTTTAACGCATTGCGAGAGAGAACGCGTAGCTGCGTTGTCCCCGATAACTATAAAAATGTAGAGGCAATATATTTTTGTTATTATGACCTCCGAAGCTCAGGAAAGAATTCGGAATATCTAGAAGGAATTGTGAGGCATTTTCTCGGAATGGAGCAGGAAGGATCAGGCTAAGAGTAGGGTAGGCGAGGTAAGCACGTACAGCTGTTTGGATACGCGACCAGCAGAACTATTCGGAGGGGTGCGAGCCGGCACCTCCCTGGTGCGGCCGGCCTCTCCCTGTACCCTGCAGCCACCAGGCCGAGGGTGCTGGGGATAGGTCAATGGAGCATGGATAAAGTATTGGACTACCGTTACTTACGTTTAATGTTTGCGTTTCGTGTTACGTTGCTGTGCGTATTGAAAGCCAATGGCCGGACTTTATATCGATGGAATAAATTAGAATTTTCAACAAAATTAAGATTACTTCTACAATGTAATGTTCGATTGAATTGGTGGAATATGTACTTATCAAACCATTATTACGCTGTATAAGGGAAAATGCTACACTATTTTCATGATGTAATTTGCTTAACAAATCTCTGAGTAAAAAAGGATTTTTTATTTATTTAAGTTAGTGTTAAGCAGAAATATCGATTAATGTTTTACCGTTGTACTGATGGCAATATTCAGTTTCATCAGATAAAAGTATAAACTATTTGCAGTCTTTAACCCGGGCTCTGGGCTTGTGTACTGAGTAGCGTACAACGGAAGCTGATTAGTTAGGAGAGAAATGTTCCCAAAACAAGCAGAGTTAAACGCTGGAGGCGAGGTGATGGGGTTGCCTGAGAGATAAGAATTGGCCATAAACCCGCTGAGACAATGTCTCCATCAAACCAAGCGGAGTCAGCAGATTACATCCCTCAACGAGGGTGAATCTTGTCACCCTCCACTATTTTAAAATTATTAACGTTGAAACTTATTTGCGAAAAGTTATGACAGTAATTTAGTCCAAATGCAGTCAGTGCACTGTCAGAAAAAATCAACGGTTTATATTTTATACAAGTATTTAATTTATCTATTATTACTATTTTTGTAAGTGAACACGTTCTTGTGAATACAACTTTTTCAAAACTACTAGGCGCGCCGTTTCAAGTATCTCGGCTTCTAGATTTCGCATAGGCTCCATTCAATCTATTGTCTCGTCTGTAATTATAGTCGGAGAAATTTCTCAAAGGTAAAACAGAAAGCGGCATCATACAACAAATTGAACGCAGTCAGCGCGGCTCCGCTCACTTGTCAACTAGCAGAACTAGTGGAAGTAGTGGAACTGTGGAACTGTAGAACGCTGAAGTGTTCTTGTAATGAAAACGGTAGACATCTACTATTACAGCGGAACTTCGGCTGACACCGGTCCTAGCCTATTTAGGAAGTAGAAGTACTCGTCTAAACGAAGGAGACCTCGAAATACCCAGAGTCTCGAGTCCCTAAGTTTGGAGATATAAATATGATATCTCGGCCTCGTTAGCGATACCTGGGTGCATTCCGGTGGAAATTGCAACACGAACCTCGGAAGGAGCGGTTCGGGCGCGGGCGGCAGGCGGCAGGTGCCTCCCACCTCCTCTAGGCACAGCCGTTTGCTGCCGAGTGCATTCAAAACGTTGTTTATGTTTTCACTGATCGTTTTTGTCGGTTAATAATTAAGGGTTGGATTAAGCATGGCGGTAGTGTTCATTGAAGTTACCGCAGTTTAGCTGCAATTTAAAGAAATACCTTTTCATAATTATTTTTTGTTGTTGATACTTTCTTTCTGTCATCCTTTTCTTTGAGATTGTATTTTAAATGACTGCACGCATTAAATATGACCACTATACTGGTAAAATGTTGAAAGTGAAATAAATCAGAAGAAAAGCGCGCTTTCCGTGGATCAAGCCGGGTATTAATGAAGCCATGCTCCTTGCAACTTGCCACTTTGGTTTTACTACATTTTCGACACCGCTCTGCTCACCAATTATAACTTTACTCTCCGAGAAACGTTTTGTTTACATAGCATGCTGAAATCAATAATTCTAAACAAATTGTAAATACACTCAACATTTGTTTTAAGAATCTGTTGGAATGGCGGATAAAAAAAAACGATTGTTTTATATTTGTTTTTTCGGCTTTAGAGCGTAGCTTAAAGTCAAATAAATTTGCAAACAGAAACAATATCCTTTTAGCCGGATCCAGTGAAGTAAGAAAGCATTGTTGTTATATCTCGTGCTTCCGAATTGCAATATTATACAGTTTGTTCATGGTTTCCAATGCGGCCCGATTTACATGAGGCGGTGGGTTATTCAATGCTCGCAGCAAGATCCCAGACCCAATGATGTCAAAACAATGCACTTTCATCCCCGTTCAAGAGGAAAATGCGGGAAATATATTGCCGGGATCGAAGCGAGTATTGAGTTCGGATTCTTTATGTCGACAGGTAATGGTCAACTAAGGAAACGGAAGGAAATAATAATAACTTAAGGTTCAAACTGGGAGTACATTCTTTCGTAGCCTTTTCAAAATAATATTCCTGGCAAAATAATACGCCAACCTCACTCAACAAATATTAATATCTATACACAACGTGTAGGTACGAATACAATAAGGCTACGATAGCATTTCAAACATTATTAAATTACGTTTTTCTTTTATTATTATGTATATATTTTGATGTACTTTACACGTACGTTCAAATTTTATGTATGTGTATACAAATACGTTATAGGTTTTTTATAACTATATTAAATACAGCGCCCTTGAAGTTATTTTTCACAAAAACAGCGCTATACAAAATTATCCAAATATTATTATTTTTAAACGGGTTTGAACCTTTTTTTATATCTACATAATGTAGAAATGTACATAGTTAGTGTGTTTCACAACCATTTTTATATCTACATAATGTAGAAATGTACATAGTTAGTGTGTTTCACAACCATTTTTATATCTACATAATGTAGAAATGTACATAGTTAGTGTGTTTCACAACCATTTTTATATCTACATAATGTAGAAATGTACATAGTTAGTGTGTTTCACAACCATTTTTATATCTACATAATGTAGAAATGTACATAGTTAGTGTGTTTCACAACCATTTTTATATCTACATAATGTAGAAATGTACATAGTTAGTGTGTTTCACAACCATTTTTTTAGGTTATTGCACAAGAGTCCCAACTGGCTGGAGCCAGTGGACTATAGCATTCTCAACGAGGGGGATATTGTGGGTTGAAGGAGGTGAAGAGAGTAAGGAGATGGAGAAGAGGAATATCGGGTAGTACTTTACTAATCAGATATGATAACTTAACACAACTAATGCCATTTTAAGCAACATTTTGGTTCTGAATGTCGTTGTTTAAGCATGAAATAATGCTTTTTTTTTACCTACGCTGGGTTTCGAACCCGGGACCTCTAGGTTCAGATGCAAGGATATTAACCGCTCGGCCATGGAAGTCGTCATTTAATTGCGAACTATTAAAAAAAACGAAATATCACGTCGTTTAAAGTCTGCCACATACCTCTTTATTGGCACATACTCCTGGCTTCAATAACATTCATACATACTCTTCTGCTATACTGACTTTTGACATGGCCCGACTTAAGTATTCGATTCATTTGATCCTGCCATGTTTTTCTCGGACGTCTTCGACTCTTCTTTTATTTATTTTTATTTACGTCTTAATTTAATATATTTGCTAATTTTTACCTTTGAAAAATCACGGAATGTGGCTTGACTTGCCAAGAAAAAAACATAAGTTGCTTAATAAACCCATTTCAAATATAAAACAATGTCTGCTAGAATACATTACAGGTAGATACTATATTACGTAGATAGAGATTTGAAAACATTTTTTATTTATTTTAATAATTTAAAAAGTTCACACATGTACTCGTACGTACTCTATAGGAAATTATTTATAGGTAATGACTATTCCACCCAGAACTGTAATAATTTTGAAAACAAGCTCTGCATATTAATTATTATAATAAGTATTTAGCTTCTACTCGACAGCTTCATGTCTCCTTGCGGCATGTACCATTAAATCCCATTTACAGTGAGAAACAGGGGCGCGACGAGCCTCGATTATTATAAAAATCAGCGAGACGAAAAGATAAGGATTTTATAGGCGCCATTAAAAAACAGACAGCGCGGCGGAAACGCGAGAATGTCCTGAACCCACTGAGGAGGCATTATTCAAACCAGACGAAATGCAGCTTTTGCAGGATGCTCTTCAAACAAACTGCTAAATGTAAGTAAAAATAAAGGCTTAGACTCTTTTATTACTAAAGGCAACAACGCTTTGGTTTCGTTATATTATTTTTAAATATCTGTGTCACTGAAGAACAAGAGTTCATTTTCAACTAGTGTTCATTTTTACAAAAAATGATTTTAAAATTAAAAAAATATAAATTTGGTGGTATTATACTGAGTTGTTCTGGATTGCAGGTTACAAGGTGATAATAGTTAACCGTTGATAAGAGGAGACACGGTAATAAGATGATCTATTAAAACAAAAATTACGAAAAAAAAAACTATTAAAAGAAAGTATAAAAAAAAACATTATCTCTAATTCAATATGCATTATAATCGAAGTTTTTTGTGCAATGTAGCTCAACATTAATTAGTAACAAATATTATTTTTTAGTTACTTAACATCTAAGACTTTGCAAAACATTTTCACTGTCATTCTTAATAAAAATATATCATATTTGAAAAAAATATATCATACTCTTTTATAAAATTTTCATAATGGATATGATGTACTTAAGCAGTATCTATATTTGTGATGAAAAATGCTGAACATCACTCTACCCAAACACTTTGTGAAATGTGGAAATTTCAAGAATCAAAAACATAAATTATTTGAAAAAGAGATCTCGTCTCAATGTCAACATCAATTATTATCATAGATTTGAGAGGTCTTTCGTAAAAACTCGCAATAATACAACTCGCCGAATAACTTAATTATCAATCATCCAGAAGCACCCACCGGCGCTGTATACAAGTAGACTTTAAATAATCTCACAATTGCTGCCTCACAAATCCGCCGCATGATTATTTCTGTTTGTAAGCAGCTTTACAAAAGAAACAGGAAGAAAATTTTCAATTAGGGAAAAAAAAAACAGAGCAATATAAGTTCAGAAAGATGAATGCTTTTTAGAACGAGGGGGCTTAGCTGTTTAAAATTCAAAGCAATAATATAGCACCATTTACAAAGCACTCCGGCAAAAGTAACGCCAAGTGTTTTATTGAGTGAGACGTAATGTATGAAGGACTGTCATTTGGCTGGCAGTTGGCAGTTGGAAGTTGGCAGTTGGCAGGAAGGAGTGAGGAGTATTTCGGTCTGTGCGAGGATAATTATCAAATTTCATCAAGCGCAAAAACGAAACGATAATTATGTGTCGAGGTATAATACACTTCAGTGTACATAAGCCACTTTGCTTTTATTTTATACATATATGATCAGAATATTTACTATGTAAGTACTTTCATCCAGACCCAGATTTGTAACATTGTTTCATTTGTTTAGGTATTGATTTCGTTTAACGGTTTAAATAAAACGTTAGGGAAATTTAATGCAGGACGCAGGGTAACAAAAAGCTAAATCCAAGAAACACAAAATGTGTTTACGTAATAGCTATAATCGAATACAAAAGTATACTATAAAAAATCCAATATGTATTCGAATTCAGGCTGTCCACGTCCTTCCGACCTAATGGTATCCAATTTCAGCATTGCCAGCTCCATTCCTTCTAGAAACAAGCACCGACATGGCACACTGACCTTTATGGGAAACAAAGGCGAAGAGGACAAGAAGGGCACCCCTTCTTTAATACGGAGATTCCCTAAGCAATGAGACACTAGGAGAAAGGCATCAAACAATAGCACCGTGTAACCCTTGGTGATGAACAAATGCTGGAACATTACTGAGAAAATGTCGTGCTTTGATAGGAAATTTGAATTGGAGATCTGAAATGTTGCGAAGGAAGCAGAGTTGAGCACACTCAATTGAAAACGATGTACACATAAAGCGGAAAACAAAAGACCCGCTGAGGCGGACCAAGCACCGCAACTCTCTTTGCATGAAAAGAGCAAAGACTCGTTGCTTTATCGCGGTGACTTCATTTCCACTATGGCCTAACTTTACATTTTTTGCTACGACCGCATCACAATTATTTAAAATGAATCCAAAGGAAACCGCGAGAGTTTAAACCTTCATTACCTTATTTACAAAATCAATAACATTAAATTTCGCCTGTTCCTAGTTTCGGAGTGTATTTTTATCTATCGACATGGTTTGAGTATTAAAAGTTCACTCGACTCCCGGAGTAGCACTAAGCTTTACTTACCTAAAAATCGCATGCGCGCGCTTCGTACTCCAACTCGGTAGCCACTTATTTAAACAAACAAATTCAAAACTGAAAGCAGTATTATAACTTTGAGATACGAAGTAAAGTGTTTATTTCATTTTGTTTTGGTTGATTGCTTCTTACAAATTTACACGTGAAAGGAAAGTGAATTTATACCAATTTGAATCAATTTAAATACCCCATCCTCGTTAAACAAATTGATAAAATTGAGAAGTTACGTTTCCCGTTCAAATTAAACTGTAAGTTTAATTCCTGCGGTATTTCCTGTAGATTCAAATATCGATGACCTTTGGTTCAATGACTTACTTACAATCAAAATCGCGAAATCAGAATGTAATGGGTTATGAAACTATTTCAACAAAATCAATTAATTGCCCGAAGCCTCAGTATTCACCCATTGAATAATGGGTTTTAATTTTAGGAAACGGCTCATAAAGAAATCATCTGGTTTTCCATCTAAGGATACGGTATTTAAGTCAAGCACTGCGAGCATGACATATAACGGTACAACATACAACCTTTGCTTTCTGGATAGGAGCATGTTTTAAAATTTTACTTCCAGCTTGGTTGATCTGAACGCTGGGACATTGCCAAAAGGAGCGTAGCATTGATTCCTTGTTACATCGCGATTAAAAGTAATAAAAAAACATGTTGGTGAGTGTCGAGGGTCTTAGACGGTGCTTGGATCCGGCGGGTCCTAAAGGTCCTTCGGGGTGTGTTTATTATTTCCATCTACTACCCGGCTCAAGGCGGCGCGGTGCCACGGGCTTTACGGAGGGCGGTAAATTTGAATTTGTATGAACAGCGCAGGGCCGAGAATGATGAGTGTTGCTCGTAATCTGTGAAAAAGCCCTTTAGCAGGATTTAAACATACTTTGCGTACATTCTCTAATATGGACAGAAAGAAAACAAACACATACTTGGGATGTAGCGCAGATAAAACCGGTCGGATTCTTTTGAGAGTGAAGTGTGTTCACACGGCCAGAGCGCGTTGTCAGGCTAAACGTATTGGTAAATACAGACCTTTATAATAATGATATTATCATTGCATTTCAGTGGAACAGTTTTGTGATATTTCCCTTAAAGTGCGCTCTACTATAAAAAAGTTAAAATGATGATTAATAATGCTATCCCATTCAGCGGTCATGTTCATAAAATACCCCCAAAGCGCTCCTCACGTGGTATCAAAAATAAAATAAATTATAGAATATTTGCGGAATGTTTCAGAGTGGCAGATACTCTCAGTAACGCCCTGATGAAAGACAAACATTTTGAATCGATACGTAACTTGAAATGGCTTTAGTCATGTTTGGTGACCAGAACCAAATACCCACGTACTTAGCCACCTTTTAATTTTACATTTCTTTCCCCTTCTTACGCCCTTCAGTCTCAAAACATGCCATAGTCCCACTGGCTCCAGATAGTGGGGAGCAGTCAGAGACTGTACTGCAGCATGCAGATTAAAAAATCATACTTCACATCGTTTTCATGAATATTAAACAAATATTTTTCCGAGAATCGATCACGTGGTCCCCTGCGCTGAAATAAACAAATAAAGTGGACCAGTCCCAAAATACGAATCCACTGGGAAATCAATTTGTTGTTAATTTATTAAAGAGCAACTTTTAAACATTTCATCAAAATTAATACTTGCAATTCAAATGTGATCAACTGAGGCCAATTTAAAAAAAATCTCAACATTAAGAAAATATGGCGAACTTAAGCCACACACCCCTCGGTTTGACAAAATAACGCCATCTCCCTGCGAAGAAATAAACCAACAATACCGGGGACGTGTTTATGCGAATAACGAGTAGGCAGGGGTATAAAAATGCAAGTTGCCTTACCTCTAGAGATTTGCAGGTTTCACAAAGATAAAAATAATCCAAAGAAAAACTCCCAACACTCATTCACATTTTTGCGACGCTCCAAGAACAAAGAAAGGGAAGGAAAATCTGTTCCCTTAAATTACATAAGATTTCTAAAAGACCCGGTTCTTTTTAGCGGAAACGAATTAAGAACAGCTTCTGTAATTTGTTATCTAAGAGATTAAAGCAAAAAGCTTTATGAATATGTCAGGTCTTATTTTCATGTGTGACTCTTCATTTTCAAAGTGAAATAAAAAAATAAATATACATTTGAATGTGTATTTTCCAAAATCAATGAGAAAAGAAAATACACACTTTTAAAGGAATAAAACAAACATTTACTTCTGTGAAGCAAACATATTTTTACAAAATTTTCTCTCTGAAAAACCCCAATTGATTCATTGAGGTTTAAAAATTGAAATAATCCTAGAAAAATAATATTTGGTGAGTAGTGGTTACATACATTAAATCGGGTCAGTACTTACATAACACTGAGGTTCATATTTATGCATGTGAATAAGGGTACCGGAGTTTATTCCCCTTTCATAAAACCCTTCACCGCAAACTATTTGAAATGGGCTTAGGGCTCAAGGATTACCAACACATCGCAAAAATACATGCAGGTAGCTATATGGTTGCACTGTTTTTGTATTTTGGTCTGGAACTTAATTCAATTTTTTTTTCATTTTCCCAAAGTTTTCACAAACGAGTATTGTCATATAAATTTATATATTTTTACGTGAATACATAATAGAATGATAAATTAAAATATTAAGCGATGGAAACCCATAAAAATGCTACCTATGTGTTGCTGATACAGAGAAAATGAACAATAAATACAGTCAACTTACGGGTTAAAAATTGAAAAAATTAAATCATTATAATGCATTCTAACATTAAATATATATGAATTAAAGGAAAAGTGATACAATCAATATTCATTTAGCGAAGACTTTATCTTAACGACCTTTTTGTGATATTTTTGTGGGTCTAAAAACAGAGTTGATAATAAGCTACAACATTCTATGACGAACAAAGATTTAGAGACGTTTACTTAGGGCAAAAGTATTCCAAGAAAATATAAATCAGGTTCTGTAAATAATTATTTTCCTCTACGTGAACCTCAGAGCTATAAAGGTTGAGGTTTATCCAAACTTTATAAATGGAATACAACAACGCTTACAGATCGTGTTCCGAGTGTAGGGAATCACACTTGTTTGTGGCAGGAAGAAACAATATTTTGGGAAGAAAAAAAATCCGCCACAGATTTTTTAGGAATCAACAAGTCTACATAGCAACCTGTTTCAAGGAAGAAGATTATTTTTGAACTTTATTAGATTTTATATTTTTTATTGAAGGTGCAGACATATTATTTTTAGTACTGTATCTATTTGTGTCCAGAAAGATATTGTCCCACGAACCTCTACGAAAAAAGGAAATAAATCATTAGTGTAGAACAGATCTGAAATATTTCCACTTATTCGGGAGAGCCACTTGACGTGTTTTAGTCGGCGGAGATTAATTTATTCTTATGATACTGCCAGTTTAGTTTCATGGAAATATTTTATGTTTATTATTAAACATAAAGATTAAATCGAGGTTTAAAATTAGTGTATAGACGTAAAGATAGGTTTATTTATTAAACAACGTATATTAACTTATCCATTCAGAGTAGTTGACACTATTAAGTTTATTTGTACAAAATTTAAAGCCGTAACGAATTTCGGTTTACTTTAAACATTTTATTGATAAAAAAAATCGTTGAAATATAACTGGAATTTACTTAAGTTATTTATAGAATCATCCCAAAAAAATAATTAAATTGATTCAGTGATTATAAAGGTGAGTAAAAGTAACCTACCCTTTGTTAATGCACACGATGTGGTTTAACTCTCAACTCAAACAAAGATTCGGTCGTAAATTACTTTTACAGCCTGAAACCGCAAATAACGGTGAAATTTGTAGAAGGCACTCATTTAGTTGTCAGTATAAATGAATAATAAAGTGAGCAACTTAACAAATCGTGTAGCATTCAAATTAATTTAATAATTTGTAAAAACATTTGTTCAGGTAAAAGCTCGTAGCATGCATAGTTTGCTGAAAAAGCTGTCAGCTAACGTGTTCGCGTGTTAAATAAAACATTAATTTGATACTTATTCATGTTTATTCAGCTATTCAATATATAATGTCATCACGCGAACCTCCATAATTGAAGTATTCACAACGACTTGTTGTCGTATAAGGATTGTGAAAAACTGTCATTTTAATACATTTGATGATTAAATAAAAGCTTTTAATGTTTAAGTGTCGAAGATACATTTGCTATTATTTAAAGATCACTATTATTTAGGATATATTTTTTTGAAAATAGAAATAAACTAGATACCGACTTACTACCAACTTTGGAAAGAGTTTATCAAAGTTCTACAAATACAGTAATACCATAATTAACGAAAATCACAATATTTTTATTAACTTATTTAATTTTTACTCTTATGCTGAATTATTCAACTAGTATAAGAGGTATCAAATTATTAGATTCTTGATACCCAACAAAATATCCAGGGAAATATTGATGTCAGACGAAGCAGATAAAATATGTCAATAAAGTGTTTTAAGTTTAATAAATGAAAATAAAATGGTAACTTTGTATAAGACCAAAGATTTTATTTTATATTTTTATGACCGAGCGGTTTTGCTTAGCCTAAGCATCATCAGGGTACAAAATTAAACCAAATAACAAAATATATAGTAAGAGGTTATATATACCCATACATGCAGTCATGAAGTACAATTAGCTTTTGTTAGTTAGCTTATTATAAACAGTAATTGCAAAGATATTATTTATTACAGCTGTTTTAAGTTTAAAAATACTTCAACGGATAGTTGATCTATCTGTACAAATAATGTAAATATTTTAAGAAATAGTGCTTTCACTATTAAATTCACAACAGTGTTACAATAATGTCAGAAGTAAAACAGCTGTCACTCGTAATAATAACAAACTGAACTAAAATAAACACACTAACAATATACAGGAAGCTCCGCCGCCTTCATTGCTTCCCAACTTCCCCAGCGACAGACCACCGTACAAACAAGCAAAAGCCATTATACCGACATAATGAGTGTCTGTCTTGGATGAAATTCAAAAAGGAAAAACGCCGTCTATTATCCGGAATTATAAGGTGGAGTGTGTACAAACTACTTAATAAGGCAGCATCGATCTTAAGTGGAGGCGATAAGAAAAACAAGAATACGACGTTGTTTCTTTATGAAAATCGCCCCCCTTAATCCGATAATTAAAAGGCTGCACGAGCAGCTGGTACGGCAATAACTTTTCCCTAAATATTGAATGTTCTACGACCCCGATGATGGATGAGAGAGCGGAGCACGCAAGAATTGATTATTAATGAATGATTGAACTGTTTTCCCATTTGGGCTACAGGCTACAGGCTACAGGCTACACATCTTTCCGGAGAGTAAGTAACTGTGGCCTTTCTTATCGTAACTGCTGTCACTCGGCCCGAAGTAAGCCTCTTCATCCAAACAAAAACACACATAACCGTTATGATTCTTTGTGGGATAGGATCCGACATTTTAGTGTTTCTTTCTATATTGACCCAAGAATAAATCTGATATTTTCAGGAACATGAATCTCAGATTTTTTTGCTGTGTAGAAACAAGCATTCGTGATCATATTTTCTTCGTAAAGTTTTTATACCAACAGAACTGGTTGCTTGGAGCGATTCTCAATATGCCATCTTATATAACATAAAATAATTTGTAAAAAGATAAATTTAATAATGAATAACAAATAAATAAAATACAAATAAACATAGTACATCATGACAAAATAACTTTAATTGAATTTGTTTCAAGGAAGTGTCTCCGCATCATCTGAATCCATCGCATATTGAAAGGAGAGTTGAGCCACTCAGATGCAGCCGCGACTATGACGTTGGTTGAGTTCCGTGTCCTGCCCAGAAGCTGGCTAGTCGGTGGCAAAAGCATTATACAGGCACTGCAGAACCTTGGAAGTTGCCTATAGGCATTGATGTAGCAAACCTTCAACTTGTCCTATTCCGCAACATCCACGAATCAATCTATAGAAATGTGTAACAATGTACACATCCCTTATGATCCGTAGAAAGTTCATTTTGAGCAAACCCGAGAGAAAGTCAGTAGAATAGAGTCACGGGTAGCAGCCACCCTTCTTCAGGTTAAGAATTGTTTTCCTAAAACCTCCTCAACATGAGGGAGTACTTCTCTTCGTGTGGGATCAAATTACCGACCCACCCTTCAAGCCTGCTCCGTACTGAGAAGTTGAATATGGAATGACCAGATCTAAATTTTCCTTCTCCATCCTAACTATCTTCAGCCACACAACATCTTCCACATAGAGATATCATAGTTCCACTGGCTCCCGGCAATAGGTTTTGTATCCCATTTTTTTTTGGTATATTGTTTCTTTTAATGTTATGACCATTATTGTTTAATAATGTTTTGATGTGTATTTTTCTATCAGCACTTATTTTGGGTGTTCCGCTGCTTTCAATGGATGAAAAATTGCTGCTTACTTATCTTTAAGAATTCTTACATTGACGTAAATGTAATTTTTTAATGTTTGATGTTTTTATTCGTAACGTAAAAAATAATACTTTTGTAATCACCTAAAAGTGAGTACACAAAGAATATTTTATTTTCAACTATCAAATTCATAAGAATAATTCAAAGCCTTCAAGCACTTATAAGTGAGTAGTCGACCTTTATAAAGACGGTGTAATTATATGATCTAATGGTCTCGAGAGATTTCCCCGAAAAAAAAATTGAATTCGCCAGAACTCTGGCGACCGGGGCTTTGAGTGAAGCGGAAATTAAAATTCGGGATGTGCCCGCTGTACACAATCAGCGTATAAAACCGTGTCTCTCATAATGTCAGCTTCACCGAGAGGAGTTTTTATTGAAGGCTTCATTTATTTCAGAGCACGGTTTTATGCTATTAATGAGAGGATTTGAGATCAACACACAATAATTCGTTCAAAAATATGGAAATTTTATTGTTTTCATAAAACTTACTGATGTTATTGAAGCATGATTGCAATTAACATGTTAAAAACTTGGAAACTTGTACAACAATCATGAAAAAAATACTTTCGAAACATGGTTTGAAATTGAAATTGTTGTGTTTAGTGAGATTAGAGTCAGGATATCTCAACCTACCCTTTCCGCATCTTCTTCCTCCCCTCCCACTTCCTACAGACTCACTACTCACTATATACCTACCTAAAATTAGGAATCCCATACTCCTAGTAGATAAAAACAGTTAACGCTTTTGTGTAAACTATAAGCAATCAGGAAACTTCACACGGTGTAAAATCAGTAAGAACTCATTACTATTAGACATCGGAATATCTGAACCGATTAAAATCAATACTAAAATTCTCCTAAGCATTGTTTTCGTCCAGTTTTGAAGCCATTCTCTGAAGGCTTTTCTCCTATCGACTCTCCGCTGGTACCTACTCCCAAAAGGTTTCGCCAGTTTCCAACATTCCAACATCCCGCCACCTAATTTCGTCCATTCAGAAACTTTTCAACTTCCGGATCACCGAGAGGGTCGTAACAAAAGTACGAATATATCAGATCGGCCTCATTTCGCATGTTATTTTTCCTTCTATGCCACTCTCATTCTCCCTTCCTCTCTCAACTCCTAGAATTTCCCAAATTGGGCCCTCGTCCGTATAAATGGACCAAGGAAGGTCCAAAATATTAAGTTTTTATTCAAATATTAAAGTTTTACCAATCAATTCTGTTTTCGACAACTTTTCTAAAAGCTTGTTCCGCACACATTCTAAAAGCTTTGTTATTAAAATTCCCTTCATGTTATCTACAATCAACTAAGGCATTATACATGGCGTAATGTTCATCAATATGTAGGTACTTATGATCATGCCTTCTCCCATGGTTAATTAGGATGTTGAGAATGCTAAAATTCACCGAAAACGCAAGAATAACAATAAGAAAAATACATTATTCAATATTTTTTTAGCCATTGATAAAACTGCTTTTATTATTTGCATGTACAAGTACACACGTAAATATTTTGAAAATTTTAAATATCTAATATGACGTAAGAATAGATTTAGGACGTGTATATAAAAACAAGTTGAAACAGAAGGGCGAATTAGCGAGAAAGTATCGGCTGTGCAGAAACGCGAGTAGATGAAGAAACGCGATATGGAGGGAATTATCTATTTTATGGCAGGGAGGAGAACAAACAGGGTGGCTGGGCGAGGGAGGTTTCTTACAAGGGAAACTTTTTGGTTCATACTTAATAATCCCCGTGTGTGCTCAGCCCGTATACAAACGCTTCATGAAGGAGGGAAGTTTTATGGGAAAATACATATTTCCTTTTTGGGGTAAGAATATTTTTTTGAACCTACTTCAATCTTCCACATAAATTTTGAAGTTTTTTCGGTGAAAAAAATACGCGCTGAAATAAATTAGCAATATTTTCACCTAACCTAAAATTTTAAACTCAACTATACTCTATTTTGCAAGGTCGAAAAATGTATAAATATTTTTTGGTGTATTATTAGAAGACAAACTATTCGTTCAACACAAAACTTTTGACATAAATCATTATCCTTTTCTTCGTAAATAATATTTCTTAGAGACGTGATTTGGCGTCGCGCTGTTTATATCCGTGTAAATTTTATTAAGTTCAGAGTGACTTATAAAAAATGGAACTTTTTACATCAAAACTTTATTTAAGCCCCCTTCTATCGCCGCATTTGTTTGACATAAATGTGCTCATCTCGCTATACGACGCGTCGCGGTGATGCTGAGAGATATCGAAAATTTGCAACCCCCTCCCAAAGTGATAGCTTCACCCTCTCATCTGAGAGTTCTGGTAATATTTCAAATATCAACCCAGAATGTCAGCCATTTTGATTTGTAAAAAATGGCTTTCCAATGAATTGCCACCCAATAAACATTGATTTTTTAAATTGATAGGGAGAAGTTGGCTTCCGCGTATATTGTTATTTGTTTGTGAGTTTGATTAGCTTGCCTTTACCTACAACAAATACTTTTTTATTCCATTTCAGTCACAACGCTTGGAAACACATACGTAACAATGCCTTCTTTCTACTTACATCGCTGAGAGCCACTTTATATGGATTCAAGCACCTTCGTAATTTATTTATTGAACAAAATTATAACAATTAAAGGTGTTTTGTAAATTGTTGTCAAATTAGTCCTCGTTATATGGTTTCTCTATAAATTAAACACTTGTTAGATAAAGTTTGATCGAATTCTGTACGTGCCCATTGTTAGGTTGTGTGAGGAAAGCTTTTGACAAAAGAGTTTGTAAAGACCCAAAGCTTTTTTTCAACACCTTAAGTTCTGTTGTTCACAAGGAAAACGAATCACGATTAATATTTCCACCAAACTCGACCTTCGTCAGCTTGTTATTTATAAGAGACTCTAATTAAACAATTCTCCTGATGAAAACTTTCAGGAGCGATGGTTACATTATTTTATTTCTGCCTAGTATTTAATTTCACTTTTAAAGACATGAAATACGAAGATGGCTAATATTTCAAACAAATAAAAAAAAAGATTTTTTATTGCTTCTTTTAGGGGATTATGTTATCATACGCATCGTTGTTCTAATAAAAAAAATGATTAAGTTTCTATTTTCCAAAATATTATTTTAAATTCTGTCCGATATAAACAATTAATGAATCTTCTAATGAAAAAGAAATTTAAAGTTTAAAGTCAAATAATAATTCATTATGGATACACTTATTTATTCCTCCTAGACTTACTTTGCAAAAATTCCAGTTTTTCAGATGAAGAAAAATAACAGTATATTACTTAGTAAATATAAAATTAAAAGAATGAATATTACTCAATATATGAAGGCCTTTTATAAAGATTGCAAGATTTCACTCCCTTTATTAGAGTTTAATGAAAAAGTTCTAATTACTGTCGATTAAAATCATATTCACATCAAAGCAAGCATCTTTCGTTAAATATTAATATGTAGCCGGCTCTATCGCCTGTACAAAACGAGACGCGCTAGAATTTTTTCATAGCCTTCGGCCAAAAGTAATTAAAATTTCGTTTTCCGAGAGCGGTCTGAGAATTTTGTGCGCGATTCAAACACGACTCGGGCCCGGGTCCACTGAGCTTGTTTGCGCAAGACCGCGGAGGATTCATTTTATTTCGATTGGGTCATCGCGAATTCGGAATTCAGATTAATTCGGAATTAAATAAACAAAACAAATTGGCGAATCCGGGAGACGTTCATAACATCATAACTGGATGTCTTTATTAAATTTATACAAAATATTTTAAGCTGAAAAATAATCAATTTTAACTTAATTCGTGAACATAATTTTGATAAAATAATCTACAAATACAGTGAGTGATACAGTGAGCTCTGGTATTATGTAATTTGCAAATATTTTTGATCTGGAATTTGCATTTATTTTTTGAATAAGCCAGCTTAATTATTTTAAGTTCACAAATACAATTCCACCATGACTTACGGAGGATTGGAATAATCATAAGACCATCAAAAATAGAATAAAACGCCACAAACTAGTTTCGACGTAATTTGGATTTTTAAGAAAATATTTTAATTTTTAAATATCAGTGTTTTAAATGCAGTGTCATAGTCCAGAATGGTCACTTGCTTACTTGACCCTTGTCCAGATGTGTCCCTTCGACCGCCGGCCCGGGAACCAGTAGGTGGGGGGGGAGTGCCGATCTCGACCGACTGTTCCCGAACGCGAGCGATGTTTTCAACAAATGTTTTATTTTACTGAGAGAGGCGGCCTTTTTTGTCAATTCAATACAATCATCATTACAATATTTTTTATTTGTTCGTTAGTTCTTCTTTTTGCCTGCGCATATAACCTGTTAGATATGTCGTGGCGCTTTCGCAGCTGCCTAACGTGTTTTAGTCTTTCTTGTTATTTTCGCCAAATAAGTAGGATATTTCACAAATTACTTCTTTAAATTCCTGTACTGTATGAAAAATTCAGAAAGTCCATTCTTTTAATTTCGCTCCCATGGCCTAAATAGGAAAAAAAATAATCATAATTTTAAGTTAATATTTGTGTCTATCTGATGGGACCTGCCAGGTAAGTATGTTCCTGTATATTTTCTTATTTAAACTAGGAATTAATATGTAATGATAGAAAGTAAGATCTGTACAGCGCCCTTGAGGTGATTTTTCACAAAAACGGCGCTATACAAATCGTCCAAATATTAATATTATTATTATTAAACAAACAAAAAATATCGAAAATATTATATAATAGATACATTATTTAATAATACATGATTTTGTGCAAACTTCACCGTCTTATTATAATAATAATAACATTAATTTTTAACACCGAAATTGTGTCAAGAGCAGAAATACTTGAATAATATGTTTTCGAAAATCAATAAAGGTGAATCAAACAACGATTGTGTATGACAGGATCCAAGGGGGTACCGTTCCACAATTTCTGACTTCCACTGCAGAGATTTTGCTTTATGGCGAGTTAGAAAATTAGCCAAGAACTTTTTGGGTTTGAGTTTCATATGTATTACCGATGTGGGTTACATAATCCTCTTAGATTATAGAAATAGGAACTTTTAACATGTACGTGAATTTATATATTTAGTATAATATGGTCAATATTTAAAGTTCACAGTGGAATTTAGCTGAAAGGAACAGTGAAAACAGATGGTTTTTAATGGTTTAACTTTACTCGATAACCCTGTCGAGTTTAGCCTGAAAACTAAAAGGTTCGGACTGCATTTAATAAACTTAAAACTCAAATAACGTAAGGTTGGATTTCGTTGAGTTTAGAGAGTTTTCAATAATTAATAAATACGCGCATAATACCTACTTATGTATAATATGGCAAAGCGGCATATGAAAATTAGAACACAAACCTGCTATGTAAATTTCCGAAAAAAAAACCGTTAGTTCTGTTTTTAATTACTTATTCCAGAATTCAGGGAAGGTGTTGCAGTAATATGAGTCCCATATGACACACAGAACAGTTACAAATTAAAAATTTAAATGTATGTATAACAAAATAAAATAATAATATGCTGTACATAAATTACATATCATGACGGTAAAAAATGTTTGCTTCAAGACATCGAGAATCGTTTGATTATCAGAAGTCAGTTAATTTCGCGAAAAAGCTGAATGGATCAACTAAAATCACTGACGAACTCCACGGTAGAGCTGAAAACTCTTTGTCGTGGGCATTGGCGTAGGCAAATAAAACCCGAATGAAATTAAATAGCTTAAGCAGAGACCAGATATGAATTCTCAGATACTTACTAAACATCTTATTTTCCTAAGCCGCCCCTTCATGAAGCCTCTCAAAATAGCCCCAAATAGAGAGGCCATAGTTTCATTAGCTCCGGGCCGTAGAAACTCATAATAAAATATGCTGAAGCACAAAAAAAATAGTATATTTTCGTATAAAGCAATCACTTTGTGGTTTGACAAATTAAAATAAATATAAAAAAATATTATATATATTATAATATGTTGACATATATTACATATTTTTAATAATCAGATAAATTTGTACAGTAGTCCAATATTAGGTATATTTCCTGTAAACTTATTAAATTTATTATTATTCTTTAATCACCTAATCAGTTGACGTTTTGTCTCTTTCAATTCATATTATTTGTCTCTTTCTCTCAGTTCGTTTCTTATAATTTAAATGTTATTCTATTTTTTCTCATTGTTTTGTTATTTTATTTTATAATTTGTTCTTCCTCTGTATGTTTATATAACCGCACTTTTTGTATTTTTGTTTGGTTTCATTTTGTACCCTGATGATGCTAAGGCCAAGCGAAACCGGTTGGTCATAAAAACTAAAATAGTATTTGTGGTCTTATACATAATTATTTTTTCATTTTTTTAATAAATAAATTGGTTATAACGTAGATGTAACGTTATATTTCTCAGACACCAAGAAATGTTTACAACAAACGAAAACAGAGGGAAAAACGTTTGATCATACCCGCTGCTCGCTACTGCTACGTGCAGTCCGACTTTTATGGGACTCCGGCTGTTCGGCGCAATATGTTCCAGAAAGGCGCACCTAACAGAGCCTTACTACCCACTGTACCCATTCTACCCACTGTACCCATTCCTACCTACCTACCTACTATACCTTCACGGCTCCATAAGTTAAACTGTAAGTGATAAAACGTTTGCTACATTTTAAGGGACATTAGGGACCTCCGGAAGTTTGCAGGGCGCGTGATTAATGCCAGCGACACACTGTTGTAGGACTTGCCCGCGTTTCTTTGTATGGAATTTATGTTTCAGTTCGTGATGTTATTATCATATTATCATTTTGAAGAGTTATTAAAGCCCCCAGAGCTAAGAAACAGAATTAAAAAATGCTTATTGGTGAATTATCAAAGCGAAAGTTTACAGTGGGTGAAAAAATGCGCTAAGAAATCGGTATTACGAGATTAAAACACATTTTTTTGTAAAATGTTGGTTATTTTTCCTACGCTGAAATTGTATAAAATTCAATTCGAATCAAAGGCATAGAAGAGTGAAAATGCCATATATTTGATAAATTATTTTCACTATCTACTTTTTTGTAGAAACACACTTTTATTTCATAAATATTCTATTTGTAAAAAAAATAAATCTTTTTTAACATTTGAAAACCAAAACTGTGATTTTAACAACTTGAATAATTTCAAAAAATGAAAAAATAACTTCGTATAAGACCAAGAATAATATTTTATTTTTTTATGACAGACCGGTTCCACTTAGCCTTAGCATCACTGATGATGCTTAAGCTAAGTGAAACCGGTCGGTCATAAAAAAAATATATATTCGTAGTCTTACATAAAGTTTTTTTTTTCAATTCTCAAAATAAGTCAAACCACAAAATGATTACTTTCTACGAAAATATTTTGTTTATTATTTAATTAATTAAAAAAAAGATCTATTTTGACACTGTTGGTAATCAATACAATTTGCATTGTTTATGTTTTTAATTAGGTACTAATGATTTGAATAATAATCTAAGATGTTTTTAGAAATGATTATTGTTAAATTGTAAATAATTCTTTTGTATCACAAATCGTAGATGATTCCGAAAATAAACATAAGTAGAGTTTATGAAGAACATAATATTCAAGTGTATAAATGTCAGTTATCATTCGAGGCAGAACGAATCAACAACCTCCGGATCAAAGCCAATTTGAATACTAAATGAGTAGAAAGTAATCCCAAGATCTTTTTTTTTAATTGGCCATAAAACTCATTTCATTAATCCGAAGCTCACAAGAATTAATAAACATTGGATTAATAATACCTTCGTTTCCCAATAGAATACGATTATTTTTATAAAGCACGTGCTAGGAAGGACGTATTCACCTCCTCAATAATTTTGTAAAAACCGCACGGTGGATAGAATACAAATTAATTATTTTTTTTAATCCTCCGCCTTACATGAAGGCCTATAGTTTTTAAAGCATGTTTTCATGGATACCTTTTGAACACACAGAAAAGACCTATTTTTTGTCAGAGTTTTAATTGGGGACAAGAAGTTTACGATCATACATGACGTCAAACATGATATCCCGGGCGGTTTAGATGACGTCAAAATGTAGCAGGAGTGTTGAGAATTATTAGTTATTCAATGTTTTAAAGATTGAATTATTCATTGCACGAATACCTACTTATACGAGAATATTAATAATCACCGTTTATTGTTATTTATATTATAATCTATATGAAAATATTTTATAAGCCATAAAAAAATCAAATTTAATAACAACGTCGATTCTGAATATGAAACTTTTATGGTAGGTATTCGATCCTGAAATATGAAAAAAAATATAACAAATCCAGAGAACCCGGCACCACTCTGACGTTATAGATAACCATTGTAGTCACCAAAGCGGAGGAGAGAGACAATTATATGACGTCATCTGATGAAAATTCTTTGGCCCCACTTAAAATTTTTGAATTGGGCCGTTTTAGGAAAATGAAAAATAATATTAAAAAAATAAATATATGTACAGGCTGACATTTCAGTTAGTCGGTGAACAAAAACAAATACGGAATTTCCTTAATTTATAAAAAAAACACGACACATGAAAAACAAATTTACCTGCGTACATAATAAAAAAATTGGAACTCCACCCCTGAGCGGGGGTCACAATAATTTTTAGATTACCCCCTCAGGGGTGTAGTTTGCAGCGTCTCACCCCCAGCGCTGGATTACCTTTACGTTTCATATAACCTGGTACCTAATTAAAACTTTGAAAACGGTATTCGCAGTTGCGCAGAAAGCTGTGAGGCTACTAGAGGAGATTGCAGCGTGGCATAACTGTACGTTATACTTTTAATTAGGTATTACTGTTGTTTTACTTCATATTTATAACGTATTTTCACAAAAATGTGATTTATTCGTTTTTAAATGAGTTTCAGAAGTATTTCCATTGTAATATATAAGAAAGCCATACGCATACACCATTTTAGGGGAAAATTATTAAAAAAACTTTAATTTCGAGCTTAGGTAATCATTTTTTTTAAAGTAACTTGGGTTATATACATATTTAAACATGTGTTTGGACGTATTAATAATTATTAATTTGTATTGGAATGTGGTCGTTCAACTTATCAAAAGCAAGAATAACTACCCCACTAAATGTTAAATTAAAATATCCGTGAAATGAGTAATTTATGGTGGAAAAAATAGGTAATATAAAATAAGGATAAATTAATGATTTAATTAAATTGGATTAGATTTTGTACATTACATTTTAGTTTCGTTTATATTACTAAATGGTAATATTAATATGCGTTTATACTTTGTGTATCAAAAAAACAAATCTCCAAATACAAATGGTTTACTTATATATTTATTTTAAGAACACAAGATAGAAGATATTATCTTAATATAAAAAAATATGCTTGTAAATATCTTAAATTAATGTGTTCACAACATACGTAATTTTTTTAATATGCAAAGTACAAAAGCGCTAACTCTGTGCCTAAGTTAATTGTCAACACCTAATAATAATAATATGGCGAACGAACGAATATGATTATTACAAACATTGTTGTAGGCAAATGATACATGATGTAATTATGTTTTTATTTTAATAATCTTCAGCGTAAATATGAAACAAAAAAAAACGGTCGGAACTGAGAATCGAACTCGGAACCTCTACTCTATCCGGGAGTAACATTTCTGCCAACGAGCCATTAAGACCTTATAAGAAACCGGCATTTTTAATCGATCTCATTCTTCATTTGAAAATTACATGAAATCTTATTTGCCTTACTAACTGTTTAGAGATAGGGATATATAAAACACAACGTTTTATGTCATCATTTACACACTGAAAAGGATCACTCTGAAAATCTCCATCGAAAGACACCACCTTAAATATGAGTATTTTCATACAAATTTCGAAATTTCAAATAGCTTTATACAACATTATTCTTACTACCCCCCTTTCAGGGAGATCAATGTGAGGGAATACCAAATGAGAGTGTGAGTAAATATTTCATTCTTTTTACGCAAAATACGGTTTTTACAAATAATTCAACGTCCGACGTGTTTTCGTAAAGCGTATTTATTTACGATTTAAATAAATGCTGATTCAACTTATTTAGATTCAAACTCACGAATTTCTGCCGAAGGGAGGACGTGACGGTTCATAAGTAGAGGGGAAATTATTCGTTTTTACACGGGCGCTAAATGGTCGGGGTGCGCAGACGGCGGTTAACCCACCGCTTCACCCGTTGTTATCAAGACATTAAAACATGTCCCAAATTTAATGGCTATACTTTTTTAACTTAGTTTTGAAATAAAGCAAATCTGATGCAGTGAAAAGTATTTCTAGCAAAATAAGAGTACTAGAAAACTCAATACGCCTAATTATGCGTTTGTGATGATAGTTGATTTTAGCGAGGATTTTTTTTTTTAGTTTTTGTTTCACATATTTATTGAATTACCTCAATACCAATTAAGGAATAAAATTTTGATATTGTTAATTCAATATAATTTAATGCTATTAGACAGTAGTTTAACGTAATAAATCACACATTTAGCAGTTTGTGAATTTGATTTAACAGATTGTTTAAATAATGTAGTTTTTAAAGTAGTTTAAAGTATATATGATGCGAAAGTGAATGGAAGAAGAAGTCAAGGACGCCCGAGTGAATCAAATACTTGAGTCGCGCCATGTGAAGAAGAGTCAGAATAACAGAAGAGTATGTATGAGACGATAGTAATAATAATAAATGGATAACTTTTATAGCACCGTTTTTGTGGGAACATCACCTCAAGGGCGCTTTATGAATAAAACTGAACCAAGGAGTGTGTGCCAAGACAGAGTTGTATGGCGGTCTGTCCTCTCTGCCCACTCCTGCGGAGAAACGGCGTGATGGTTAGTTAGTAAGTTATATATTTTTTTAGACCCAAAAAATCGTCGTGCTTAAGATGTTTGTGTCCTTCAGCCTTTTAAAAAATATTTTTTACTATTACATTTTTTATAGTTCAACAGAAATAATCCAACGGAAACGTATTTAATATTGTGACACACGGAATACAAACTATTTGATGGGGATGGGATGTCTTCTGTAAAATTCAGTTAAACTGAAAAATCGTTTTGCAATGTTCCTATAAATGTAAAATTAAGGAAGAGCAGGAAAAATCCAACCCAAAAAGTATTTTAAATTGATACGCACAGAATACGAAAAATAAAATACTGATGTGGGTTAGATGTCTATTGCATAATTTCGTAAACATGAAATGATGCCATGAGATAAAGTACTGGTTCAGATTTGTCGAACGGACCAAACAAAATGTGAGTATGCAAATTGCAAGTTTTAATCCGCGAATAAATATAAACACCGCCGTTGCGTTATGCACTCCTCCCATGAGTGCAGTAACTGGTTAAGCTCGGATTATAAACAGTGTAACAAAAAAATTATGTACGAACAACTACAGCGAAAGGATGTAAAATCAGACAGGGGTGGAGATTTATTTAGGGAACGTTTTTTCAATCAAAAAATAATAATCAAATACATAAAAGCATTTTTGAAGGATATATCAAGCCCAGTTGTCTGAACCACCGTCACAATTGGGATCGTAATAATGTCGGCAATCACCAAATATTAGAATATTTAATATTTTAACGGTCCCCGTTAACCGCCGATTCTCCACCCGCCAGTGTTTTGCCACTATTTTAATTGGACTGTTTGATCAGCCGTCAAATAAGACGTCAAGCACAGCTATCAGCAAAACGTAACGAGAATCAGCGGTTAACGGAGAACGTTCAGAAGTAAAAACTTTAAAATGGCGCTAATTGTCGATTTGATGACGACGTCAAATGTGATGGGGGTCTAAACAACTTAGATAGGGTTGTTTCAACCTACGTTATATTTGATTGACTATTTCAGCTTTTGATTGATTATTTGATGAGCCATCGTGGATGGCGGTAATACTAACTATGTTGTCCCCAACTAAATCACCAACGCCAGCTGGTCAGCTGAACACAACAAGGCGCAAGCTCACTTCCTCTAGTTTATTAAAGAACATAAGAACGATTTTAGTTTTACAAGTGGTATTTTATATAGAATTACGTGTGGCAACTGTTAAACCTACGGAAAGCACTCTCAAATAATTCAGAAAAAAGAACTCAAATCTAAAGAGAATATAATTATTATTAAATAAGAATTAACTTTAAAGCTTTTATGCTTATTGTATTGATATTAATTACTGAAATAATATCAATAATCTTCAACGTAAATATGAAACAAATATGTAGGTATATAATACTCGTATGTGCTCAAGTAGAGCTTTGCATACCATTCAAAGATGGCAGCCAAATCGGAAGAACAATTGAAAACTTGAAATTAATAACTTTTAAATGAAGAATGAGATCGATTAGAAATGCCGGTTTCTTATGAAGTCTCGGTGGCACAATTGGTAGAAGCGATACTCCCGGATAGAGTAGAGGTTCTGAGTTCGAGTCTCGGTTGCGACCGTTATTTTTTCTGTTTCATATTTACGTTGAAGATTATTGATATTATTTCAATAATTAATGTAAGAATATAATTGTGTCAAGCCAGCAACGAAACAAGAAATAAAAACGAAGAGTGGAAACATTTGGGTGGAAAAAGATCTCATTAAATATTTTGACTACCCGGAAGAAAGAAATAATCCCAGATAAAAATGAAGTCATCGTAATAAAAATGCAGACATTTCGTGAATGTCAGTTCGTCGACCCCATTCGGAATAAGGACACTTACTAAAAATCGATTCGCGTCCATTTATTACGACACAATGGGGAGCGATTCACCCTTAACGCCATCCAAAGGGGTGAACAACTGGGTAGATCAAGCTGCCCTCTACCCCTCCAAATTACTTCTCAATCATAAACATTAATTTGGAAGAAATTTACCAGTAACGACTCAATGAAACACGCGTTTTCAGTGTACACACGTAAGTACAGACGCTTACAGAAGTATGTGAACAACGTTCGGGATGGTGTAAATACGTGAAAATAAATTTACGAAATTCACCGAATTTAAACAAACTTATTTTACTAGTAAATATGAATAATGTTAATAATCTAAAACACATAATATGAAATAGAAAAACGCCAGACACTAAAAAGAACAATGGTCATGACTGAGACTCGAACTCGGAACCTTTACTCTATCCGGGAGTAACACTCTGCCAATTAAGCCATCAAGACCTCATTAGAAAGCGTCATTTAAAAACGATCTCATATTCTATTGAAAATTGTTAATATTTTAATTTTCTTAGCATTAATGCTTTAAATTAAAATTCTAATTTTGTGAAAAATATGAATCATATCATATTTTGTACTGTAACTTCACAATGCAGTTGTTAAACAACCCAAAACTTCACAGTGGAACAAATTGAAATTTGGTTAAAATAATTCATAATACGCATTTTTTGCACACTACAAAAGCAACACATACGTACTGTACGACGAAGAAGATGCACGAATCTATTTTGGTGATGAACCTTTGCGTTGACTCTAAGCGTAAGTTTTAATTAATAACTCACCATCTTGAATATACACGTTTATCTTTATAGAATGGTAGATACTCTAAATATCGCCCTGGTGAAAGACCACCATTCAGAATCGTTGCTTGAAGTGGCTTTGGCCGTGTTTGGCGACCAGATCTGAATAGCCAGGTACTTCCCCACCTTCCTAAAAATCTATTCGCTGTGCATAAGAAACATTGGCGTGCCTTGACTTTTAAATATGTGGAAATAACGTTTCTTCGTTTTAAATACATTTTATATAATTAAATAAAAAATCTTTTCTTTTGTAATAAATACAACCGTATACAATGGTAGTAAATCACCCAAACTAGAGGGCATTCCCACAAATTCTATTTTTACTCCAAATAATGAATATTTTATGCATTTTTAAAGATTACCTTTAGCGTAAGCTGTCTGTACTGTGCTAACTGCGTCATGCTCAGGAAATGAATATTCGATTGCCAGCCGCCCCGTGGTAGTACATTTGCAATAAACATGCCAACCACATAATATTACTTTCCAACCGCAATTATGTGACCGAACTTTGATTTGGGTTTGATGCCATTTGGGACCGTTCCTGATTGGTGACATAAATAATAATACGTGGGGTACATCACACCTTAATACGAGCATAACTAACACAAATAATGTATTTATAAATGACGCATGTTTGGAAAAAAGGAAAATAACAACGAATAAAAACTTTATTGAGTACCTAAATTTATGGCAATTTTCAACGGAAGATGAATATTTTTGTTTTAGCATTTATTATACAAAAACTTGACAAAATAATGATCTTTTATTCCATTTGTCCATTTTTTTCTCTTATTTTTTGGAGTTATCTGTGTATATATAGCTGGCAATAATATTATTTTTTAATCAATTATGTCGAGAGTCAGAATAATAGACGAGTATGTATGAGACGATGCATGATTGTGAATGAAACAAGGAGGATGTGCCAATCCAGAGCTGTGTGGCAGCTCACTCTCTCTGATTAACTTTGCGAAGTAACGGCCTGATGATTAGTTAATTAAATAAGATTTTATTTAGGAAAAACAGCATGATTCAAGAATAAACGTGAATTTTTATCGTGATGTAACCTTTATAATGTAAAGTGTTATTTTAATATATATATACATATATATATAAATATATATATATACATATATATATATAAATATATATATATATATATATATATATTAAAATAACACTTTACATTATAAAGGTTACATCACGATAAAAATTCACGTTATTTTAATATATATATACATATATATATAAAATATATATATATTATATTTTATAATATATATATATATATATATATATATATATATATATATATATATATATATATATATATATATATATATGTATATATATATATATGTATATATATATATATGTATATATATATATATATATATATATATATATATATATATACATATATATATACATATATATATATATATATATATATATATATAAATATTTATATATATATATATTTTCAAATCTAACATTTCATTATAAATTATACATTATAAAGGTGTACCCTCATAAAAAAGCTGTGCGTGTGTGTATGAGGGAGTGTTATTTATTTAGTTACAAATAATTTGCTGTAATGATTTTTCAAAAATATTTATTTTAAGTTTTCAGTGTAGTTTTTTAATTGTATTTTGAATTCTTTGAGATAATCATTAATCAATCTTATTTTTTCCGGTAAACTATTAAAGAATTTTATTCCTAGATATTTGTAACTTTGCTGACCTATTGTTTTTTTACATATCGGGATCGGTAATGTGCATTTTTGTCTAAATTTTTTGTATTTTTGAATGGTTCGGTTTTATTTAAAATTTCTTCTTTATGTATTTGTAATGTAGCGTGGTACACATGAAGGGTATTTAATTTTATGACTTATAATAATAATAATATTTGAAAGATTTGTATAGCGCCGTTTTTGTGATAAATCACCTCAAGGGCGTTGTACAGATCTTACTTTCTATCATTAGATATTAATTCCTAGTTTAAATAAGAAAATATACAGGAACATAATAATAATAATATTTGGACGATTTGTATAGCGCCGTTTTTGTGAAAAATCACCTCAAGGGCGCTGTACAGATCTTACTTTCTATCATTAGATATTAATTCCTAGTTTAAATAAGAAAATATACAGGAACATAATAATAATAATATTTGGACGATTTGTATAGCGCCGTTTTTGTGAAAAATCACCTCAAGGGCGCTGTACAGATCTTACTTTCTATCATTATATATTAATTCCTAGTTTAGATAAGAAAATATACAGGAACATACTTACCTGGCAGGTCCTATCAGATAGACACAATTATTAACTTAAAATTATGATTTTCATTTTATTTTTTTTTGATTTAGGGCATGGGAGCGAAATTAAAAGAATGGACTTTCTGAATTTTCCATACAGTACAGGAATTTTAAAGAAGTGATTTGTGAAATATCCTACTCATTTGGCGAAAAATAACAAGAAAGACTAAATCACGCCACGACATATCTAACAGCTTATATGCGCAGGCAAAAAGAAGAACTAACGAACAAATAAAAAATATTGTAATGATGATTGTATTGAATTGTCAAAAAAGACCGCCTCTCTCAGTAAAAAAAACATTTGTTGAAAACATCGCTCGCGTTCGGGAACAGTCGGTCGAGATCGGTACTCCCTCGCCCCCCTGCCGGTTCCCGGGCTGGCGTCGAAGGGACGAAACATGTGGCTAATGGTCATCAAAGCATGTGACCATTCTTGGGCTATGGAACTGCATTTAAAACACTGATATTTAAAGATTAAAATATTTTATTAAAAATCGAAATTACGTCGAAACTAGTCACTTTAAAATTATTTAGAGTTTATTCACTTAACCTAAACACAACAACGGTAATTTTAGTGAAATATCCTACTTATTTGGCGAAAAATAACAAGAAAGACTAAAACACGTCAGGCAGCTGCGAAAGCGCCACGACAACCTTTAAATAAAAGTTCTGAAGGATATAAAAAATTTTTTTTTAGGATTATTTTAATTAATAATTTTTGTGCGATGTAAAGGGTTTGTGTGTGATTTTTATAAGTACCGCCCCATTCTATTATACCATATTGAATTATGGATTGACAGAAAGCGAAATACGTCATTCTTAGTAATTCTTTATTAAGAATATGCCTTAAACAACTAAAAATATATGTTAATTTTCGAACTGTATTTTTAAGAATAGTTATATGTGGTGACCATTTTACGCATTGGTCGATGGTGATGCCAAGGTATTTGATAGAAGTTTTGCTTGAAATGTTTGAACATAATAAATCACAGTGGTGGTGTTTGTCATTTACTGTGGCATGAATTTCAATGTTTATTTCGAACGGTGTTTTTTGTTTTTGAATACAGAATTGTACATAATATGTCTTTTTAGAGTTTAACGTTAGCAAGTTTTCGTCAAACCACTTTTTCAACTCATTCATATCTGTGCTTGCCTTTTTGCTTAATTCGAACCATGTATTTGCTTGTAGGAGTAGTACCACAGATTCTACATCAGATTCTAAAAAAACAAAGAATAAGTAAACATGACAGTGAATATAAACCTTCTAATATATTTATATCAGTTATCACACGATTCTTTACACAATTTGCTGCTTTATTGCTGGGATGAAAGAGCCGCAGAGAGAGTATATTTTTTTTGTCATATTGTTTTTGTGAAGTTTCACAAAAATACCCAGGCTGTTCTGATTTAGAACTCGGAGAACTGCAAAATGTGATCAACTAATTTTTAATTCGTGGGGAGGGCGAATAAAATAAAGGATAATCACATTAATTGCCCATATAACTATTTTGATACAAGACTACATATTAAAAACATTGATATTCTAAACGTTAAATAAGACGCCAGAAGTTTGATTGGCTGTGTGCATCTAATATAATTTTATTGTCTGAGGTTTATGGTAGCTTCTACCATTTAAATAATAACGACGAAGGTTATTGTTGTCGGGGCTCTGTCTCTATAAAGCATGTTTGATAATATTTCAGTAGAAGATGAAACAACACGATGAAACTGTAGAAGCTTAGTAAAGATTACTTTTAAATTATGTTTCATGAATGCACAGTTTTAAGAAAAATAAATGTCGACAAAATGTAGAAATTTTGTGTAAATTGAATTATAACAGATTGTTTGAACTTCAACTGAAATATTTATATTTTTGTGTACAGTAAAATTATTGGATAGCATGCTTGTTGTAATGACATTCGATAAAAAAACTTAGTTTTTCACTCCGAAACAGACATGTTCCACGAATACAAAGACTATAATAACTTGTTATTTTTTACTTTGTCGCAAAACATCATTCTGGAATGGTCCATTTATACTGAAAATGGCAAAAAAGCCTCCGTAAAAGAGAGCCGCTCTTTATTTTCGCGGAATGCAAATGCATAAAACCCACACAGTTCAACTCATCGCAGACACAGTAAAATATCTCCTTTACGTCTTTCATCGTTTATGTTTCACTTTTATTATAAAGAAAAAGAAGAATAGGAACAGGATAACTACTACGTCTCCGCTACGGTAGTTATTGTAAACAGTTTATTCTTAGTCCCCGCGTACATTTCCTACGCTGGAAGATAGATTGATAGCATCAAACTAACTTGGCTTATTTTTCGTAGCTGGTGTAATATTCCCGGAAATTTATGGTTATTATTACAATAACGAGGAAGCGATAGAGACATAACTGTTGGTGCTTTTCTCTGAATTTGTTTTTCCCCTACTTGATGCTTTTGGCCCTTTGCGATATGGAGACGCGGCGTACTTTTCTGGGATATTTTAAAGATATTTTTATGCGATGGTGTGTTTTGTTTTATTTATTTTTTGGCCTAATATATAATAGTGTAGCTTTTTTACACAGTCAGAGGTAGTCAATAGAAATAAACTCAGTGCAATACGTAAACCGAATTTGTGAACCATTTCACTTTAACACAGTGGTAGATTGTCTCAGTATCGCCCTGATGACAAACAACCAATCAAATTCGAAACGTCGTTTAGATTGGCTTTAGCCGTGTTCGATGATAGATTTTAACAACTAGGTAGTCCTAACTATCCTCTTTCTCATCTCATTAACCTTCCCATCGCAACATAAACCAACACGTGAATGCCAAGTCCCCTAGCTTCGGGACCATCGTGCCATATGAAGATTTAATAAAGCTATTATATTGGCCTGCATGAAACTACTAAGTGAAACTAGTTGGTGTAAACCAGTTTATACGTTTGAGCTACATTTGAATTCAGCAATCGCTCAATTTGATTGGCAAAAGCTTCCGTGAGCGTTTTGCGCAAGCAAGAGCATCCACTCACCGACTTTACCTCATTATTAAGCGAATCAGCAACATGTTGGCCGAATGCTTTCCGCAGTACGCCTACGGATTATCCTACCGCGATATACTCGTATGTTAGTGCCTACGATGTACGAGTATTACCATCGCAGTCCCGTTCGAATGTTAACATTCAACCGTACCAGATAATTATTCAACCCCAAACTTTGATATAAATTCATAATCGCCGTGGCTAATGACCGGTTTGGGGGACGGCGGCGGCGGCGGATTTTACTATTCGTATTGTTACAATAAAACAGCTGTTGTGTAATAACAGTGGGCCACCCGGCGCATGCGCGTGAATGACGTCACACGGCATGCGCACGCTTTGCATGACATGGCACGGCACGTGCGCACACGGACAAAAAAGGATTATACTGCATAACGTTGCCATTAAAAAACCTGCTATATTGTCATACCTATAAAAATATAATTTGAACATTATTAAATATGGAACAAACATGTCTGAATGCAAAAATATAAGTGATACAACCTATGTAAAATTTAGGTATTCTCAAAACCCAGTTGTTGATTTGATAAGACAAAAATTTACAAAATACGAAAAAAGTTTTATAATATTAACGTAAGCATAATTATATATTTTCTTGATTTTTACTAAGGTAGGCTTGGTAAAACTTTTTTTAAGGAAAGACAATAGTTACGAGTAACCTGATAATATATTTTGTATTCTTCTTACTACTATCATTATAACCGAAAAACGTTGCTTGTGCCATGATGTAAGACTTAGTTAGCAGAAGATCGAACCCGCAACGCCCGGGTTCGAACCGGACGCTTTAGACTGCTCGGTCTATTAACCGAGTAGCGCGCATTGTCAATTTTTTCATACTTCAACATAATATTTGACAAATTTACAGCTATATTTTTGTTGTTTACGTTCAGGTTTTTGGTTCAGAAATTTTGGAATAAAAAATTACCTCTAAAAATACCAGCAAACAGAAAAAATATCTGCAAAATCGTGAAAGTGTCAAAAAAGCTCCGAAAAGCTCTGCGAGTAGATTCCTCTATGTACAACGTTAAGTTGCCAAGGCACTAAAAGTCACTGCGCAAAATTCTGAACAATAAAAAGCAAATACAATTGAGTTGTAAAAAATGAGACCGTTACCGTAAACCGTTAGATTTTATTTCTTCAAAACAGTCGATTATCGCGGACGTAAAAACAAAACGATGAACCTCCGGCGCAAGGAGATGTTCCCCACCTCCGAAGGTAGGCAGGAGGAAGACAGTTAAAAGGCTAAAGCTGCTAAAAACACTCAGCCGAAGAAAGAATAGGACTACCTTTAGATATTGTCTGAAATCACCACATGGCATCTTGTTTTATGGCATCCCACGCCGTGTTAAGCCATCTCAGTGCCTATTGGGAAATTGAACTGTTTTCTTTATTTTACGACTAATGCAGCGAACAAAAGTTAGCCTCATTTGAATTTACCTAGGGAAATCTAATTTTTTTTTGGTACGGGTTACATTTTTCTATTGATTAAGAGTTTCAATTTGTTCAAATGGAAAAGCAAATATCAAACATTGCATTTCCAAAGACAAGAATAATTATTCTCGGACATTTTATTTTAAAACGTAGAACTCTCAAGTAGGATCTTGCAGATGGATAGTCACAGAACTCATTAGTTATGAATTTATTGGTGGAAAAGTCAGAACCATTTTTTAAATATCGCCACACTAAGTATTACTGCAGTAACCTCCAATACTAAGAACTTGATTTACAAACGATACGTTCTTTTTCTATTTGGGTTTCGTCGTTCTACGAAGATTCCATAACTACCGAATTAAAAGATTTTTCTCCAGTTTTTTACAAAACATTAGGTTTTTTTTGGTTTTTTCAATACTCTTGCAAACTTTTGTTTCACTGAAACGATTGAATAGTCTATAGAACATTCGTTATTTTATCATATTTTAATTTTTTATTAGTAGGTAGTCATATTAGTAGACATAGGTATTACCAGAAAGTTAACGAAAGTTTAAGTATGACGCTATTGAGGTGATATTTCATAGATTATGTTATTTGTATACTACCCGCACAAATTCGAGTAATTTGCAGGTGTATAATATTTAATACCTACGTTAGAATTTTCAAACCTGAAAACGGTTAAGCGAAGATATTTAACATTCGAAAAGAGAAATCATTTTTTAAAGATTTTTTTATTTTAATGTTTGTAAACGCCTTATTTAAAAAAAATGCGTTTCTTCTACCGTTAGCAACATTCTTTCCTTTTGTCTTGTGCAATAAAACGCACACGGCGTGTCTTTTTATGGCCCTTACCCGGCATAACCCGGGATAACGCGCGCTTGCCGCCCTGGCCAGGTTATGTATGGGCATATTATTTGGAACAGAATAGCGAGAAGATTCCGCTTCCGCCGGGATAATTTGACAACACCTATTACTTGTCACCTCCGCATCGGCCATCTTGTGTCAAATTGGCATTTCCCGCGTGCAATTTGTTCCTCGCCTCCCGCGGCGGAAAATAAAAGATATTTGACGCGAAATATGTGTCACTTTCGCGTGAAAGAGAAATATGAGAATCAATAAGCAAGTTTTGCAGTGGAATTTGAACATTCCTGTTTTTGAAATCCGCGCTGTTGACATTTTACAGAGGTTTTATTACAACGCAGTATTATTTTACCAATTTTATATACCTTTTCTCAGCAAAAAAATATCATCGTACTTCTCAGTATGAATATGCATAGTTTATATTGTACACTTTTCAGGCTTAAGTAAGTGTCCGTCGAATTTGAATTTTCAGAGTACATAATCGGATTCTCATTGTGAGTGAATAAATTCAATTATTTTAATAATTAGAAAGTCTTTATTTACATTTTTAGATAAGTAAGATTGTTACCAATAACATTTACAGAGTTACATTATTTAACTACTATTAAACTACCCATGGTCATTCAAAAGTATTTGGATGAAAAAAACACTGGTTTATTATTATTTAAAGAAAGAATTTTGGAATGGAAAACTAGAAAACTCGTGCCTGACGTATAGCTAAGGATACAAAGTAATGTTTTTTTATGTTCACCACAAAGTAAACTTATTTTTCCCCTTGTATAAATAAAGTTAATCAGTGTACATAAACTACACCTTATTAAAAGCAGCATCGCCTAGAAACGAAGCAAACTAACAGAATAGTTAATAAAAAGCATATTCGGTGGGGTACACTGGCACGAGCTAATTTATCTGCGAAACACACATCGCGGAGAGCGCCATTTTAAGTCATACAATAATAATTCACCCGTATATCAGCGCAAAACAAACCGCGCATCAAGAGCATTTAAAGGTTTAAGGAATTACAAGCAGAGAGGTAAAATAAATTAACTTGGTGTATAGTCATAGCTCCATGGGTGAAGGGTGAGATTGCACACGAAGTTGATGAATTAGAGTCTCCGGGAAGAATAATTACCCGTAAGTCTACACAAATGTGCATGAGACGGGGTTGCGTGGTTTGGAGGTATCTCCGTGGGGTGAACTCGCTACATAGGTAGCTTCTTTTCCTAAGTAAATTAGACGAGAAACACTAAAACGGGAGATGTAATAAGCTAATTCTAGAAATGCGAGTACCTGCCCAGTTCCATTCAAGGGGAAACATTCTATTGTGGGTGGGGGCTTATTTTTGTAACTAACTTTCATTATTTATTTATTTATTTATTTATTTATTTATATACGCCCTCAAGGGCTTTTACATAACATAGGTATAAAATAAAATAACAGTGACAAGTTATGATACCAGATCTGCATTACTGTTTGCTCAGTACATGTATTGATTGTTGTTAATTAATTCAAATTACGCCTGTCTATTTCTCCGTCATTTTATGATTGAACCTTCCCGCATTTTAATGGACAACAATTATGTAGAAAAATAACACCTTTTAATCAAGAATTTGGAATTTAGGCAAATTAAACACTGTGGGTCTAATTGTATTTTATTATGATATAATGCAAAACCAAAAGGTGATAATTTGAATTATAAAAAAGGGGAGTAATTTTAATCACAATGATTTAAGATATCTGTGTACGAAAGGAAAAACGGAATGAGTCACAAAAATCATGTTCTGAGTTAAGTATTCAGAATTATTCTTCAAATACATATCTTTCAAGGAAAATAATGAGATGTGTCAGAAAATAAAATAATGGGTTATTATTTTTTGAAAAAGGACATGTGACATATGACATGAGTAAATGAAAAAACGATATTCATAAATTTTGTTTTAGCTCTCCTGAACAGCTGCGTTTATTGAGTCATTCCGTTCTTCCTTGCGCACACACATATACACATGGGAAATTCACAATAACCTTATATGGGGTTGGTCTTCACTTGAAAACGATAGCTTACAACAAATAAAAAATAAATATCACGTGGAAACCAATTCCCTCAAGAAAAGAAGACGGTATTTCAAGTAGGATGATAAAGTATTTATTGAAAATAAACTTGCAGTCAGTTAGTTTATCCAAATTGAATTGAAAACAACGTTGTCAGGGTTTATCTGGCCCACAAAGGCGAGCAGATCCATACAAATTCGGATTTGAAGGGAACAACAAACACGGTGAAGAGATACACACGTTGCCGTCGCCCCTTCCGAATAAAGCAGGGGGAACGTAACAATGCCAATGGTAGAAACTGCGAGGCATTTCGTTAGTTGGCATGCCAACGCGGGACGGGACCCGGGCCGGAGCAGGTAATAATGGCACGACACGTGCCTGCTCCAACCGCCCCGCGACCTGTCATAAGTGAAGACGCAATTTCACGGACCTAAATATCTAATAGAAAACAGACGACGTATCTTAAAAAAAACGCATTGTCAAAACATGTATTTTCATTACGTGTCAACGAGATTAATGACTGTGTGGCTAGAATTACAAATTGTCTTCGTTGCTTGGCCATTGTTCTTGTTCATACCTATTTTTGTAAATTTATTTACGTATACGAATGAAACTTTCCCCTCTATAATAATATCTAAGACGAGTTTTAAAGTTTTGTCTTTATTACTGTGAAAAAAAATTTAGATTAGCAAACAATTGAATAAAAAACGTAATTTTTTTTTACGATCTTGTAAAATTATTAATGATCCCTTTCTGTAGTTGGAACAATAATTTGGCTCCGTTGTTTAGATTTATTCACACAGATCTTTAAAATATTCTAATGCAACCCTATTTTGAAGGTTCTTGACGTTTTTTTAAAATTGTGGCTTAAATTAAACAATGTGTAAGATGAATACGTGCGGATCACGCCTATTTCTAATAATCTAGAGGCACTCAAAGGCAAATGATATATATATATATATACATATATATATATATTTTTTTTTTTTTAAGTAAGACAAACATTCCCGGGTTACGAATAACCTGACAATATTTAAAAAAACTCCTACCGCCATCATATTAAGCGGAAGATGTTGCTTGTGCAATGATGGAGGACTTAGCCAGCAGAGGAATTGAACGCACGAAGCCCGGGTGGGAATCCGACGCGTTCTCCACTCAGCTACCGACCGGTCATATACCTATATTTGTTGCTAAAATACATCTGATCCCCGTTGCTCGTTTATTATCATACATAATTTTGAAATTTCGTACGGATATCGTTCGAATTACCACTGTTTCTAGTGAGTATTTTAATTCCCGTCAAATGTACTCGTATTCATTATTATACTAGAAACTTCAAAGGGGACCACTGCAAAACGTGTGTAACCTTTGCGATTGTCTCAGTATTTATTTTTTGATATGGCATCATTTGATACCAAAAACTATTCAGAGTGAACAAACATCAAGATCCAACTAAAAAAAAACATATGAGTCAGGTATTTTTCTTTCTTGTCACAATCACTAATTGGATTGGTGACTGGATCGGCCCAGTTGTCCCTTGGCAGGTAGGTTACCGGTAGCGAGGAGCGAGGAGAGAGGAGCGAGTAGCGAGTAGGTACCGGAGTCCGGCTGAGATTAATTGGCAAAGTTTTATTTATTCCGGTTGAGTAACATTCCGTGCCGTGAGATTCCAGGTAACGTAACATTGGAAGAATGGCTTATAAATTCCCCAACAACACCCCCGGGGCAGATACGCCCGTTACGTATTGCGTACATCTCGTTTTAATTTCGTGTTTAATAAAACAAAAAATGTAGGAAGCCCCTTGTTAACACAGATTAATCAAATTTCTTATATTTCGGCCCCATTTTGAATGATTTTTTATGTGATTTTTTTTAGTGCTTAATTTTTCGGTTCTGTGATTTGCATGTAAAAAGGCTTGATCAACATTATTTATGATATCCCATTTTTTAGCTTCTTATTTTTAAAGCACAATCGTGTACTCCGTAGAGTAATGGTCTACGTATTTGAACTTCTCGGAAGGTTACGAGTTTGATTACACACTTAGCTTTAGTATCGAAAGTAGACGAAAATAAGTGTATAAATTATATCGTTTTTGATTATTTGGGCTACTAAAGCTGACATGAAACGAAGTGTCTTTCATAGATGTCGTCGTTTCTCCTACCATACTCCAATAAGGGGGATGGAAATAATGTATGGTGTGCCACAGCGTTGCTATACCATCATCTAATGGTAGATGTTATTTAAATTGTAAAACTTGGGGTATGCTTTTTAAACACCCTAAAATTACTTACAAAAAAAAAAAAATATATACGAGAGAAATGTTTTCCGTAATGAAGTTATTCGATGCAATTATAGATACTAACGTTTTGAAAATCATTATTTAAAAAAATCTGGTAGACAAATAGCTTTTTAACATTTATTATTGAAAAAAGTGAATACGAACTAAATAAATGTCGACGTCGAAAATAAATAACGAAATATTTTTTATATAAATATACTTAATCAGTTGTTGTTATTATTACCCGTGCTAAATTGTTTCCAAATTCATAGAGACAAAACTATTTTTCCATATATATTTTTTTAATTTGGCTTGTAAATTATCGTATTTAATGTGCATTTAACGATAGCCTAAAAAAACTCAAGCCACATTTATAAAATAAAGGTCTTTCTGACGTATCTTTGATATTTTACTTTACTTAGAAGCAAAATTAATTAAACCGCATTTTTAAAGCGTATGAAATGATCGGATAACCCTTTAAGAAATGTGAGTTATTTCATTCTAGATTTTCACGGCTAATATAAATACAATAAGACTGACCAGCACAACAGCATCCCTTTTCTAACCGGTTCAACAGTTGGACTCGGGTCGAAAATCCCGTCGATCGGGGCACGGGAAGGAACGGTCGAATTTATGACGTGACATTACCGAAGCACCTTTCTATTAATTGAGTAATGACATCGATATGAACTTAGAAACGGTATCAGCCATAGCCCCGAACCAAGGCGTGGAAGTTACGGGTAATTCCCCGACCACATGACTTATTCCACCAATCACAGAGCGGTTCCTAAACCCCCCTCCCTTATCGCGGTTGCACCAGCTGACCACGCGAATGCATCATAGTCAATAAATTTATTAATTAGCATTTTAGTGTGTAAAACTGGGGGACTAATTACATAAATTTATTTAGAGTCTTAAAATCGTACACGTAATGTGGTTCATTTGCATAGGTGGGTTTAACTCTAAATAAATTAGAAAACAAAATCGATAGTAATTTGACAGTAACATATTCCTTCTACTTCTATGTGTATAGGTACTGCAAACAGAGTTGACGGAAGCAAAGTACTCACACAGATGGGATGCTTGTAACTAGAACTAAATATACATTTTTTTATAATCGTCAAATATTTATTTTTCTTCACCTCCTTGATTTATTTCACATATTGTATGTATTTTGCCCAAATGATGTTGCCATAGTTTCACCGGCTTTGAACATTGGATGTTTTCATGATATTCACTTATACGAATATATAATTCGTTGCGAAAACCTACTGGTAATCCAAAATACTCATTTATTAAAGCAATTTTCCCAACAAGACCACGATTCAGAATCGAAAGGTTGCTTGAAATGGCTTTTACCGTGTTTGGTGATTAGATCTGAATAACCAGATACTCTCCAACCTTCCTCTTCCCCATATCCTCCCTCTTTTCACTACCTTCAGGTTCACAACATACCCCGATTGGAGATGCCATGGTCCCAATATGAAATATTATTAATTATTTAATGCCATGGTATGAAATATTAAAATTAAATGATTTATACAAAATAAATAATGTACTTTTTTCAAACGTTTTAAACCTGTAATCAAATTTGTGAATTATTTACTAGCGGAATCACTTTTGCGTCCTTTTACAAATTTCACGGAAATGCGACATTGCATTATCGTTGAACAGATTCATCGCTCGTCCTGCTACGGCCTCACTTAGGTGGTGATTTATATCGTCTTGCGAAATACTCGCAAACCAAGATAATAGATAATTATTTTCCTAATTTAAAATGCTATAAGTTTTCTTAGGCGTTAATTTCGAACAGAAGAGTATTTAAAAAAAAGGTATGCGAATCGAGTTAAGTAATAATCGCTCGCTCGGGTGGACACGGGTGATTAACTTCTAAGCCCATCAAGTGACAGGTAGTGAAAGCTTGTTTCACACGGAGCCAACGCAGCCCCCGCCTCCTGTGGGGTATAGTGCCCGCCTACCTACCCCCGGAACCCAAAGCGTGGGGTTGTGTGAAATATTGCAGGTCCTTACTTTTATGATGCTCTTATCCGAAGCCGATTTCTACAGCCGATCGCTTTCCCAAATTAACTCTGTAATTTTCATCATTTTTACCAGGGGGTGGCACTCCAAGCATTATTTGTCGGCGTTTCCGGCGAAAAGACGAATGGCGACGTCGGCTACCTGCAGCCGGGGGAGATTGAAACATATTCATGGGAAAAGGGAGCTTGCGCCTTTTTAAAACGATTTATTGACGAAAATTACGGTATTTAATAACCTCCGTGGGACGTGCGGAATAAATTCAATTACGGGTAAGCCTGCGACTTCAAAAATACGTATTTTGGAATTAGGAAGATGGAAACAACATGCAAGACTCAACTTTACGTACTATTTTAAATAAGTGTTCTTATCTCGTATCTATGCTTTCTTGGTTAAATAAACATAACTACACTAACTACTAAATGTATATGTGTTTTTCTACTGGATCACACTCATTTTTTGCAGCATAGTTTAATACCTAGATTAAAGGGAGCAAATTTAAAACTGTACTATTTTATAATGTTATTTGTTTTTACGTAAATCTATAACAGTTTTTTTAAAAACACTAACTTTTTAGGAAGTATAATTATTTATACAATATTTCCTATGAAGTAATAAAAAGAAGCCCATGAAAATTTTAAATTTGAAGGTTTCAGTACGGCAGGTTCCTGATGGCCGGTGGCTAGTGGCCGGTCGCTGGTTGCAAACGAGTTCCATAAAAAGTCTGATGATGCACGAGAGTTAATTACGTAACATTTAATCTGGTCCGTCCAGGCAAATCATCCCCTGCACCGCGTGTCGCTGGCGTTTGTTTGTTTCGGTGATAAAACGGGGTACCCCGCTTTATTTACAGCAAGTGCACAAATAATGACGTGCACCTGGTCCGTTTTATACCTTTATTAAACTTGCAATGAAACCCCCGTAAATGTGGGACGCCCTGCAACTATTGTGTTTTGGACGAGCCGTAAAACCGCACGATAACAGATTTTATCGTCTGTCTTTTTATTGAACTAGATAGGTACCAAGTACCTACGCTAGGCATTTTTATGGTTTATTTTTACAATATTTATCGTGGGCCAAGATGAATGTGTTTGTTTTGAAAGGATAACTTTAATATTTTTGCGCCTTTATCATGTTCTTTGTACGCATTTGTATTTTATCTAGTTTAGTTTTGGCATCCTTCCAGGTAATAAAAACGAAGGTTCTCTTGCTTTGATAACACAATCAATTAGATAAAGGTATTTCCGTAGAGTTGTGGGAAGTTTGTGTAAAATAATACTATTGTTAGATTATTTCCAAGAATGTTTTGGTGAAAAGGATAATTTGAAAATTATATGCTATTTTTATCAATTTGACGTACGTTCGTACTACTATTTCGAGCCTCAGTGAGTAAAATAAGAGATAAAGTTGTACCCAGTGATCCCACCACACAGACGTGAAATGATATTTGAACACCCCAGGAAGAAGTGAAATATTTAGAAAATTTGCATTTTTATCTGATCTTTGAAGTCTCCGAATTTATTGGAATTTTTCTTCAAATATTTCCGTACGCTGTGAAAAAGCATATTCAAATACGAATTGAAAAAAAGAATTCCCTCTTAACCGCGCCAGGTTAGACAGGTTAGGCTGGGAACTGGTAAGGGCTCGGAGCCTCGGAGTCGTATCGCCTTAAGCCGTACCGAGCGGCGCCCCCCGCCCTCCGCCTTCCGCCCGATCGTAGGGGTAGTTTTCCGGTGAATAATAAATTCCGAGATGGCGCTGCGATATCACTTCAGGAGCACTTAATTTTGTATGAAAGAGATGAAATTTAACGTTTTAAACTGCGGCTGGATGTAATCAAAGCGGCTCTCTCGCTCCGGCCGAGAAGCGTTTCACGATCTCGACAAACACCCCCCAATGAATAACTTAGGCAGCGGGGCTCTGCCGAATTGCTATCGGATTTCATCGAGTGATCCTACTTTGTTGTCCCTCCGACTGGAGGACTGAAGGACGGTACCCGGTGACGAGTGCTTGATGTTTTCGTAAGCCGCGTGATTGTTTTATTTGGAAGTTTTTATGTTTTCAATTCTAAATTACATCGCATTAAGAGATGTGTATGTACGAGTATGTATGTGGGATGGACTAACCTTTGCTGGTTCCGTCGGGGCCACGCAGAATGGTACACTCCTCTATAGTGCCGAAAGGAGCAAACAGTTGGCGGACATCGTCTTCAGTCTGCTGCTTGCTGAGCATACCAACGAACAGCTTTCTGTCTGCTCGGCCACAGCACATGGAGGGAGAAAAACCAAATACGTGTCAGTGGATTGCAGTAATCAGAGAGGCGATCTATTCAACAATCAAACAAGTGTACAAACAATAATCATTCAAGCTCGATGGAATTGATAGTAGAACTGGTCTTTCTGTGAGGTGATGGGAATGGAACCTTGGAAAATAAAAGTGTTAATATGGCGTGAAGATGTGATGATTTGTTATCAGTACAACACGAAATAAATCGTATTTATCTCTTGTGAAGCTAAGGTACAAAAATATTCTTTGAGTGGCCTTTGGCATACTGTTTGTAAGTGTTATTAACATAACTACCAAACTCAGATGCAATCAAATAAAACCATCAATACTTAATCTAGTGGGTTGCAAGATAAGTACAATTACATTCTATAGAACATGAAACACGATTGTAAGAAGAATTTCGATACATAGGGGTCCCTATACATTTCATATTGCCAATTGTTGTTTTTTAATTAATTTTCTGCGTTTCATATTCTTTCGAAATAATACTCAGTAGTTTCTAATATTGTAAAGCGCAAATGATAATACAATCAGCAATTCTAGATATACAAATCTAGAAATAAAGGTGACAGAATAACACAATATAGTAACATCCAGTCGCTTTGGGAGAAAGTGATATATTTACTAAACACCATTATTATACTGACTTGTTTATTCGTGACTTCATTACTACTTAATATGGACTCCCAGGGGACGGAAGATCATAATACGGGGCGATAATAATCTCAACGGCAATATTGACAACGGGCCGAGTGTGGGGAGTAAACATTCCTCACAGCCTAAACAGCCCACTTACTTTAACGCCGAAACCTTCGGGGAAGTGTTTGTTTCCACCCACACTAACAACTTCATCTTTTATTAATTAGGCTGGCGTCAAACGCGTACTGATATTGAAATGAATAACAAGTACATTTGATTATGCAGATGTCTAACAAAATAGTTTATTCGAGAGCAAATGAAAAATATCTTGCTATCAAGTAAAGTAAGCCCCTCAAATTCGCAGATTCAACTCCAGTCACACTGACAATGGTTTTCACTTTCCCAGAAATGTTTTGTTTATGGTATTCTGGGAAAATTTGTCCAAACGTTTCCGCGGGTCCGTGAAGTTTTCCGCCACTAATGTGGGGGGAGTAGCAAGTAGAGGCCCAGGCGCGAGCGGGTGTCAGCGCCAGCGCCAGCGCCAGGGAAGCAGGCTACCACGGGGGTGTGGATCTTTCCGCCTCACGCCCTGTGAGACAACTGCCGGAGATGGATGAACGAACAGAGTTTAGCAATTATAAATTCATAACTTTGAAGGAGAAACTTCGAATAGATAACTATGAATAATGGATTCCCACGGCGCGGCGGGGGAAACATGACTGAGCGGGAATGCCATTTAAATGTGAACGGCCATACCTATAATTGTTATTATTGTGGTATGGCACACGCCGCGCCGTGCCGCGCCGCGCCGCGCCACGCCGCGCCCTGCTTTTACCGAGCAACCCAAGCCGCGTCTCATTCTCCTTCAATTGCGGTTTTCACAATAAGCTTGGCGCGCTTATTTGAGCCAGTTAATGCAGACAAATTATATTTTAAGCAGAAGGAAACTTTATTGAAACGCTCTCCCGCTTATAACAACATTTCACTCCCCCTTTAGACGTGTTTTGCGTGGGGCTACTAATTTCGACGTGTTTACTTGAAAAATTGCTAAAAAGTTGGCCAGATTTAGCGTTCCCGTTTTTACTGGAATAATTTTAGATTTGACGAAACATTTTTTACGTGTTAGAGTTGAGAAAAAGGTTTATATCTAAATAAGGTTTTAAGTATGTTCAGAATGATCCCTTCGTATGAATTATATTTTCAGAGTAGACCAAAAGTTGTCCAGCTCGGCGGAAAATGGGGTACTTAAGGTTCTCATCCCAGCAGAGTGATTACAAATGAGACCTGGCGGTAAAATAATGGACCCAAGTAATTTGGTAAATGCTGGCGAAACTTCTTCATCCAATCTCAGCATGATCGGGGCTCGGCGCGGGGTGAGGGCGGGGTGGGGCGGGGGGCGGGGCGGGGAGTCCACCCGAGGCGTTTTTGTTTCCAAGTCACTTCTTGCCGTCAAAAGTTTATTGTTTGTTCTTTAATAATCTTTAATATTTACAAAGGAGCGTCATTACTGTCCGCACAGATGGAGTTGAAGTTTTATTAAAATTATTTTGACGAAAATTTCGACATTAGAGATTGTGTGGGGCGTGTTCCCATTTATTCCGTCGTTTGAGTGCCTACATTACTAAAGTGATTAGCCTGAGTGGCTTTGCTGACTTTTGGTTAACTGGCTGACTGGCTGACTGGCTGACTGGCTGACTGGCTGACTGGCTGACTGGCTGACTGGCTGACTGGCTGACTGGTTGCCTGCTTGACTGGCTTGGCGATCCGCTCCACCGGCGGTTTGTTGCCGATTTTAATGTGTACCCGTGTGTAGGGACGCGTGATTTTATCATTATTTCATGTGCAGCATGTTTGCGGCGCTGTTCTTTCTTGGCCGCCACCCACTTCCCGCCACCCGCCTCCCGCCTCCTCCTCTCCGTCCCGATACAAACCTTCGTTGGAGTCGCCTGTAATTACACATCCTACTACTCAACACTCTAGATTCACTCAATTGAAACTATCATCTACCAGAATGCCGAATGAGAAATAATACAAAGGAAAAGATCTCCATCCAGTGAGATGATAATGTGAAGTAGTACACAATGAAGCACATAATGTCTAGTGAAAGAAAAACAAATCAACGTAAAGTAAGACAAACATCGACATACGCTCGAGCTTTAGCCGGTGAGACAACATATTAATGTATTCATAATTGATTAATAATGTAAACAAAGAAAACAATATCGACATGATTAAAGAAATCGTATCACTACACCACGAACAACATCCTAGAGCACGCACGACACGAAGTACACAGTAGGCCACAGGTAGCGCCACAGTTTCGGGTCCTTCGCAGTCGCCGCCAGTGGCCGGTACACCAGACCAGTGTGTGGGGGCTAGGTGGCCTGCCGTACTAGGACCCAGCGATTTATGGCTGGCCATAGGAACGGGCCCATTTATCCACGCGCTCGTCTTTTTTTAAATAGAAAACGCAAAATCAAACGGAGGCCACACGGAGGTGCCGTTAATGGAGAGGGTTAAAGTGACATTGATTTATAGGAGCGCAGTTATTGAACACATTGCGAAACAAATGAGCTGACTTACAAACGGCTTGTGGGCCAGGCCTGAATTTATCACTCTTCATTAATGGATGCATCCTCCGCACACACCACATTACGGCCGCCCGGCTATCAAATACCCCAATAAAGACAAAGGGAATTGTTAACAGGAACAATAAACACTAAAGTGCCAAATAAACTAGCAAGTTTTACAAAAAAATGATTTTTTATTGTGTTGTTGAGCCATGTTGCGCTTTCTCCTTCTTTCAATCTAAAAAAAAGTCCCCCAAGACCTAACAACTCAATAAGCAACCGACTGAATTCGTTGGGAAGTGAATATCTTTTAAAAATGCTGCATTTTTCACAGGGAAGAGTAATTCAGTAATGTTAAAATGTAATTAAGGAAATTTGAAAAAGAGAACGCGACAATGTACATTTATTTGTGATAATTAGATTACGAGATATTTAGGGGTGATATTTTTAGGTGGTTTTTGGCCCTCGACCCGAAACTGTGCGGTTCCATGGTGTGTGGCTGTCGCATCGCTTGGTCTTACTTTGACCAGGGGTGACTCCTCGCAGGTGGCTCAGCGGGACCTAGCCTCGCCGCCCTTCGCCTCTGGCGCAGCCCTTGCTCGCCTCGCGCCCTGCAATTACAACAAGCACAGCTGCAGCCCGCCCTTGTCCCTTAAGCCCTCCGGGTGGGCGGCTTTCCAGCACACCCAGCGCCAAGCTCTCTCGAACATTTTATTTACTAATACTATATGATCTCTTTTGGTTTACTGACTTTAAATTTAAAATGATAATTGTTTCATATCAATTTGTGTGAAGCAAGACTTTAAATTTAAAATGATAATTGTTTCATATCAATTTGTGTGAAGCAAGACTTTAAATACATTTGACGTAATATCATATGCAAAAAAGACACCCAAAATGTGAGTTAAAATATTTTTTGATTGAATCTAAAGACACTAGAACTGGAAAACAGTTATTAATGAATTTGTCGAAGATTTTGAGAAATTCATATAAAGGTTTTCTTACTCTCCGTAAACACTAAAAAGTTATTTTAACTAATACTCTTTTCTACATTATTATAAAAAATATTATTTGTTACATTAAAATTTTCTTCAAGCATTTATGCGCACGAAAGAGCTTGGCGCTATCAATACAAAGTGAAATTCAACATAACACCAAGAATTGTCAAGAATAAGTTAGACTGACAAGTTGTGCAGAACACATCGCGTTCAGCCATTCGGAGATCATCACCAACATCATCATAATCAACATCAGCATTCAGACACAACAGAGGATAGTCTTAGTCTAGATTAGTTATGAATTGCATTTTAAAAATAGGTTAACCAATTTAAAAATAAAACTTATTACCGAAAGTTCACTTGATTTATTACCCATTTATAATATTATATATAAAAAACCTGTGGAATTGCATGCAAAGAAAAGTGATATAAAAATTTAATCAGGAATTAAAGTATCCATCAAAAATAACATACAAATGTCGACATTTTACCGCCAGCCGACTTTATAAAAAATGTTTTTCGTTTAGTTTAATTCTTTTGATTTATTCCAGAAATGAGTTTTATTTTATACATTTTCGTTTATTTACTTATTTTTATAAGAAATATTGTCATTGAAACAATCCATAAATATCTTTTGAATAAAGTGTACTCTGTACAGGTATGGATGTTGGTAAACTAACACATTGATAGTATTTAAAAATATTTTGAATACGTTAATTTGTACCCTTAATTTCGTATTATTGATATTTATTGATTGTCTATGTATGTAATGTGGCGATTTCGGTAACACATTAATTTGATGAAATAATAAAAAATGTAGTCATAAGCCCGGAGCCCGGAGACCACGAGAGAGGTGGGGTGAAGTGGCCCAGTTACAAGCAGATATCTCTCTCCAGAGTGCGCCGCTAATGACTCCGTAAATTGAGATAATTTTACACTGGAGTGGAGACTGCTGGAGGATGCTCTGCTCCATACACAGGGAAACTTTTCCTGTACGTCATATATAATGCACGAGATGTATCCGCACCTAGCTTTGCTTGGAGCGGGGGATTAGTGTAATGTTACTTGTTGGCTTCAGATTGAAACTCAGTGTTTGGGGCGAGCCGACCGCACCGTTTACGTTCAATTCTTGTTTAATTGCGGTGTTTTATGATTAGCTTAGAACTTTTAAATGTTAAATACAACAGCATGGTTTATATTTAATTTCAAATTTTAATCTGACTTAAATACATTTTTATGTAAATTATTATTATTATGTTCATCGTTAAAACGTGTTTATGTGTTTAAGTTTATTGAAATTGTTGCTAGCTTTAAGTATTTTCTTTATGTTCAGTTTATTTGTCAGTAACAACCTAATAACATCAACGTCACATCCGTTTATTCAAATGTGTATCGAGCTACGCAGGAGGCGGCAGGCAGCAGGCATCAGGAAGCGGGAAGCAGAGAGAGGGCAGGACATTTCCCGGTAACGTTGAATGCATTCACTTATTAAATCGCTTAACTGCCACTTTACGACTTTAGGAACCCGCGCAGCCGTAGATCAAATAAACAATATAATAAAATAAAAGTCCCATATAAACGCCACAAGCAACGCTGTTGGGCTTTTCAAACGTCGCCGGGGAAGTAACAGAAATTAAGAACTCGTATACATTTCCCCGCTTATTGTAGTCCAAGAAGAGTTATGGCCGCTCGGCGATTTTTACTGCCTACCCCTTGGTTTATGTGCGTAATTTACTTTAAAACAGTTTCGCTTGCTGCTGTATAATGCGCGAACATCCCTTAATATATGGAACAACCCTTTTAGTTGAGTTGACTTGTTTATAGGTAGGTTCTTGCGCCGAACACACCGACGAGCGACAAAATATTTCCTGAAACAGGGAAACAAATTAATTGAATTGCCGAGCAAAAAGCCGGCGGAACAATAACTTGTAATCAACGCTCATTTGGACATTATTTTCCAGTGAAGTTGCCATAGCAATGAAATGTTGAAACATTAACGAAATTTCAAGTGAAAATTCACATTTGTCGAAGTTTCAAATTATGTTAGTAAAGAAGAATACAAGACGAGGAAAATAGACAACATGTATAAACTAGTAAAAACAGTCTATCTAAATCACGTTTGGAAATATTGAATAATTTATCTACCTTTAGAAACTGCATCGCATTTATTCAAAGTTAATACGTTTAAAAAAAAACCGACCACAGAATCGTGTTATAATTATAAAAACTTATTTTATTGTTTTTCACCTGTAATCAGGGTGGAGGTTTCATTCCTTGAAACTTCATAAAATAAACTGCGTTTGTTGAGAAGAGTCAAAAGTCCAAAAAGAAGATTCATATAGTAAGAGCCGCGGTGGAAGTTAATTATTTGCATAAAGAAGGGGCAAAGCAGCAAGGTTTCGCCAACAAAAGTTTTTGACGAAAGGCGTCCAAGTTTCTAGTAAGAGGGGTAGCGCTGACATTATTTAAAAAGTTTGAATTAAACCTTAATCATATAAATTACATTTTCAGAAAAATTTTAAAGCGCACAAGATGAAGAAATATGGGTAGTAGTTAGGTTTCACGAAAAATTTAATAAAAAAATGTTTTATCGCCATTTTATGACCGGGAGATGTTTAAAATGAAATTTTAGAAAATCTACAAACCGGTGCACATCAAAATGAAATGAGCTGTGCGAACTTAATCAACGGAAAGTCTTTTAATTGACGATGAAACTTCATTACGATTTCCTGTGATCTCACGTTACATCTCGTAGGAGTAGCGAACTCTGGGCTACGAACATAAATACTTCCTGCAACATTCGTGTACGCTCAGCCGTTCGCAAGATAGGCGCTGGGATAAAAAACGGATAATTGAAAGAGGAGAAGGAAGTCGGTTAGAGAGGAATTGGTAGCGGGGCCGGGAGAGAGCGAGCGAGAGAGTTAGCTGGAGAAACTAAACTAAGTTAGGCTTTCCCGAGTCTGGTGGGGGATTAAGGCTTAGGAGGGATCGTCGCTCTTGTACCAAGTCCCCACAGGCGCAGGCAGGCGCAGGCGGGCGGAAGACGTCTAATTCTATTTCATAAAATGCTCAAACTTGCCAACATATGCTGACACCCGGTTATGGAGCGAGCACCGGCTGAGGGATTGGCGCCGCCAACGGGACCGCTTGTGATAATAACTCCCTGCCATTTATTCCTTGACTCAGGATAATGAGGGGTTCAACCTTGAAGCGCAATTAGCGCAGATTTGGTGGCGTTTTCTTTATTCATAGCCTATGTCGTTATCCTATAAGGTATTACCTACATATTTGCAGCGGTTGTTTTGTGTAAGATAAACTGGAACATTATGTGTGACTTCCTTCTGGTGTTCGGAGCCAATGTTACCTAGCCAATCTCATACTTTTTGGCAATCTCTGTTTTGTTGCCCCTATCGGAAAGTAACTTGAGTTATACTTCATTTCCAGAAATGAAGTTCCACGGATTTGGAAAATTATGACGTTAATTCTTATGTCATTGTACCATCATTCAAATTAGTTTTTGCTAGGAGACAACGAGCTCGGCCTATTTTTGATGGTCCTTTGGATTGCTGACTTTTTGCTGTAGTGTTTTTAATGAGAACTCGAATTTCCATTCAATATTGCATACTAACTGATCCAACAATCTTCTTGCTTCGAAAATGTGGAATAAGCTGTATACTTTATATTCATTTTTTTAATTTCATTTATGAAAATGGTTTCACGATAAAGACAGAATTTCAAATGAACGTGTTAAACCTCACCAAAAAAGTAAGACTTGAATAAAAAAAAGCATCAAAAGCTAAAAGGATGGTAATGATTAATTGATTGAAAATTTTTTAGTAAGTCAACTTTCGCGATAAGTACTACATAAGTTAAAAAGTATGCATTAAAATGGCCTCATTTTGAAGTTTTAGCGACTAAATGAGATTGGAAATACAAAATTTAAGCTCTGACATCGGCAACTTTCCGATTTATGTGTGGGCCTTATCGAAGGCTTAGTATAGCCTATAGGCTATCCCCTCGCTACGTCCCCCCGGGTAGGTTCTTGAGTTATAAAGTCATTCCTAACTCACTTAAATCTCACACCGAGCCCTCGAAAACGAAAATATTTTTATCTTGTGCCCTTAAATTTCGAAATTGAATATATTATCATTACCGGAGTAATCTCTTTAGCGTGCTTCTACATCTATTTCAAGTTCATTTAGGATTTTTTAAACCTAAAATAATATTCAAACTAATCTTCTTTATAAAATTTGTATTGTGTAGTTTTAAGTTTAACCAGAAGAAAAGTTAATTGGGTTTTATTCCAGGTAAAAGTAATTTTTTTTGGTGTTAAATGAAATACTGACTGAATAATCACTTACAACTTTTACAAACTTAGCGCTTATTAAACATCCATCCAAAACAGATCTCAAGGGAACTATTATTATAAAAACTTTAAACTTTTTAACGTTGACTTCGGAATATATACAAGCTATTATTCCCGTTTAACAGAAAGTTGTAAATTTTAATACAGTGTAAAAACTGGAATATTAGTATTCTAGAAACCAAGATTTTTTTAAGAAAACAATCCAAAAAAAAAATAATTAAAAAAAATTCTCGTCAAGAATGTGGCAAATTAATGAAAATCGGAAAAAAAAATTGCACGGAAATTAATTAATTTCAGGAAATAAATTTGCACTTAATCGGTGTAAAAATATTATTGCTTGATAATTTATATTTTCTAATATGAGATAAATTATATAATGTTCAACGTCAATCCATTAAAAATTTTAAACATGTCTTTTAAACACGTGACTTTTCTGAACAAAATTAAAATTGTTACTGTTCTTGTTGAAAAAAAAAGCTTTCAATGTTCACGAAAAAATTCAACACAAACTTTAAAATACATTATTGTTATACCGATACAAGAAGTGACTTTTTTCTTGTGCGCCGCTGCCATCCACTTAAATTGATTGACAGAAGCACGGTGTAAGTAAATAAAATATAGAAGTATGTAAAGAAGAAGACTTGCTATAATTTATAATACACAGAAACATTGCTTCAACAAAACTTGTCATAAACTTCGCAATTAACAACACAAGCTGTGAAATATTTTCACAGGGGATGACTCTCAAAAGTTTAAGACGAGAAACATGAATGTTTGAACCCATGTCTTATTCAAAACAAATAAAACAATCAGCAACAGGGCACTTATTAAAAATGTATATTTAATTTAAAACTTTATAAGTACACACTTTAAACATTCCCATTAATTTATTTTTTTAATAATTTCTTATTAATTTAAACAATGGGTTTGAGAAAAATTTTCACTAAAACGGAGAAATGCGAACTACTAAAATATCGTTATCATGCTGTAGAAGAAAGACAAGTGTCATTATTTTGACCCAAGATCAATTGCTTATATCAAACTGACGGGGAATAAACATTATTTTCGTTCGATTAAAGTAAGACAGTGAAATAAAAGTACCTTGTTACTTTGAGATTCACCCACGTTCTCCCTTTGTGACAAATTAAACTTGGTGTGGATGGCGTCTTGAGAAGTGATACCTGACATTAAATTGCAGAGTGTATTTGTGCAAGAAATAGATGCACTGCACATGCCATCGTACACCGGTGGCAGATAGGAGAACCCATTATGTAGATAAATCCACGATATAAATGATATCATACCGGAGTATAATTTGGGGTCGGGCGCTTTTATTGAATGCCGACATAAGCTTTAATTACTTTCTCGTCCGACAAAGGGTTCGGAAATGGATATCCTGTCGCACAGGGATATGATTTTCACGTCAATTATATTACCCCACGTCGGATTTAGCGATGAAAAAGCGAATTAATTTTGAAATGGGAATATTAAAGGGTGTCATTTCAACTCTTTCTACTCGCGCATGAGTCAAATTATTACACATTTTTACAACGGAAATTACATCGTGGCGAGCTTCTACCCATGAATAATGCGAAAAACTGTTTCCACTGAAAAGTTTTGAATAAATTAAATTTATAAATATTAGGTTTTTCACAACACAACAATTGATTGAAATAATAAGCAGGTCAATGCTAGGTAGGTATCTACTTCTGAATTTAAAAATGCTAACAGAATTTTGGAGTTTTGATTTTACGGGTAGGAGAATTTGTTTTGTAAAAATATAGTTTTGACACAAAAAATGCCAACCAAAGCTTTGTGTTTGGGAAGAATGAAAATGAACTCATCGTTTTTACGTATCCATTATCGAATTATAGGTAAATATCGATGGTATAGCGCACGCGTGTGTTAAATGCGACGAGAAAATTCAATTTTATGGTTTACTTCGCGTTTAAAATAAGGATTACAGCAACACAATCAATAATAATACGGATTATAATGCTAATGTCTTTGATGCTTGGTGTAATGGAGCCAGCTCAGAATCCCTAGAAAATTCTTGATAATTATTAAAAAAATGTCATTTAACACCTGCGTGACGCGCGACGCCTGAATGGCGAAAGGAACATTTCCTTTCTAGAAAAGGATTATATTAATTTTAAGCCTTATGTTTATTACATAAATAAAAAAAAGTTTTATTTTTCTCCCGCTTTATTGGAACACTCTGTGGCACTCTCAAATTGTGTAGTAATACGTTTAATTGAGTTTTGAAATTATCGCAAAATATTTTGTGAAGTAGCAGCTCGACGAAATATGTTGTTAAACCAATTTTTGATATATTCTCATTCTTAAAGGTATCGACGATTGAAATCAACATTTTAGCCAAACATTTTATACTGCTATTGTAAAAAAAAAAAATCTATTACAAATAATATAAAGTAAGTTTATCATCAACAAAAACTGTTTTGTTCAGATGAACTTCACACTACTTGTTCTCAAGGATACAATGCACAACAAGCAGAACAGGCGTAATGAAAAAAATTGACAAAGTGAGAAAAACAGACATATTAAGAGACGAAAATTTCCATTCCATAATGCACATTTATACCGGACTAAAATTTTTATGAAATATAAATAATTACTTTGTGTAAGACCAAAGGTTTAATTTATTTTTTTATTACCGACCGGTTTCGCTTAGCCTAAGCATCATCAGGGTACAAAATTAAACTTAACAAAAAGCATATTGTGTATGGTTATATGTACTTGTACATAAAGAGGGAGAACACAATATAAAACAAAATAAAAGAACAGTAAGAAAACAAAAGAATAACATTTAAATTATAATAAAGGAACAGAGAGAAAGAGATAGATAATATGAATCAAAAGAGGAAAACGTCAACTGAGAAGGTGATTAAGGAATAATGGGAAATTTCATGAGCTTACGGGAAATATACCTAATATTGGACAGCTGGACAAATTTAACTGATTATTCATTTTAATGGCGTTCTTTATTTCTGGTGCTTCTAAATTATTCAATCTGTTGCCACGACAATTTTTATAGAGAATATGAGCACCAGTGCTTTTATTGAAGGTATGATCTTCTTCAATAAGATGATTGGCGAATTCATATTCGGCTTCAATTCACAAAAAAAGAAACTGATGGAAATAAAAACCTAAGCCGGGAAAGTAATAACAATGGCCTAAATACATATCGAATTCTGGTGAATTCAAAGGTATACTCATGTTTTACCGTATAATTCTCCAACTCTGCAGCATGCACTGCACGATAGATGAAAACAACTTTATGAAAATCCAGGGATCAAAACTTATTGCTAAATGGGCTCCGGCTCTTGGAGAATTGTCAAAGCTTTCCTCTTACAATGGAATTGAATTATTTCAGTAGACCATACCAACAGCATCCGCACCACCCTTCAAATGCACCATACAAATGGTGGAACGCCATTGGAGATATTACATAACGGGCATACTTCTCCGAGCCAGGATTAAGATAGACGAAGGTTTATTTGGTAAAACTTTGCTCTAATTTATTTTCAGAAGTTTCGACGTGGAATTCTATGTTTTAAACTCGTTATGTTAACAGTTCCTCGATTATCTTATGCGAAAAAACTTCTTAAAAAGTCTATTTAAATCGTTTCGATACGCTTTTCTACGACGATAAGTCTGTAATATACGTCAAACGAGTAGCGTAGGAAAGATGTTAATAGATCTATCTTTAAAATAGAAAATCTGTTTGTATGTCTTCCAACAAGTTATCGAATGTTAAGTTTTGACGTCATGAAATTTGGGAAGCTTTTTATGACTAAAATGATAAAAAAAAAATTAGACGCCAAATTCTTTGTTGCATTTTTTAAATTGATCAATAATTCAAAGTTGGAACCCTACAAATGCTGTTCCCAAAAGAGTTTCCGTTTAAATATTAATAAGAGTATTTTTATCACGGAAAGGTGATAAGATTCCTGTGAAAACGGCGAATCCTAATTACTAGTTTCTCAGTCTTAAAATTAGAAGCTGGAAAAAATACGGCACAAAAGCCAGCTTACTCAGTGGACTCATAGTCACGTAAAAGAATGAAGAGAAAAACTCGTTATACGTGCGCTTATCGCATATTGTTCACCGGTGGAAATGTGCTCATTCCTCACGTAGCTTCTGTCATGTACATGTACATCATTCTTGCTTTTCATTTTTAATATTCTCGTCTCATTTAATTTCGTTCTCACTAACACACGCGCATATAAGAACATGCTTAAAATTTATTTTATATTTCTCCCAATAACAAAGAACGGTTCAAAATAGTCGTAGTTCTTGCATAAATTTGCATATTGCAGTTGCTACGTTATTAAACAAATATTGCTGAAATTTGAAGCGACTTATTTCACAAAATAATTTTGATTTGCTCTTACTTAAACACAATCATATAAGATATTCGCATATTGCAGTTCTTATGCTACATAATTCTGTGAAATTGTTGCAATTTGAAGCGAATCAAATCGAAAACTAATATGAAATATATTTTCGTAGAAAACAATCACTTTGTGGTTTGACATATTCAAAGAAATGAAAAAATAACTTTGTAAAAGACCACGGATTTTATTTTTATGACCGACTGGTTTCGCTTAGCCTAAGCATCATCAGGGTACAAAATTAAACACAACAAAAGATACGAAGTGTGGGTTGCATATGAATACAGAAGGAGAACAAAATAGTAAATGAAATAACAAAACAATGAGAAAACAATAAAATAACAATTAAATTTTAACAAAGGAACAGAGATAAAGATACAGAATATGAATTGAAAGAGATTTTCTTTAAATAAGAAATAATTTGTTAGTTTTTGTGAGTGACCCTAGGATATTCGCAGTAGTTGATGCCACTTAGTTTTCAATCTTTCGCAGGTCACATTCCAATCGGGATTGGATGACATCAGAGTCAAGCCAGAGGGTTTACATCTTCTATTTCTTTCAAACAAAATCGATTTATTTATTGAACGACTAACAATATACTTGTTATGAATCGACGTTTGTTTCTCCATGTGAATATACGAGTATATACATATCTTTCTCTGGATGTGCTCATTATTGCCTAAGATGTGCATATTGCAGGTCTGATTTAACTGAATTCCGCAATCTATTACAAATAACACGTCGGTATCCTGAGACATGGCCCACATAATTATTTTGCAAAGAGCGATATTTGGTGACCGGTGAACTTTGAATTCGCACGACCGAACTTCCGCCTCGCTCGACCGGCCAAACTGTGTTCTCAATAGTTGTGGATATTGCGCAACCGGTGGCGAACAACGACATCCCAGGTACAACTGCATCCAGCTTCGGCGGGCATCTCTCTAACGAGGATAGTACTTACTCTCACGGGCGAGTGCATCCAGAGCTACGCCGGGCGGTCTGGGTGAGTGAGAGGTGATGGAAACGGAGCTTATTGAATATTCTGAAAAATGATTCATTTCATTAAAAAGCTTTTGTGGCAGAAACGCTGAGTGATTTCAAAACAAGGATCTTATAAATTATTTTTGAAAGCTGGAAGGCAAAATATAAGCGCATAAACTGACTATATTTTTTATAGCTTCTGACATAAGACTTATACAACATAAAAGTTTACAAAATAATAGTAGTGCGAATCATACGGTTAAAACTTAAAACAACTCTTATGAAACATTATGTTACATATTTATTAAAATATTAGAAAGTGTACATAAATAGTATGTACTAAATATATTTGACAAAAAGCTGTTTTGAAAAGTATCTGCCTATCCAGATCTAGTTAATTAACATACCTATCGATGTTTAAAGTAACATTTCGATTCTGAATGCTAATATCAACGCTTTAGATTGGGTAAATATTCAATAAAATTTATATTTTTAAAAACTTATGTAAACCTGCGCTCAAATCTAAGTGCAAGCTTTTGACAAGATCTTATTCGGTACATAATAAATATTAAAAATTATAATACAATATTCTCTCATCACATAATGTTTTTATAAAATAAAATTAAATTCATCCCAGAAAAGCAAAAGTTTCAATGTCAGTTCTTTTAGCGATGTTTTCATATGCGCATATTCACAAAAAAACCAGGTCTTATTAAAAAAAGAAAACAAGCGAAAAAGCTCCACGCGGCTCTAATGGACCACGGTGTTCTCTGCATCGTTTTATTTCATTAGAAATTTTAATTTTAAAGTGCATTATACTCCGTTCCATCATCGTTCATCATCCGCGTCGGCAAAAAATTGTTTTTCAATAATTACATCAAACCTTTGTGAATGGAGCTGTCAAAAATTCCATCCATTTGAATATTACTAGGCATTGGTGGCCGGCCTGGTCGGAGAAAAGGGTGGCATAATTAAAATACATTAATTTATTCTCCAATGGAAAATTACTGAAGTGTTTTCGAGAGATTATTGCTTATTTGTTTTGCGGTCGATGACGAATTAATTATATTTGTGTTCCTAAATAGTTTGATGGAAATTCATTATATTTTCAATTGTGCCTCCATTGATGGGCAAGAGTAAAGCAAAGTTAGATTATACATTATATTAAATTATTATGTACTTCAATAAAATACGAGCCTCAAAACCGACACGAGGCGTCCTGAAGCTTGAGGCATTATTTCGAAAACACCCTACACCTCGAAACGTGACCTTTTTGTGATCTGAGGTTTCTTATGACGCGTGATCAATGCATGTTTTGTAAATGTATCAAGGACGAGGAGCAGATATTTTGGTCATTTCAGAAATTGAGCCCGGACTAAGAAAGTTGCTGAATTTATTTAGTGTATGATAAGTCTTGACTCGTAGATACTTTTTCGGGGCATAGAGTTACTACGTAAGTAAGTTAAGTCTAAATTCTTATTTTTGGAAGGATTTGGAAAAATGTTGTCACTTTATTTACATTATCATTTGTTCTACATATCGACCGCTTGGAGTAATAAGGTTCCATGTGACACTGACATCATCAGCCCACATTTACAAAACTGTTTGTGGCTTTCTTCTATTCACTGACTTCAATACTCTCATGAGAATGAGTGGAGAAAAGAACTCGGTCTTGGACATGACCTTATCAATGGCACTGTGAGTACTGTCAACTTCTTGAATGCAGGTATGGCCAGGTATCAAGTTCTTCATGGTGATGGAAGTTATTTGTGACCTTTCATTTAGGAAATTTAGAACAGCTGTGCTTATAAAATATATTTTTTCATTTGAAAACTCAAATCAAATTTGGCCATAAAAATATGCTGTACATGGTCAGTTTCACCACCGCGCCGTTGTGTTTTTCTCTTCGCAACATTTGATTAACATATCGTACATTTTCACCACGTCCAGATTTAACTCTAAATACTGCCGTGATGGTTTAGCTCGGCAGTAATGCAACTCCACCATATGAAATAAAGCAATATCGTCGCCGGAAAGGCAAAAGTGCTGAGGCGCCATTTTGGGAAGTTTACACCGGAGCACTTTATTGAATTAAAAAAAAAAGTTGACTCGGTAACTCAATGCTCTCACTGAATTACCTGAAGCGACAAAAAGTAAAAAAAAAGTCCCAAACTTATGTCGCTTAAGTCGAGCCTTTTCCTAAATGGTAAATATATTTTAGATGGCTAAAAGGCCACAAAAGCATCAGAAGCAAACGAGATTCAGAGCATTCGAAGTGGAAAAAAACTAATCAAAACTGCAAATTTAACACATTTTTGACCAAACTGTCGCTTAAGCCGTTTTGCCTTTCCAGCTACGAAATGTTCCGTCACTTCTTTTATTTGATCTACAGAAATTGAATTAATACTTAGGGAGCATTATTCTGATCCTTATTATTGTAAGTATTATATATTGGCTTTTGCGAGATGCAAAATATACCAAAATAAAACTTTCTTCAAACTTGTACATTGTCATTACGAATTTTAAACATATATTTGAAAGAAAACTTTTTATACGGTGATGTATTTTCAATTGTTTTTTTCGGGTGAACTGTACTAGATTTTTCTGTTGTATTCATACCAAAAACAGTTGATAGATGTGTCAGAATCGCTATCCGATTGTTTATTAGATATTTCAAAATCACTGTAATCTGCGTGTTCAAACATTTTAATAAGAAATTAAGTTTAAATCGCTCTAATCGACACATTAAAAAGCAACACGCGGAAATTTGACAGTTCGTCAGATGGAACCTGATTAGTGTGAAGCTAGTTGCAAAATAAATTTACAAGTTGGAGTAACAAGGTTCCATGTGTAGTTGGAACCTTGTTCTCCAAATTACAGGAAATAACTGATGCAGTTGGAACCTTTGACACATTCTAATTCCGTTAATAGTCAGTATATGATGTTGGTGTCTATAGAAGAAATGAAGAGTGGTGTAGTAGAAACTTTTCTCTATCAATAACTCAATTCAGCCAAAATTGTCAGTTGGAACCTTATTACTCCAAGGGGTCGATATGTTGTAAGTAGGCTTAAACTGTGTGTGAGATGCAAACAGATCCGTACGACTATAGCCGAGAGCGAGAGCATGTCTTACACCTCGTAAATAAGAAGGTAGGTTCCCAGTGGGCACGTGTGTCCTAGAAGAAATTCACCTTTATTAACAAACATCCGAAATAAAAATAACATAATTAAAACGAAGTGCTTGCTTGCAAACAGTTATTTTTCAATTTGCCCGATGCTGGGATATTTCGCCCAGAATTATGGGCTGTGTTCTGATATTCTGCCATTCGCAGTTAAATAAATTGCATGATTCCTTCATAATCCGTTTATCGCCCACATTCCTCATACTTTATGCGCGCTTCGCCCATACAACATACACGCGTTCGGGGTTTTATGTGGCCGGGTAGTAACGGCCAGTAAACGGGATCATGGATTCATAATGTCGTCCTATGAATGTGCGCCGGAACTGCTATTTAATTCATCTTTTGTAACGGCTTTAACCACTCTTTAAATATTTTTAATCCAACTATTTAAATTTTAAATATGTTTACCAGTAGGTCTCAGACAAAGAATATTGGGATGTTGAGTGAGTGCGATATTAATGGGAAAGGGAAAAAAGGGTAATAACGTATTCGGGAAGTACAGATCTAGCTTTTCAAATCAGAAACAAAGAGCGCTCTTACTACAATTTAACTATTTTAAATTTTGTATTTGTTATTATATAACATAAATATTAGTAGAGGTCATGATCAAGTATCTTAGTGCTTTGATACGCAGGTCTTAAAAAGTTTTTCCTTGTTTTGTGGAAATATTTATTTCGGTTCAAATTATCTATAGAGGCAGTAGCGCACACGCACTATCAAAGAAAATAAAAATATTTGAAAATCAACTCCAGAGATAAGTAATTTATGCCTCCACCGATACAGATGACATCGTCACAGTCGGTTAATATGAAACCGTGAAAACTCAATGATCATTAAAGGTTTTAATATGGTTGATCTTAAGTTTACGTTAAGTTATAATCATAGACCAAATAAATGTGAGAACGGAGAAGATAGAGTGAAGACTGTCAATCCTGATTTTTTGCAAAGCATGGATTTGAAAAAGTCAACGCTCCACCATTCCAAAACACTCCAATTTTTTTTTATGTGTATTGTAAACTTGACGTTGAATAATAAATCTGTTTTCGTGTAATACTTTCACTACGTAGTTTAAAGTTCTGTGAAAAATACTCTTCCCATCAACACAATAGGATGAGTGCGGATGCACTGGTCCTTTTAATTTTCTAAGTGCTGCCATATATTTCGGTTTGTATCATGATCATGCAACGATACACAGTCGCGATGGAGCTGGTTCTTTACGGCGATTATTTATGAGTACAGCTTAAAATTGCGCCATGTAAACCGCGAGCAATTTCAGTTTTAAAATACGCTGATCATCAAATGGATGGCAGTCGTCTACAGATTTTTACACTTATTGATATTAAAACCTGATATATCGGCATTTAAAATAGAAAACAAAATATAAATTCTTTCTTACAAAATATCATACACCAATCTAAGCAATCTCACCTGTCACATTTAAATTTGTTATGAGGTTCTTTGTCAAAACACACTACATTTTGCTAAAACGGAATATTGGAATCTCTGAATCTGACTAAAACGTAAACAGTGTAGGAGCTGAAGTAATTGTAACTATTAGTCTTTAACCAAGCAAAAACCATTTTAAATTTGCGTTTAGTTAATATTAAATCGATTCTCTCTCGTGTATCCATCAGGCCAGTGCTGTACTATGGCTCGCACTAAGAATTTCGAAAGCGTATTCGGTATTGTGACAAGATTTCTAGAAAAAATCTTTAGAGCCGCCAATAAAACGGTATCTGATAAATAAGCTCCAACACCGAGCTAACTGTTTGAAGAGCCTTCAATATCAAGATTTATATTCTTGGAATGGTTTCGCTGGGCAAGGAATTTCACAAGGATGAAATATAGCCGATCAACAGAAAAGTTTCTAACTTTTGAACTCGGATACACAAAGGTAGAGTATTGAAACGAAACATACTCGTATACGACTGGATGATGAGCCAACACCTTATCCTTGGGTTTATAAACAAACAGGCAACAGAAGTGGAGGCGTTTCTCAAAAGAGGCCAAGACTTTCCACGGTTTGTTGAATCGATGATGATGGTTGTTTTTTTATAAGGTGAAAGTATATAGCAATGAACAAGGTTTTAAAATGATTGCCCACAAGTCATTGTTACAGTGATATAATGATGCAAGTGAAAGATAAATGTAATTGATGTTAGTTGCAAGTTGTAACGCAGTTGGTTGACAACTTGTTCGGCCAGAGCGTCTTGATCTTGTCTTGTGCCTATCACAATGTTGTGGCAATTCTTGGTGTTGTTGCGATTATTGCTTCCGAAGGTTGACCTTAAGTGTAACATATTGAATTCTAAAGGCTTCAAACGAAGGCAACATCTTAGATTTTTTAATGTAAAACGTTCATGTAACAAAATGAAAATTCGTCTCGCAATCCATTCTTGCATTAAATCCCGGCCAAAAAATCGAAAATCCCGAATTGACATGTCATGGCGTAGATATTCAGTGGCCGCAGAAGACCCCTTAAAACTTTACCCGGATAAACAAAAAAAGTCGCATTAGTGACCGAGAGCCCCGACATTGACGAATGTATGGCCCACGGGCCCCGATGGACTCCCGGCCCGGAGATGGCGCGCCGTGACGGCCTTGGAATTATTGTATTGGAAGCTAAACTCCATTTGGATGCAGCCATCTGACTCGTCATCCATATTATTTGTATCTACGCGTACTCTTCATTTTTGAGCAAACTATAAAAAATGAAAGGGTTTCAGTTGAATTTTAGGAAAATATTTTTAATTTAATTTTTGATGGATTTTTAAAAAATAAATAAAAATAGTAATAGTGGGTAACACAACAATAATATAATTAATCTATATAATTTTGGTCAACATTTGATAGAGTGAATAAACATTATAAACACACTAGTGTACTTTTGAAAATCTTTTTTTTTTTCTAACACTACATATGATTTTAGGATTAATGACGTTGTTAAAAAATTCAATATCGCGAAGCGCTTTAACCAAACACATCTTATTCAAAAATCATTTATTTATTTTGTTCATCTTCAAATAAAGTTATGTTTTTCTGATTATTTGTACAACATTATTTAAAATATTTGATAATATTGTAAATTGTTAAGTGATACACAGTAAGCTAAATGTTAAATATGGATTTTCGAAGAACAGAGTAATTTATTGATTAAATTATGGATTGTCAAATATTTTCCACTGAAAGCTGAATTTGGTCTAACCCAGGGTACACTCGTAAGTCGCCCACGAGTTCTTGGGACCCGAGAGGAGGTTGAATGCCATTTGGGCATTCGTAATGTCCGATATCATTCGTAGATTAAAATCGCATTAACGTATAGGCCGATCCATATTCTCGCCTTAAAGTTAGCGGGGACTTGGAGAAATGGAACCCATATTACAAGTTTTATGATAGTTTCAAAACTAGTTAGTGTTGAAACCTAGATTTATGCTGTATTTTATTACTTTTAAAAATAACATTAAAACCTCCGTTATCATTTTTTTCAATGTTTTTTTTTAAATTTCATAACACAATATGCATTAAAGAATTACTGCATATCCATAAGTTATTGCAATAGCTAGAGAAGAAACCTGGAAAAAATTTTTCGAGAATCCTGATTGCTACATAGATTTTTTGCTACTTTTGCATATGATTTGTGTGATTTCAATATTTAATATTAAAAGGTTAAATTCCTAAATGCTGTTGGCGTAAGGAGAAAATACGCATACAATAATCTATCTAATATTCTACTTAATTTAAGCACGCGCAGGCAGGGAGTAATATGTTCAAAGAGGAGGTAGAGCCGAAACACTAATATATCAATACAATGTGTAAATTTAGGTAATGTTTTCAGCAACGAGTGCGTTTTATTGCCTCCAGAAGTATTTAACATTCATAACGAGAGATATTGGACAGTTTCCCGCGGAGAAGGGTGACACTGCCGTTTATAAAAATGTATATATCAATGGTTGGCTTTAGATAACAGCCAGTTTAAAGAGTCTATAGCGTAGTGATAAATGACAAGGCGACAAGAAACGCGTCACAGAAATACTCTGTCCAAGCTGGTATGTCCATAGCGGTATTGTTGGTCTAGATAAGTATTGTGATGTATGATACCACGGGAATGCGGGTTAAACTGGCGCCTGACTCTTGAAATTCGAATGTTTACGAGGTCGAATATTTCGCAAGACGCTCACGTCTAGATTAGTTATTCATCTAAATAGCGGTGCAAAGCTTCTATTGTTTTCCGCCAAACACAAACTCGGTTTTGTACGGATTTTCATTGTGCGCATCATTAATTTCATCTTTGTTTACGGCATTACCGCGTGATACCCAGGCAACGCCGTGGCGGCCTACGGAGCTACGGAGAGAGAGGACTAAAATTAATACTTCGCTTAATTCATAAACTTACCGAAAGGAGGCAGAGGAGCTCGCATTTAGAAAAGCGTTTTATTCAGTTAATATTGCATCAAACTTTAGGTCGATCGTACTAAATTATAAGCGGCCCTCGTCGAGACGCGCCTACAAAGAAGACGTCATCGGTAGGCAATTAATTATGGATAATAATAACCGTCATGCCTTCTGTAGCGTTATGAAGCGAGACAGTTGAAAACTTTTTGCAATTTATTGTGATTAAAGCGGAGTTGAAAGACAAAAACTTTAATGTTACCTCCTTCTTAGCGGTTGACTTAATTACAGCGCGTCGGGGATGATTACAGCTGGTGGCTGTGGCTGTGGCTTTGCGATGAACTTGTAGCCATTATGAAAAATATTTCTAAGTATGCACTTTTATAATTGAAACATTTTCAAAAGTTATTCATTAAATATAGTCGAAATGTATTTAACAACGTAAGTAATTCAAATTAATATCTTGCTATTATCACTGTAAAAGAGTAGATAATACATCTTTGTAAGCTTATACACTTTTGAGGCAAGTTAAGATTTACAGGTCTACAATTTTTATGTTCAGCTCCACTTAGACGACGCATTTTTCACTTTGCGCATCAAATACAAAGTAAGAATAATTTTACGAGGAGGAAAAGAAGGTAGCGTTTTTAGGGCATCCCATAAGACGGGTCGGGGCTGGTTCATTTTGATATAAAGTTTAGGGTTATAATTTATTGACACCGGATCCTAAGTGCTAAAGCTTGTTCAAGTCCAGCAGATTTTGCTCTACATAAATAATGAAATAGACGTACGCCTTTCACATTTATATTAAGCTTATTTTAAGAAACGTGCTTCGGTTGCCCCTTTCAAGAAGATCTTGGATTTAATATTCCAGCAATAAATCTATTTTTGGTTGCGTTTTAAGTATTCCAAAGGTAAGTTATCTTACTATCGATAAATTGACGAAACAATTAATTTATTTGAATGCCAAGATATTCCTATGTTCTTATTTTGATACAGGTATATAATATACATGTATATATATATATATATATATATATATATATATATATATATATATATATATATATATATATATATATATATATATGTATATATATATATATATATATAACGCATCAGTGCTTGTAGTAATTTTAAAAAAATACATTGAAATGCTGATGACATAGATTTCGGGATTTTTTTTTATGTATTGCATTTTTAAATGTCTTTTTTAGTTCCCTTGATTTTTTGTTCTGATAATTTCTGTCATAAACATGTGATTCTTGTATTTTGTTATTGTTTGTGGGTTGAATTTTATGTTGTTTATTTATTTTTAACTTACTATTATTGAATGTGGATTATGTTTTATGTTGCTTAATTCTTTGTGAACTTAATTATTATTTTTTCTTTATGCTCCTGCCAAAAAGCTACCCGAAGCAGCAAAAAATAATTAATTTTAATGAAATTTCTTTATGCCATAAGAAAAAAAAAAGTATTAAAATTGGAATTAACTTTAAAGCATTGATGCTTATTTATTATTAAATATTTAAATAATATTGATAATCTAAAACACAAATATGAGACAGAAAAAAGCGATAAATTTAAAAGAACAACGGTCATGACGGAAATTCGAACTTGGAACCTCTAATTTATCCGGGAGTAACACTCTGCCAATTAAGCCATCAAGATCTCATTAAAATGCGGAATTTTCGAACGATCTCATGCTTATATTGAAAATTATTAATATTTGAATTTTCTTCCGATTTTAGTCTGCCATCTTAAGTAGAGGTTCCGAGTTCGAGTCTCGGTCATGACCATTGTTATTTTAGTTTCTGGCCTTTTTTGTTTCATATTTGTGTTTTAGATTATTAATGTTATTTAAACATTTAAGAAAATTACGTATTGAAATAAAAGGCTATGAAAATCCTAACAAGTAAGCCTAAAGATAAAAAACTCTGTCTGCGATGAATGAATAAAGATATTGGGCACTGACAGTTGTGTGAATGTTTTGTAAATCACTTAATAATGAGCGTTGAGGGAACGTGCGGGAGATTCAGGGAAACAGTTCGGCAGCTGAAGATCCTTGTCTATAGTCTATGGTCTAGTTGTCGGGTCCCGCCGCGGCTGGCAGATAGACTAACTTGTTAGGAAAACTTGGACAAGTTTTCATCTCGGCCGTTTTCAGACTTGCGCGAAAACAAAACAACTTAACACCAGAACAATGGAGATCGATGATAACGATATAAGATGCGAAAACTTCGGCGGGAAGGGATAAAATTTGTATCGACTCTGTCGAAGTGTGGAAGACTATTTCTGGGAGAATTTCTCCCCGAATTTTATGTAAGCCCGCAAACTTTAGGGGAGAGTTTCGGCTCTTTACACTTTTTTGTTTGAGAATTTTTATCGCCTGCGTAAACACTGTAAAGGGCGAGGATGTTTTAAACAACAAAATCTGTGTGTATTCTGATTCCCGAAATCTTTCATTATACAGTATGAAAATAAACAAAAACGTAGAGTAATCATACTGTAAGACAATACACAGAAAAACACAAATATTTATCAATATAATAATACTTAACAACATTTGCCAAACAAATTTTTGGATGGTTCAGCTTAATTCACTGTCAAATAAGTAGGGAGTTACATAAATATTTATATTTATGTTAATGAGGTAAAGTTTAAAAAAAATAATATTCATTATCTATAACACAAATATGAAACAGAAAGAAGCGAGAAAAAAATGGTCATGACCGAGATATCCCTTAAAAATCCCTAAAAAAGTATACAGCATGTATTATTCTATATTAATTAAATACGCAAAATTCGAGTTCATTAATATGCAGTCACAGGATACACCAAGCAAAAGTTCTTTAACCAGCAACTTCCCATTACTTGCTCCATGCAAGTAGGGTTAGTCATGTATTCTGACCGGAGGAGAATAGAGAGATTCGGATGGAATAAGATGCTAAGCCATCTGTACCAAAGCTTTTAGGCAAATAGTCAGAAGTCAGAACTATATGAACAACATGCTAGCTGAACTGGGGAAGCTGGGAGTATAAAGCAATTGATAAGAGGAATAGCACGACCAAGATACAAAAAAACTCACCAAGATCTATTTAACCATCGAAAGTAAAAACTTTATATCTATAGCAGCCGCTGAAGTATGAAGGCAAATAAACAGAGCCGTAAAGTACATGTTGAATTTAGTATTTCAATTTTTCAAATACATGGTTAGAATATTTTTTGGTAAATTAAAGTACATATATAACCTTATTAATAGGAAAAGTTACGAAATAAATGTCCATATTTCTATTCATAATATCACCCAAACGACCAGAATAAATCACCAGTTGAATAGTAAAACAGTTAACGCCGCCGCTCCTCTGCATGGGAAAAAGTCGTTCGACTACTCTTCTGAGGATGAAATTTTGCAAAAACAGATCCCATGCGCAAATATAGGGAAGAATATCTGATATTGAAAGTGTACAGTCTATATCCGTTCACCCGATATTGTTTTTTATTACCCATTCGGTATATTGGCGTCATAAAGAGAGAGACTGTTAAAGCTAGACGACACACATCTCGGAGGACTAGTCGGCCGAAAGTGCGAGGGTTCGCCAGAAGGTTTCGATCTTCCTTGGCTGTTGCGCACTCAAATAGCCCTTTTAAACGTTTACGTCCTGTGATCGTCCCGAAGGCGTTTACTATTATACGTACGGCTGTTGGCTTTGGCGAACGCCGAAATTACTTTGCGACTACAAATACCTAAACGATATACACATTTTTTTCCACGAAAAAACAAAGCTTAATGAATATATGTGATTTAATTTATTTATAATTAAACACAGTATTTTATATTTTTATACGTCGTATAATATTATTTTTATTCAGTGCAAATTTGTACACGTTTAGTTACTTTAAGTAGCTTGACATCAGGAGCTTTTTTAGAATAAATTAGAAAAATCATAAAAATAATGTTGTAACTTTTAACATAAAAATGAAATGAAATCATGGTTAATTTGCTACTTTATTTGAAAAGGTTTAATGTCTCACAAGTGAGCTTTCCAAATCTTGAAATTTTGAACAGGTATCGAAGTTCCGTTACTATTCAACAACTGGCGTCAATTCAACAACTGCATGAGAGCAAAGGTTATACTGAACAACTTACTTGCCGAAACTTTTGTGACCTTAAGGGTATACGTTTACAGAAAAGCGCAAAGCTTTTACCTAAGAATAGGTAACTACTGAGAATACAAAATGCAATATTCGTGCTTTTGTCATAAAGACGTGTCTCGAATTCAATGAATTATTACTAGAAGAAGGCGGGCTACACGTGTTTTTAGAAACTTGAAAAAGCTTAATAGTTTTTTTAAACTGTAATGTAGTTATATTGCAAACCAAAGGACCTTCGGATAATAATTTAATTTTTTTAGCTTTTCATTTTATCAATATGATAAATAAAGCATATACAAAAAAACGACACTTCAAGCTGATAACAATATTGTTTTCCTTTTAATAAAAATGTAATCTGACATTAAACAATATTCTGTGTAATAAACGCAATTAAATTCTATACAATGTCAATGGCTAACAGTTTTTGCGTTGGGTTATTGGACATTTGGTATTCAACTTTTTATTATTTTTTTCTTCAATGTGTGATTTATGGCTTTTTGACCATTACATCTTTAGAATGTTTAGCTTTCCGTATTAAAAAGACGGTAACATTTTGTACTAATTGAAATTGTATTATTTAACAAACATTCCTGTCCTCTTAAAAAACAATACAGAAGTTTAAAATCGTATCAGATAAAAAAAATATTTCGTGAATTTAAAAAAATGAAACATTGTGTATGTTGATCATTGGTAAGAAGATTTCGACCCCAAATGTGGATAAAGAATCTTCAGCGCACTTTTTAAAGAATTCTTACATTTATGTGGAAGTATTCACATTAGTCGTATTAATGAACAAACATTTTCTTCCTCGACAGAAAAAAAATAAAAGAGTAAATTTTTTTAACGAAATTCACGGTAACCGTTTGCTAATTCGTTTCGTTTGTGTTCGAGATGCTATGCATACACAGGTATTCACCAAAGACTAAAATTTTAATTAATGTTTTAGCTGAAGTAAGAAGCGTGTGCACGGATTTACCCCCAAGCTAAGCAAATCAATAATTACCGACGAAATCCAAAATTCAGAGTTCACCTGTCGAGTTTGCTAACTTGGAAGGAGTTTATGTTATTCTTGGCATTTACTTAGCGGATTGCTAATTCATGTGACCGAAGGGGCTCAGCCTCTTTCATAGTGGTACGTCAGTTTATGGGAATCGAGATTACGTAGCTGACGCTTCACATCACCCGAAGAAGAATTTCAGATGAGACGTGTCAAAGAAAATTGCTGCCGATAATATTTCTAGAATTACTGCACGGATTTATGCATACTTATTACACGCAGAACTTTTAAATGAATTATTCTGGATATAACATAGTGTATGAATTATATAACATAACATGTTCGTTAGGGAAATTGACGTTTTCGTAGATTCTGAATATATACCTGTAGGTATCAATCGCATTCCAATAACTGTTTGCGCTATAGCAACCTGTGCAGCCCGACTCAACGCAAGGGGCTTAATATAAATCCAATATCGGGATTATTAACGGGGGTACGTTTGATTGACAACACTGATCAGATTGTAGTAATTAGTCCTTTATGCTCGCCCTGCCCGGTTAGCACTGTAGCTATAGCCTGTAGCCTGTAGCCTGTAGTTTGTAGCTAAACCCGCTGTGCGAGTAGCTAGGTGTGGTGTACGTGCACAGTGTACACTGTGCGCCTTCCTGTACTGTGCCCACTTCCATTGGGAATGCGTCAGTGGAAACTTTAATTACGGCCTCTGATGGATGAAAAGGGTTACGTAATCCTTTCATAGCTGGTTGCCACTCCACGGAATGTGTGTTTTGAAATATCAAATATTCGGAAGGTTCGAGGAACGTGGTGGGACACGCCGTCTCCAGAGGCCCGCGGTCCCTCCTAATGAGATTCGAACCCGAAACTTTTTGATTCTGATCAGTAAATAAATATTTCATGATATAAAACGTGACCCGAGGAGGTCTCAAAACGTTTGGTCTATCTATTTGGCTGTAAAAAATTCATTATCATTGTTTCATGACATGCATAATATTTGATGAGAATGTAACGAACAACAGATTGGGGTTCGGTTGTTGAAAACTATATTGCTCATAACAATAAGAGCAAAACCCTGTGTGTTATGTTTTCAGTCATCATTAAAGTAAGTTCATTTATAAAATTCTAATAAAGCGTGGCACTTCGTTTCTTCCCCTATCTTTTGTAAATCTTTTAGCAAACGTTAAATTTTACAGCCTACGGAGCTGGCTCACACTTCGAAATAACTGGGACCAAACATGGAATGTCTCCTTCACAATGTGGCGGAAGACGTCATTATAAATAAGGCACGTTCGTAAAAACTCCCCGAACTTGATTTCCTACAGCCAACTTCCCTCCGGGCCTCGGGCCCCATGCTCCGAGCCCTATTGCTCAACCCTTCCGAGGAGTATTGCTGCCTTCCGACTCCATTTTAATTCATTTTCCAACGTTAATTTACCAGCAGGCTGTTATCTGTTTGACCGCATCGAAAAAATATGCTAATTTTTATTGGGGAAATAAATCACCAAAAAGCTCAGTGTTTCGGAGCTGAAACCGTTCGATTCTGTTTCACTCCGAAGCACGCAACATCATCCGTCTCCCGGATCATGTTTTGAAGTTTAGAATTCCAAATCAGATAAGTAACGAATGTATTTAGAGTTAAGGACGCGACCGGTGAGCCCTCCAGGTTAATTAATTTTTGGTGAATGAAAGTTCGTGCGATCCATCAGATAATTGGATCATTGTTAGCGTTAGTTAACGCGTGTGAGTGATGTTTGCGGCACAGCGAGCTAACACACCAGCCAGCCAACCAACCGACTCCTTGTGCTAATTGATCTTTCGGAGGAGATGGCGCCAATGCTTTCTACCTATTATGTATCTGCTAAATATGCTGCCATGATTTTATGTATTCAAAGCATTTACGAGAAACGCACGTACAGCGAGCGCTTTTACGCCTAAAGGTTTGATTTACCCAAGTTAATGCTTTCGTTAGCGCCTGAACTGGCTTGATTAGAACCCTCAACCTTGTGAAATTCAAGATGACTTTTTATTTCCAAATTTTGTGTAAAAATAAAATAAATTTTTAGGTGTTACAACATTCGATTGAAATATAATTAGCTTTAAATTAACGCCCTAACATAGAGACATATGAAATATTGTTTGAACTTTATGAGCGACATAAAACATGATCGTAAAGCCTTAATGACTTCATCAAAAACTCAAATAAAACTCGCGTGGCCCACAATAATAATCATAATAATTGAATGCTGACGGAATGTACATTAAACTTTGACTGTTGAACATTCTTCCGCGAAGGATTAAAGTTGACGAGCATTGGAAATTTGATGCAAAAAACAATACATTCTAATATTTCCCTAATTTCGTGTAGCTCCGTGAAGTGACTGGCGACTTAGACAAACTCACTTTGATACCTTATCACGCGAAACACGTTATGCCTAACTTGTAAATAGGACATTGATCACTCCAGCCACCAGCCACCAGCCCTTACCGAGGGCGGATTCGTTGACACGCAACCTTTGTCATTTGTTAGAAAACGTTTTCATATTATTAGCTCTATCTCCGCCTTATAGGCATATAAGTTATGCGAGGATAAGGGATGGATGCAATCCGCAAAGGGTAGCGAGCCCCTTTATTTCAGTACTCGAGATAATAATGTATCATTTGTGTCTCGTGTTCTTGAACAAATACGCGCACATCAAATAAAGACGCAGAAGTCCTTCAGAATAAACAATTATTCCTACTAGTTCCACCCATTCATTTGGTGCTTTCAGAATTGATGTATTCAACACGTTTGCTTGGAAATTCGGGCGAAGAGAATCAAGACAAATGTATGGCTTCAATCACGAAAATAAATGAGAAATCTACCACTGTAAATGTAGAACAAAGCTTACAGATATACCACGAAAAAGGTTGAAACTATTAAATTCATCACCCGTAGATTTTATCAAATTAGTAAAAATAGTATCCCATATTCAAATCATTACCTGATAGTTGGGTAGAACTTAAAGCAGAAAATAGTATAACGGAAGCATATCGCATCACCTCAAGAGGGTGTAATGGTCTCGCTTGTTAGGCCATTATTCGTATTATCGTAGCACAGGGACAAGACACGCCATACCATAATACTTATTTCTTTACTTAACCAGTAGGGGAAATAAACTAAGCCAAGGGTTTTGTGTAATACCCTTCTAACGGAATTATAATATTCCTGCATTTTATTTGATGTTAATGCATTAACATAAAGCTCACACATGGTAATTACACACAGAACCATTAAATTACTCATTAAATGATAATTTTAATTATCACAACTTTTGAATTGTAATAATTTCATGCTTATGATTGCTTTGAGTGCTTACTTCGTATTTCGATTAAAAAACATATGAATAAATTTACACCAACTAATATAATTTTCTCTTCCGACCACTCAATGGAAATTGGTTTAAGATATTTTAAAGCATCAGGTGGCCAGACATTAGCAGAGTGATGGTGTATTTTACAAAAGGCACAGCAGGGCCAGTGGACTGAATCCGAGCCCTGATTGACTTATAAAGTCATAAATAGCTACAGCCTTGCGTGTAGACGAGTACGTTTGAAATCAGGAAAGAATTTTTTATCACAAGATTGACATTTGAGAAGCTATTTTTTTTATTATGAGCCAAGCAAATCATAATGTAACCCTGGAAATGCAAATATTTTGAAAATCCACTGTAACAAAATTTAAAATAAAGTAAAAATAAAAATGATAAAACTATCCTTTTAAATACTTTTCTGGGAGTTTAACTAAATTTGTTTGTAAGAACTGTCTTAAACCTGGCGCTGAGCACTACAGTCAGTATTACTATGTTAGGTTAGGTTGCGTTAGGTTTAATCACTGAGCCAAATAACAAAAACATATGAATGCACGTGGATGACGCAAGAAGTGTGTGCCACGACTCTCTGCCAAAACTTGCGGGAAAATTGCGTGGAACTTGGTTAGTTAATTAGTTAGTTAGTTTAGTCAGGTAAATTATAATTAAATCACAACATGCGGTAGGTATGACGTTAACTTATGAAATATGAAGTGGTAGTCATTAGTGGATTCGGATGTCTCCCAAGACGTGAATAAATAATGGATTAAGCGTGTTCAATCAAACGTAGAAGTAGTGTGTAATGTTTATGCTGAGGATTGGTATATTCGTTTTCCCTTAGATTTGATTGTGTAATGTACGTGGGGATCGGTATTACGGTTTGATGTCTGAGGGGGAGGTCGGAGGGTTTATTAGACTAATTAAGTAAAACACGCGGCGGTAATAATGTACATATTATTGTGCCTGGTAAGCCTATGGTCGGGGGCCCGATGAAAGCAACTCGAATTTCAAGTGGCGGTGTGTGCATAAGACGAGAACCTCGAATACCTTATATTTGTATTTTCCAATTACTCTCCGAGTACCCTAGGCCTCAGCCCCTAGACCCTACACGGAGTTTTTAAGGGGGGCATCTTGTTAGTGATATAGATAAATAAAATCGTCGCTGGAAAGGCAAAATGGCTTGAGCGACACTTTGGTCAAGAATTAGTAAAATATGCAGTTTTTATCAGTGTTTTTTCTGCACCGAAAACTCTGACTCTCGTTTGATTCTGAAGACTTTTGTGGCCCTTCAGCATCTAAAATATATTCACCATTTAGGAGAAGGCTTGACTCAAGCAACACAAGTTTGGGAGACTTTTTTAGCGTTTTGTCGCTTCAGGGGACTCAGTGAGAGCATTGAGTTAACTTTTTTTTCAAAATCCAACCAGGTACTAAAGACTTATGAATTTTATTGTAAAACAAATACAAAAACTTTAAAAGTGCTCTGGTGCAAACTTTCCAAAATGGCGCTTCAGCTCTTTTGCATTGTATTAATACGCTATTCTCATTAATGTATCATAAAGCTCATTGAAAAATTGCCGTAAAATACTAGAATCTTTTTGATACATAGCCTAGAACTTGAATATAAATATTGAATAAACGTTGAAACCTTTTAATATTTTTCCTGCATATTTTTTAATTTATGATTTATAAAGCGGATACTATTATTTTCTAGTAAATATAACAACAATCCTGATAACATCAGTTGTAAAAATGACGTACCCAAGTAAAAGAAATACGAGTATAATGTAATTTTTACCGTTGACAATTTTTTTTACTATTAATCTTTATGAGAATTTTGTGATTAAAAAATGCCGACTTAACTTTTATATGCAAAGTATTCGTGTTGCCAAACCACTCCGAACAGAAAAAAGTAAATGCCAATGCAGATATTACATTTTTTAGGGACTATTTAATCAGTAGTGTGCTATAACATACAATATTATAATGATGACTTATGAGAAACATAAGAAACAGTTTTTAGTTTATGCGTAAAATAATCATTCCTGGGTTACATGGCAATAATTTTTATGATTTCTTTTTTAAAAACCATAATTCAGACATAGAATATGCATGATATTTTTGCTTTCATGACGGTGTTTTTTACAATTAATAAATTTATAATTTTTTCCTTTTTTTGTTTAAAACAAAGTGCTTATGGTTTTATTGCATTTAATTTATTTAATATGGCGGTTTGTGTATTGCACATCCACATCCACATCCACACCCCCCACAATAAATGTAAAAGTTGTATTATTAATCAATATATCTATGTTTTACATCGATGCATACCAACTCGTTTTATTTTAGTTCTTTACAAAGTACTGACATGGACTGGAATTTTTAATAAAATTAATTTATAGCTGAAGTCGAATTTTCAGATTATCTATTACGCTTCAGCCATAATCTAATCAGCAACCAACTGCTTTCAGCCCGCAGTGAGACTATGGCATCCCCAATTGAGGGGGAGTAGTAGGGAAGGGAAGGAGATGGAGAAGAAGGTTATGATGTACCTGGTTATTAAGAACTCTTCACTAAACACGACTAAAGCCATTTCAAGCAAAGTGTCGATTCGAAATGGTGATCCTTCACCAGGGCGATACATAGAGTAATTACCTGCCAGCTCAACGTCAATTGTGTAAAATATGACGTTACGTAAAACCTTATTGTTTTAACATATAAGGGGATGAAGCAACATGATGAATTTAAGCACCCTCACTTGTTGGGTAAAATAAGGTAGGGATAGCCTTACCTGAAGCTTGTACTATGTATGTGTTTCGGATGTGGAAAGAACTTAACTTACATTAGGGTGGTGCAAACAAGCGTTGCATGTGCACAACTATGTGAAAATGTAAAAGGCCTTTATATTCATACCATGTTTGATTAACTAAAGCTATTAAAAATGTTAGGTCAGGAAAAGCATTCTAAAAACATAGTGTTCTGTATCTGATTTAATTTAATTCGTTAATTTTCCGATGTCGTACTCTACTTAAATAACATTTATTTGTGTTTATTTTGCTATACATATATATACCTCTGCACATTTAAGATACTAACGTGAAATATATTATGCATTGAATAACCTTAACAAATTTCCTAAAATAAAGCCCTTCAACGCATGATTATTAATTAAAATGTGTTTAGTATTTTAATCCTTATAACATTGTTTTTGATTTATAAATAATAATTTAAGCCTAATGCGTTATTTTTATTATATTTCGCTTCTTTATTGATATTTTTAACACCTTTAATTTTTAATATACAGTGAAAAGTTTACTCATTACAATATTATTTATTATGTAACATTTATATTTTACAAACATATATCTATTTATTATTCAGAATATTAAAGTGATTTATCTGTCTCATAAGTAAAAAGCGTGTATAATGTTATAATTGATTTTTTGTCCTTTTTAGAAATAAGAAAAATTGTGTATTTATAAATTATTATTTTTAAAATATTTTTCTTTATTAAATGTTCAAGACTTTTATTATCACCAATAAACAACATAAAGTTATTAAAATTCATTGCAGGTATTTAATAATGAAAATCTGCTGGCTTTCTAATTAAAACATTAATTAAATCAGTAAAACAAAGGAAGAACAAATTTGTAAATTCCTACCTCCGCGGTTTTCACTGTCCGCTGGTTTCACTTGGATAGCTCGGTTCATCTGCAACGGAAACAAAAATACAAACAATTACAAAAATACAAACAGAGGGGGAGGAAGCAAACACGTTTGTGGCATTATCATACTAGCTCGGAAAATATTTGTCATACATTTAATCGAGGGCATATGAATATTACTTTGGAAATGAACATTTAAAGATGGACATTACTTTGCCATTTAATGTTGTTTTAAATAATGTTAATTTTGAATTGATCAATTAAAGATGGAAATTGTTTTGGTGTTGATCATTTTAAGATGGAAATTTCTTTGAAATAAAACATTTAAATATGGATTAATTTAGTAATGAACATTTAAATTGAAGAAAAAATGGTGAAATGGAAAAATTACGTTATACTATCAGAACACTACAAAACAAAGTGTATGGAGGTAAATATTTAATTTTACGAATTTTACCTAAAGATAAAAACAACATTTTTTAATGCGAGAAATCACTTGAAATCTACTTGTTAGCACTTACCTACCGGCTTTACCAGATATTTAAATGAAAATAATGTGTTACAAATGATATGGCGCTGTGTCTTACTTTTTGAAAATTAAATTAATACAACACGTTTGTGGCATTATCATACTAGCTCGGAAAATATTTGTCATACATTTAATCGAGGGCATATGAATATTACTTTGGAAATGAACATTTAAAGATGGACATTACTTTGCCATTTAATGTTGTTTTAAATAATGTTAATTTTGAATTGATCAATTAAAGATGGAAATTGTTTTGGTGTTGATCATTTTAAGATGGAAATTTCTTTGAAATAAAACATTTAAATATGGATTAATTTAGTAATGAACATTTAAATTGAAGAAAAAATGGTGAAATGGAAAAATTACGTTATACTATCAGAACACTACAAAACAAAGTGTATGGAGGTAAATATTTAATTTTACGAATTTTACCTAAAGATAAAAACAACATTTTTTAATGCGAGAAATCACTTGAAATCTACTTGTTAGCACTTACCTACCGGCTTTACCAGATATTTAAATGAAAATAATGTGTTACAAATGATATGGCGCTGTGTCTTACTTTTTGAAAATTAAATTAATATATTAAGCTGCGTAGACATTTGTTGACCAAAAAATTCTCGTAAGAAAATGAAGACAAATGTCACAAAGCCAAAAAGTTGGAGAGTGTTCAAGGTTTTAGAAAACAGATTTTCTGCTTAGTAATAATATTGGAAAGATACTGATAAATGCTTCATACTACCGATATTTCTATGTTAAACGAACATATTCGAATGAAAACGGATTTTTTACTTTGTTTCTTGACGTTTCATCAAACATCGTATATTTTACGAAAGTAGGTGGATAAATTCCGTTTCACAAGTTTTCTCGTGCCGCAAATGTTGATAAATTCGTATCCCGGGAAACATGGCGATGTCTTAGGTAATTACAATGATACAAGAAAATAGGTTGTGTTGTATAAAAGTCGGCACTTTGGTATGCAGTTAAGAATTCACCTTCGCTAGCACGCAACCCCCGCAGCAGTAGCGGAGGCGGTGGCGGTGGCGATAGCGGTGTAGTGGCGCGGAGAGACTCACCCTTTGCGTGAATCTAGCACTCGGTTACTTTGGCTGACACATTAGGCAAATAACGAATTCCTCCTTTCACATTAAAATTGTTCTTTTCTTATTGTACATTGCAAACGTGGTTACCGTATTACATGTAGTAAATTGAATAAGTCCGTGATACATCCCGACTTCGTGATATCTAGTTTTACCTTTGGCTGACACATTAGATAAAAACGTAGTAGGAAAATACACTTTTCATATGGAAATTGTTAAGTAATTGTTGAAAAAAAGGCCACCCTTTTACGAACATAGTAAAATTCGTGACAATAATTTTGTGATATTTAGTTAATTACTTTGTTATTTAGTTAATGCCATTAATTAGCCTAACACACTAGACAAATAATGAAATAGGGAATTTATCATTCCACGTTGAAATCATGCTATTATTTTACGATGCAAGGGTGTTAACCTATTATGTATCATGGTGAACTGAACTAAGTCCGTGACATATCCTAACTTTATGAAATTTAGTTTTAATTCATTATTAAGGTATAGAAATTGATTAATCTGATATAAGCAAATAAGAAAAGAGGGAATTCATCTTTTTTATATTAAAATTGATTTTATATATTTGTATTATGCAAGGGTGGTCACCGTTATGAGAATTATAGTTAATTGACGTAATTTTGGGATATATTCTAACATTGTGACATTTAGTTTCACATTTGGTTACTCGTATAGCGGTTAACACAATAAGCAAATAACAAAATAGAGAATTCATACTTTAATACTACAAATGGTGTACTTTTACAAAGTAAGCCACAGTTTAATAAAGTGTATAGTAACCGAGTAACATTCGTAATACACCCAAAATAACTTAATGATATTTTGTTTTACCTTTATCATTTTGTTGAGTAATTAAATTATTCAATGAGTCTGTCAGATGAAAGCCTTTACAAAGCAGTTTCCAATTTAAATGGTTAAATGGTAAATTATGTTGTTATTGCGTTCTCAGTCAAATATTTACACTGATATAATTAATAAAGTAAATATTAAAAGAAAGTGGATATTATTACATCATACAGTAAAAGTTAAGATAGTCTTTAATCATTTTGTTTTTCTTTTTACCATCAAGATGATCGGGAAAAGTCTTAAATATTGAGACCAAATATTTTCAATAATGTAACTACTAAGGTACTATATTTATTATTTTTAAAATAAAGCCTTAAGAACTTCTCAGTATCACGAAGTTAGCTCACTCTAAGCGCCCTGTGATATGTATTCACAGCATGCATTCATTATGTCAACCTTCAAATGGAAATGTCACTGGGTAACAATATGGACGAGAATATCCCCTGTCATTACCGACGATAATTCAGGAAATTATCTGTAAAATTATTGATTTCTATCTAGTTTAATATCCACACAGTTTAACTAGGTACCACGTGAATACGTATTGTGCATTAATGTATTATGTTCCTTACACTGATTGCTTTTCTAGTTCCACCATATTATTTATTGTAGATAATCCATTACCATCAAAATTTCGATGGAATGTACACAATTCAGTATGTTTGGCTACAAATATGTCCAGAATGTGATGTGTTCTTTGTAAGGTGGAAGAGAGCAAATATTATTGTAATCGTCACTTAAGAAAATAAACTAACACGGTTTGTAATGCCTTCCCTCGCGTTATATGGGACCCCCCTACTCACAACTATCCTAACTGTTTTTGTTATTTGAAGCGTAAAGAATTTGATTCGAAAAATGTAATACTTTTGGCCACCACATAATTTCTTTGTCTAAACTAGAACACGATTCAACAAATAGTTTTGCAAGTTTATTTATTGAGTCTCAGCAAATTCAACCATGAATTCGCTGAATAAATTAGGTGAGAAAATGCACCAAGAATCGTGTTTTCCAGCCACAAGTGCGCGGACGAATATAACATTGACCAGTCGTTCAATTCAGTTCAATCAAATTAATTCGTAATATGTTGAAGATTCACACGGAACGAGCGTTGCTAAATTCATATTTCAAAAGCGCAGCACATTCTCTGTCGGTATATTTGCGGGGCGCATCAAACCGCGAAAAAGGGGCGGTCTCTGTGTAATGTCACTGCATTCATGCAATGCCGAATTATTATACATATGCATATTCCGATTGGACAAATTTGGTATTCAAATGGGCACATTTCAAAATTTTCGAGACTTTTAACACTGTAGATTGAATGAAAACTCCTAGCAATTTTTAAAAACTATTTTATACAACGGCTTGTTCAGTTAACCTGTTTTCTCGATGGAAGAATGTTTGTGCTGTACATTTTTACACTCTGGAATTAAGACTTTAAGTTAGAAAAAAGAAGAATTTTTCTTATAAATTTACAAAACGCAGGGGGTTTATACTAGGTTATACGAAAAAGGTGGAGATTTCACAATATGAATCAATGATTTCATATAGAATGAATATAGGCCTAGAATAAGTCTTATGTTTTGTATAACCTCTAGAAATTTGAATGTGTTCGATCCGCGAATATTGCAGGCACCCTATCTACTTAAATGTATCGACATGTAGCAACCAAGACCATCCTATGTAGAAAATAAGTCAATATCTTCTTCATAAGTCTTCTGACGTCCAGCTTTGGCTTCAAATCGGTCTAGATTTGCTGATTCTTAGCGGCACATCCGAAGCCGCCAATTATTTCAAAGTCATCATCCTATCTTATCTGAGGGTCACCTCTGCGTCTCTTTCTCAAAACCAAGGACGACATCTACTTAAACAATGAAAGTCACGGTAAGTTGAGGTTATAGCGCGTAGTTTACTATGGGGCAACTAATTCTTTTGTTGGATTTTAACAAAGACATGTATCTATTCAATAGTTTGGTGGAAAGCTTAAAATTTCCTAAAATATTCAGTTTTGCTGAATCTTTGCGGCTCACATACATCCAGTTACCAGTAGTTATTAATAAGTGATCAGTTCATCTCTGTAAGTGACCTCTGTTTCTTTTTCCCAACGAAGGCCGCCATGTTATTTCACGTTCAACGTAAATAAGAAAACATTTTATAGTTTTTTTTTTGCTAAATCACGAGATTCTAATCATTTGCGTGTCACAAAGTTTCTCATTACCTGTATACCTCAATAAGAGCGGTTCATAATTCTCTCAACATTGAGCCGTTGGACAGAATCCTGTAGATAATGAAAGGGTGGGTGAATGGGTCGGCAGGGTGGGCCGGTTGGGCAAGTGGAGGCTACTGATTGTAAGGTTTGTTGTCCTTCTTTGTTGCCGTGGAAACCTTTATGTCCGAGTCGTGTCGCGATGCCGGCCGCCCATGTCCGGACAATGGCGGTGTCATCATTCGGGCGCCCACCCCGTCCGGTGTAATGGAATGGAACTCCCCCTGTGAACCCTCGAAGCACTACTCTCTCTGATACTCGATTCTGACATATTGCTTTATGAAATGTCAATCTTTGGCGGTGACAGAAGCGTCTTGCTGTTGGAAAAAATAACACTCTTTGATATGTCGCAATTTTATTTTCATATTCAGTCCCATACTCCCACAAAAACTAATATTTAACTCTTGCAATTTGAAAAATGTATACTTTTTTATATAATTTAATGAAAGTGGTGTCTATATCATGAGCTTACTTTTAAATGCATGTATAACTACTAGTTACTGCTTACTACCCGCTTTAGCCCGAGTCACTCTTTTACACTTGAATAATATGCAACCAATGAAAGAAAATGGCCACATGGCATAGCGATATTATGTCATTGGCATCTTATCCTTTTTGACAGTAATGTGAGTATTTCAAAACTAATGATATTGAGTTGGGTGAATTTCATTATATCAGATCTCACCATTCGAGTTAAATTAAATTTCTACGTTTCAGTTACGATAGTAAAAGAGTTTATTACAAAAAAACACTTATTGTAAGAACTTATATTGTCATTCGGTAAAACTATTGTGGTAGTTGAGATTATATAAAAATAAAATAATTAACCAGTGAGGTAGAATGTCAGAAAAGTTGAGACAGCGAGAGGGTTAGGCCAGTCCTCGCCAGCGGTCATCGAGGTTTTTTCATACCCCCGTTTAAACTATTTCATTGTCCTAGAATAGAGTCCCAGCACCTGCGTTTGAAAGTTTGATGCTCAGAGAAAGAGCTTTCGATTTATTTTTCTCCGAGGGACAATACGAAGCTAAGTGAATTACTTTGACGAAGTATTTGAGTTGAATCTTCACCGAGAAAATGCTCTGAAAGCCGGCTGAAGAGAAGACGGTCGAGATAATAATGTAGCCCATCGACTCAACAGTATCCATTGATTTTTAATTCAGTTATCCTGTCTTAACTATCTTGAGTGTTTTAAGAAGACTGATTGTATTTTTCAAACAAAACAAGTCCGATTCCAAGTGTTTTAAAGCAGCTTACATGAAGACAAAGTGAAGATGAACACTAAAAAACCTTTTACAGAACAAAAAGTAGAAAAGGCAATTCATATATTTTTCTTAATTTTGACTTTTTAAGCGTCTTTCATAAAAAACGTAATTTTGGTGGGAGACCGCCTTTTAGAAAAATACGCTTACATTTGTTATTGTAAGAAAGGTTTATTTTAAAAAAGAATTTCGAATCAAAAAAATATACCTTTCTGCTGATATTTTTTTGGCGAGAATAAATTAAATACGTTACATACGTTCAGTTAAAATTTGTAATTTTAGCGTATTTTGGCAATTTTCACAACTTTCTTTGAAAAGCCTGAAGTCAGATCATTAAAAATATGTCTGAATACCTATGATTTTTTTTAAGGTAGGCTTTTTTGTTACATAATACATGGAAGATAATGTTTTTTTTTGGTATCATCATCCCGTTAAACTAAAATAAAATAGGACAACAGGATATTGAATACAAGGTAAATAAAGATGATCTCTTATCAATTACCAATACATAAAACATTATTAAAGTTCACACATCTTAAGAAATTATATACTATTACACCATACGATAATTCACTGTGTGATTCAAGTGAATGATTTTTGTGACGTTTCGTTTAACAATAAAATAAAATTAAAGATGAACATTAATTTAATTTAAACAAAATTAAATGGAAAATAACAGCATACGAGTATATTGCACACATCGCAATAGTATCATGTGACAAACACCGTCCGAAAATCGGTCTGGAATTTCATTATACAAAGTGGTGGTATTTGCATTTAATTTGTAAGTGGTCATGCAGCGTGAAAAGCCAACTATGGCGATTAATAGCCCCCGAACACGCTCAAATGGAAAGTCGTCTCGGAATCGGTGAAGCTAAATGGTAAGATTGCATTTTCCGAGCCAAGGAGACTAATTGTTCGATACTAAGCTATTCTTAGCCCTTACCTTAAAGGTTTGCTCTCCAACTTTGTATACGACCTCAGGTAGATTTATGATTCGAATTCACCCCTAAATGTCACTTGAAAAGGCGGCTGACATTTAAACGTTGAGCACGAAGCGAGGTGGGGAAAAATGACAGCTTATTTGACGTTCTTTTATGTAATCAACTTGAAAAGTACACATCTCTTATTGGAGTATTAAGTTTTTGGCATTTTTGTCAAATAAGTTTTAAAGTGTACACAATTATTGCGCCTTAAATGGTACGAGTATTATTGTTTGCATCATTTTGTACCACTAGTTAAAGAAAAGAAGATCTTAAATATGCAGTTTATTGATATTATAAACTTTAAGTGTGTTACGCTGTAATATAATACTTTTTCTTTTGAGGAATAATATTTTCTGATATAATTTTTATTTATTTTAATTTTTCACCGACCGGTTTCCCTTAGCCTAAGCATCATCAGGGTATAAAATTAAACTAAAGTGAAATCTATATAACCACACACTGTGAATTTTTCGTTTAGTTTAATTTTGTACCTTGATGGTGCTAAGGCTAAGCGAAACCGGTCGGTCATAAAAATAAAATGAAATGTGGTCTTATACGAAGTTTTTTTTTTAATTTCATTAAATATTTTCTTAGTTTGTACTTTTTTGTGGTAGAGAGTTTTTTGTTTTATTTTAAATTTCGTAATACTGCATTTTAAGTTGTTATATTTAAAAAAAAAAAACGGATGTTTTTGAAAAAAAAGAATTTTTAATTAAAAAGTTAACCCGTTTGACAAATTATTATCCAACTAGGGCTGCACGTTAACTATTTTAGAACAGTTTTATAAATATCTTAAACGATTAAATCTTAACACGAAATTCTAAAACAAAGCATAACCATTAATCATGAACACATTTTATCAATTTATCACGATTATTGCCAGGATAGTAGATATTTAATAAAAAACATCATTTCCCGTAATATCAGTAGGCTCCGCGTCAGTCAATAGGTTGTCAACGGCAGATAATCAGAGTATATTATAAAATCGTTTTTCAACTAACCTGTGGCGTGAAGTTTATCAGTATAAGCTAACATATTGTACGTCACTCAATATGAGAAACACGAGTAAATAGTTTTTAATACACCATAAAACATACCGGTAATACTATGTCAATGATTTTTTCATAATTTGTGTTCGGTTGGATGATAGTGTTTTTAATAAGGCTATTGTTTTTTTTAACACAAGTTGATGCAAATTAATTTTAAGTACCAAGAGTTTATATTTTGCACCCCTAGTTTAAGTCAATAACAAAAAATGACGATTTTGAGTTCATGATACCAAAAATTAAAAAAAAAAACAATTTTATAGTGTTTCTTTACAAAAATGTGACAACACATTATTGAAAACTTTAGATGCTGTATTAAACCTCAATACTCAAAAATGGTGCTAAACATCACTTTATGGCTTGCTAATACAAGCAATACTACGAATGATTTGTTTGTTACTTCTATACGGGTCGTTAAGAAAATGTCTAAGGTTTCCAATGAATATTTTTTTTCAACTGTAATCTTTTGAATTCCATGAAAAATATGCTCAAACATTAGTAAAAGGTGCAGTTTGAAAACTAGTACAGCCAATTTTGAATATTTTACGTAAAATTCCAGTATGCATTTCATAAAGAATTTAAAAGTTTACTGCTTTAGAATCGTATTCACTGGAAACCTTAGACATTTTCCTAACAAGCTGTGTGGAATCAACAGATAAATCATTTGTAGTATTGTTTGTATTAGAAATCCAAAAGTTGTGTATTTTTGAGTGCTGACTCTTAAAAACCATGATATTTTGTTAGGTAAATAAAAAAAAGATAGTTAATTATGTATTACCAAATTAAAGAAAATTATAAAAAAGCATTCTATGACAAAAAGAGCAAACTTCATGTTTGTAATTCCATAAAAACTTCAAAGCCTTCCAAAATAAATTTTAAAAATGTTTTTTTCTGGAGTACGATTTTTCTACTTTTTGCTTTTTATTTCGCACACAAAATTTGGTATTGTAGAGACAAGGGATTTACAACCGATGAAGTAACATACTTTAATGAGGTTACCGCCAGCATTTTGCAAATTACAATCGACACAAACAGCCTGAATTGACCGATGCCTGAACACGAGCAATGAGTACACATATTTTAAAATACTCTCCCTTTTTGGGACTGGCATATTTTTGTGAAATATGTGGGAAAAAATGGCCCCGCTTTCCTGTTTAGTTGTGTAAGCAAAATTTTATTGGCCGAAAGGCGGGTCGCTTTTTTATTACTTCAAAGATTAATTCCCCATTGGAGGGAGAATGCGTTGCGTACTTCCGAAATGGAACATTCCCGATGTTTATGTTTTTAATAGGGTATTATTTTAATTGAAAGGGCTCGATAAAGGAGCATTCGGACGAAAAATGTACCGGGATCACAAATTAATGTTTGTGTATAATTGATTCGCCGTTTACCGAAGGTTGGTCGCAGGCTGCGTTCCAAATTTAATGGAGCAATGTTTCATTTTCGTATTTATTCATTCGTCCCAAAGCTTACTCGATTCATTATTCAAATTATTTCTGCTAGAGATACAGCAAAAGTTAAATGTGATTTCAAATAGAAATTTAAAAGATAAATTACGAGACCGTTTACCAATTATCACAATCAAAGACTAGTTAAATTAAACTATCCTTGAGGCCACAGTTCCCAAAAATAGTTTTTAAAATACATAATAGTCAATCGGTGGTTATTGTAATATTGTTTCAAAATTTCTTTTTTATCCAATAATTGAATAAACTTGAATAATTTGTCAGTTGAAATCATATTTTAAAGCTACACAGCTCATGATGAAAATTAAGTTGTGAAACTTATAAATTTCAGCTCAATAAATATCATGACGCCAAAACACACCATAAAAGAGAGTTTTTTTCAATAAGGATAGACAAATAAGGTATAAAGAGCATCTGAATTAACACCACGCAATCGATAAAGCGAATCGATTATCTAATATTCCTAGAAGAGAAAGTTCACCATCTGCTCGTCTTCCACTATTATTAAAAGCAAGAGAGTTTTTCATGCATGGAAGAAAACAAACAAAGAAACGAGGCCGTATCGCGTTTATACGCATGCACCAAAACACAATACGCCCAGGCTCATTAGGCTGTTTGCCTTTCCGGGCACGGCCAATGAGCTATAACTTGGGACTTGGGACTTGCGAGTCGCGTACTTAGCAGATAGGAACGTTTTATTCTATTAGCGGCCGTGGATGTGTGGCTTCTATGCCTATGGGAAAACTGCTCTGACTAAGCATAGAAATATATACACAAAAATAATAGTAACTTTATTTAAAAAAGAGGCATCTTGTAAACACATGTCCTGGGTTACGAATAACCTGACAATATTTGAATTCACTTTTCTTAAGTAGGATTTTTTTGCGCAGTGATGGAGGACTTAGCTAGCACAGAAAAATCCGCGACATTGACGACGGGGTGGAAAGCCAACATTTCAATCTACTCGACCACTAATCGGTATTTATAATACAAAGTATTTAAAAAAACATTGGATAATGTTACCAAGAATTATTGATGAAAAATGTAAATCTCTTTCAAATATATAGTAAGACAATACATTTATTAGCTTAATTTTGTTATTATTTGTAAGAAAAAAAAGTATATTATCAGGTATGAACGTTTTTAATGAACTCAATCAATTCATATTTCTGTGGTTATATTTTCAATTTAATAGGTTTTAGTCATTAGATACTTGAGTCATTATTTATAAGCTAAGGTATAATTTTCAAGTAATTGATAACTATCGGTAAAATGAAGTTATTTTTATTATGTGTTTGGCGTTTAATTTCTAATAATAGACATGAAAACATAATTTTCAATTTTTAGATGTATTTATATTTTTGGTATCTCTTTGAACATATTTGCTGAACTAATCCACATATGCAGATGTAACGTTTTACTGTTTGAATAGCTTACATAGCCTAGCACAAGACCAGAACTAGTTATAGTATTGGAGAGTATTTATTATGACGTAAGGCGCGGGGTTTTCGGGCAATATTTCACCAGCGGCCGCCAACTAATTACATTTACACAAAAGGATAATTGAAACATGATGGCAAGGAGGCGAAATAAATTGCAACTTCGGGTATAACTTCAGCTACAATATGGAACATTTCCCTACAATCTGTGCTCCATCGACCAGCCAGAAGGCAATAAAATAAAAATTACCCCTCCCAAGACTTTTGGGCACTTAATTACTTTCTGTACTTTCGTTCGCTTCTGCTATTTTGCGGGCATGGTGTTCTTTCATTTATGTCTTATCCACAATAAGGATGTGTTTATGCGCTATTTTATTTCGTATCCCGTAATAATATTTGAGAGAGCAAATATTTTTAACCCTTGATAATGTTTTCATTTCGAATTAATTGTTTTTCTTTAGGAATTCACTCTTCTAAATATAAAAGGTAAATAGTGGAAATAAGATATCTCATAAAGGTTTATTCAATCTTCCATAGTGATTGATTAAAGTAGAAATCAAGAGTATGTATATTTTGATTCGAGTAAAAATGCCTAAAACTACAGTCAAGTAAAAGTTATTTTGAATAAGGTTTATGCAGATTCTTGAAAAAGCTACTGAAATTGCGTTAGTGAAATCAAACTGCGCATCAAAGTGTCAGTAATCAGGGTTAAATTCAATTACGGGTTCTCGAAACTTAAAAGTTTCCAGATTTCCAGAAGTGACAAAAGCTCAGAATTCCATTATCACGTAACACAGTGCGTTGGGAGGGCTTTTACTTCTACCGATGACATGAATTATTCATGAAGTCTAACGGCCCACATAGTATGGTAAGCAGAAAGCAGAAAGCAGAGAGCAGAGAGCAGAGAGCAGAAAGCATCGCCGCTAATATAGGTAGGGTGCTAGCTACTGAAGGGTCTGCAAACAGGCGGATGGCCTATCCATCTGGCGGGGGAGAATTCGCCCAGCGGAATTACAGCGAAATCCACTAAGACGCTCCACCCCACTAATCTAAAGTATCGCAGCTCTGGCTCTGTTTTAAGAAGTGCGCCTGTCAATGTGCGTGGGATTAGAGAACCAGCTGCGAACTGAGGCCAGCCAACTGCCAACTGCGAACAACCAACAGCCGACTCACGAGAGCCCTATTTTAAATACGAATTTACATAATACAACACAAAAGTCTGTGTTATGCTAAACTTTTTTAAGGGGCACACCTTAAAAACATTTTTCGGATTCCACACTAAATCAACATTAACACTTGATGGAATTCTCGCCGCCAGATAAGCTTCTGGATTTAGAATGAATGGAATCGCATGTTGGGGTGAAAGAAAGTCATAAGAGTTGTCAAGATAAATCAAGGAGATTTTTTACGATTACGGCAAACAATTAAAATTTCAATGCAAATTCATGCCATTTGTTTCAGCCTGTAAGTGGGTGAGTCAGCCGAACGGGGAACATTAAGTAGGCATTCGTATACAACGTGATAAACAAGTGCTGCCGCTATTTTTGTTTTACTGTAAGCATTGAGGAAGACTTAAGGTTAACGAGTAAGAAGTGTTTATTTCATACTTATTTCAAATACGGCTTACAGTTATTTAAATATTAGGAAAAATACGTGAATTCTATTTTAGAAATGGGGAGAGTGTAGTTTATTTCCAAATTGAATTACGTTTTATTCAAAGTCTGTCGAAACAGATAAGGATTTAAAGTTGGGGAAGTAATTGTGTTATAAGACTCTGATATTTTCATTTTGTTAATTTAAATGTAGCGGGGTAGCAGGTAGCAGGTAGCAGGCATTTCGGCACGAAGGTGTTCTTGACCAAAAACGGTCCAACCCAGTTCCGAAATACTTGCCTGCAAATTGCATTTGAGCTTCGGTCGAGCGCGAGCACTTAGTCAGGCCGCGGGGGCACTAATTCGATAAGGGCCGGCGCGGGGGTGGCGCTTCGCCCGGCCCCGGCCCCGTGTGGGCAGTGGAGGGAGGGAAAAAGGAGGAGGAAAAAAAACAAAAAGCTCAATCATTCAGACAGCTGGGCCGGCGAGACCAGGTTTAACGCCGTCCATTATTGCGTCTTTCCAGCCCGGGACGTGCCGGATTAGCCCAGCCCATTGTTGTATGCCCCAAAATTACGAGCCCACATAAGTCCAATCCAAACATCTCCACCACTCTGCCGACTCGGGCTAGCATGGGAAGCGTCCAGCGTCCAGCCTCCCGGCCGAGCCCTGCCACACTACAGCCCCAGAGAAACACTTTCCTTTTGCCCATCCAATTACTCGCGTGTAACGGCTTGATGTTTTGGGATCCGCTATGTATATGGATAACACATGCCGGCTTGCTTACACTTTTCGCAGATTGCTTATCCCAGAGATATAAAGAATATTTGCTAAAAATATACTGCGTATAAACAAAGATACGCAATTTTGAGTAATGGTTATAATATAAGCATCCGATTTTGTTATTATACATTAAATATAATTATTGGTATAAGTGGGAGCATTATTATGAGAACGATTCTAATTTTGAAAGAAAAATTTAGTAATTTAGGTTGATTTTTTATTACACTCATTCAAAAGCATTTTTTTCATAGTAACACACACTTTCTTTTCACCTCCTTGGAGATACATCATGTTTGTCCGACTTTAAGCAAATTTATTTTTCAACGATTGAATCATTATTTACTGTTTAATTAATTTGTCTTATGTGGCACTGTATAACATATATCTTTATCAAACAATCCGTGACAATTTTTTTGTACTTCTCTCTGTTTACATTGTTTTGATTGCTAGAAAAAAGATACATACATTTGAACTAATTTCTTTTTATCCCTTGAAAAAATTACATATATTAAACGCAAATAAAACTGAATAAAAATAAGAAAAATATAACCGTAGAGCCGTTACGGCTGATAAGGTTTTTAATTGAGTGAAATAGAAATACAGAAAATATATCATTTTATCTCAATACAAGAAATTGGGTATTAATTTCAATTAAAAATAAATCTTTTTTATTTTATTTAGTTTGAAAAAGAGAATAATTTTTTCAATTTTAATAAAACACCAAAATTGCAAAATAATTAAATACACTCCATGAATATCACACATAAAATATAAAAAAAAACAGCCAGTAAGTAGAACCTCTTTTTTTCTTGAAATATATATATTTTTTAAATGATATGTAAAAGAGAATAGTTTTGTAACTTTTTACATTCCCAAAGCTCATAATCCTGAAAAACGACTATTTATTTCATAAAGTTGACTTTTTTCTGCTGTACACAAATTCTAATAAAAAATCTTAATTTTCATTTATTTATAGAGGTACAAAATTTGTAGGGCTTTGATGACATTTAGGCGATGAAAATAACGTAAGTTCATATTAAACCTCCTGACTGATATATTACAAAAAACTAGGTCAAACGACGGAATTCCCAGTGTTTTGTCATTAGATATTCGAATTTACTTGTTTGACGGGTTTTTACATGTTTCCGAGAATTTTGTTAAAAAAACATGAGAATTAACTTTCAGATGTTTTCCGTGACGTGGCGCCCTCGCAGTTCGGAGCGGCGGCCGCCTGCAACTGCAATAAGCAACTGAAACGAGTGGTTCCGTGCTTTAAAAACCCTTTCAAAATAACTTTACACGTATTTTAAAAGCTTATAAATATAATTAGAACTTATTTAAATATTTCATAGAAGATTTTCACGGTTTATATCTATTTTTGAACTGTTTTCCATGAAAGAATGTACGCCAAATTATCATGTGTACGGTATCATTGAAATCTCTTTATCGTTAAAACTTTCCTGCAACGTAGGCTGCACATTGCCAAATTATTTACATAAAATTATTGCGGTAGGAGTATTTGTAATGGTTTTGACATCAATTAGTTTATTTCGGAAGAGAATTTTTATTCCATAAGGGTAAATGAATGAAAAAAATAAATAAATGTTTACATAGTGTGAATGTTATAAAAAGTAGTAAATATTGTACTTACAATAACCGATGGCGAGTATTCAACTTTCGCCGACCGGTAAATTTCTACCAGGTGAACCATATGGAATACTTTAGAGCACTTCTGGGGAAATAAATAAGACGCGTATCGCGAATTTCACGGGAAAAATGGAAAAGGCAAATTATTCCCTTTACTTTCGCCACCAATATTGAAGTTTTTTTTCAAAGTCCTAAACTTCGTAAAATGTGAATTCAAAACAAAGTTTGAAAGTATATTTCGGCCACACACACCCGAGTTTTTTTTAAATGTTGAAAACTGTATTCAGAATGAAAACAATTTGTTTAAGTGTTTGTATGTAAGTGATTGTGTTTGGGAGTGTTGAGTGAGAGGACCCGGCTGACAGATAGGAAAGGAGATTCCGTTCCGTTCCGTTCCGTTGCGATGCGTTACGTGGTCGGGAGAGGTAGCGGGCGACGCGGCGCGCTTGACTCGGGCGTCGTGTGAACTGAGCGCTCGACGCTCGGCTGCAAGGGGTAGCAGGGATGGCGAGCGCGGGTGAGGGCGGGAGGCAGGGGGCGGCGGGAAGGGGCACCGCGCGGGGGCCAGGGGCGGGGGCAGCACGCAGCTGCGTGAGCCGCGGACCAATAGCGTGCGTGCATCCCCCACCCCTGCCCGCTGCACCCCCTAGGGGTGGGGATCTACTCCCGGACCCACCCCCGCTCTCCCGCACCATCGCCCCAACCCCCCATCTCTGCCATCCGCTTCTATCAGATAAATCGATGGCCTGTATATTGCGTTAATTATTTAGGAAACACGCAATGATAACGGAAGGTGGCCATGTAATTCCTCATAATTTATTAAGTGCTGGAGTGGGCGTGGATTTTACTTAAACTTTTAATTGGATAAATTGTATTGCAGCTATTTCCAACAATCAGCTTCCTGACTTCTCGAGTATCTTGACGGCAACGGGTTTTTAAACAACTTTTTTATTTTAATTTTTCACACACAAAATTCCGTTAATAAGTAATATTCCTCATAATTTCTATTAATAAAGGTTAATTAAATAAAACTTTTCCACCATTAAAAAACAGGCAAGTAAAGAAAAAAACACCGACATTGATTCACCATTTTGTCATATTTTCCTCTCTCAAATGGTGATATTTTTATTGGGTACATATCATTACATCGCTTGTTTTTTACACACCGATAAAACAAAATCATAAGTAAACCCAGATGCTCTGGTGTTCAAGTCATGTCTACAAAATGGTACTTTTGTATGACAAGTTTTGCTGAACAAAGCTTTCGATATCGGAGAAATTTGATGCTGACAGTAGCGAGTATCGATATGTTTGGGAGAACCTTATCACAAACGCAACAGCGTGCTACAAGTTTAGTGAAGCATCTGCGTCCCGAGTTTAAGGCAGCCGTTTTAAGATATCTTAATAATCCTTATTTCAAAGTGAATAGTACGCAATCGATTTGCTAAGGTTAAAAACTAATGTGTGATTAATTTCGAATTAGTATGCATTAATTCTATTAATTGAAATCCTACAAAACAATGTCCATGCAGTCAAAATTAATTATATTATTTTTTGCCAAGCTTAATAATTATTACAAGGGTACAAGCGCCCTTGAGGTGATAATTTACAAAAATGGCGCTATATAAATTAGTCAAGTATTATTATTATTACGAATTATTATTTTTCCTACGTATTATTAATAATAATTCTTATTAAGGTAGTTAAAATATTGTCTAAGAGTGAAATAGAAAAAAGAGTTTGAAAGCAATAAAAGAAGCAGGTTTTTTTGTTGTTCGCATTTTTATATATTTTGCCTACATAGCATAATATGCGATGGAAATTCTTACAATATTTGTCTTGGAAAGCTGGAATAATTTAGCGATTTTTCGCTAATTTTAGTAGTTAATTTAGTACAAAAAAACATTACATACAACAAATCCATAAACTGAGAAGTTGCCCTCCTTTAGGAGACACTCACGACTTCTAAGCATATCAACTAAATTACTTAAAACAAATATAAATTCATTAAAGTGTCAACTTTAAAGGTGGATGATACTCCTATGGAAATTCTAATGGGTGTGTTTCAAGTTGAAATAATTTGAAAATACTTTTCAATAATCTTGTAGGTAGTATTTTTAAATTAAATTACTGTTAAAAGGATATCTCGCTGGTCTCGCAATGTTATGAAGACGCTATACAACTACGTCAGAAGACGAAGATACTTCCTTATCGACTTTGGGAAGCTCGGAGAGGTCGCCCCAAGGGCAAGCAGGAGGGAGGGTTGGGGGGAACGGCCAGTGCCTCTAGCTCCTCTTCCGTAATACCCATCCCCCTCCCTCACCCCACGTACCCACCTACCCCGCACTTGCACCCAACATAACATAACAAAGGTACACTGCCCTGTGTGGACTTTAAAATTTTGGGCCGTGATAAGGATAAATAAGCATAAGAACATGCTGATTTGTACAAAAACGTTACATCAACTAATGTTTTTTAAGACATTTTCCACATAAATAACAAAATAAACTTGGAGAGATATTTGTTAAATACATATTCATTGATGATTTTCATTTTAAATGTCATTTTGTATTGCAGCCCAATCATATAAAATTGACATATTTATATATTGATTTCATTTATACGAATCTTGTTTCGATTAGGTACCTACCAAGCTTAAGAAGTTCATGACAAACCAATTGATCCTCTCTCTTTGTATCATTTCTCACTATATTACTACTACTTAATGATTACTTATATTTATATAATTGTAATTATAATTGAAATAATTTACTTTGTGGCTAGCAATAATTAATAATCAAACAAAGTTATGTGTTAAAATATGTTAAAAGTACATTGATTAACCATGTTTTTAGTTTAACTTTTGTTCTAGAAAGGAAGGGTTCTTTCTATATTGTTACTTCAAGGTTCTTCCGAAAGCGGTCGGCAGTTGACATAACATTTGAACTACAGGATTATGGAGTGTCTCAGTGTAACTTGTTACACATTACGTTTATTTGAGCACATTGAACATATATTTTGAGACAGATATCTTGAATAATAATATGATGTTTGATATGTGGAATTTTATTGATAGTAAAGTTGATGGAATATGTAAATGAATACCAACAATATAAATTGTAGGTGCCTAAGTGACTACTGCCTACGGATAAAATAATGTATTTTGATTTTACCATTCCATCTTGAGAGTAATAATTTTCAGTATGCCATAATAATGTGATGAAAAATGGTGAAATCGTAAAAAATCCGGTGACGGCACAGCCATTTGATTCAATTTATGGAGATCTCATTTCGTCATAAAATATATTTGAGGTTGGGATTTTACGACAGAATATGTCATGTCGGTGATATTAAAATTCGTTTCATATTAACACGCTTACGGGGGATAGGGCCAATCCGAATATTTAATACGGAAATGCGCATATTTACATTTCTCTTTCGGTACTTCTGGAAATCCTTAGTTTTTACGATTCGTGAAGATTTTAATATGGAAAAAGGAAGAAAGGCGATATTTGCACATTGAAATACTTCAAGAGAAAGTATTTAATATATTTTAGAATGATTACACGCTCAAGATTTATTTTTCACATTTTTCCACGATTTGTACGGTTTAAAATGCGTAATAGCAAATAATTAATATACGGGAAAACCTTTACACAGAGTATACAAAGTTGAGAACGGGCATTACAATGCTTGAAACGTGCCTTTTATACGAGTTAATTAACACTGTAAAGATGAAGTTTTGAAACAATGTTAAAAATGACATTTTGAGATCGAAAAATTAACCCCTTTATAATAATCATGCTGCTTATATATATTTGTCGAAGTCATTATTTCATTCAGTTAGTAATGTATTTATTTTTATGTACTCGTATTACAATTGTTAAGCCCTAGATTAAGATTGTTCGGTGTGCTATTTCTTAGTGACTTCACATGGTGAAAGGTGAAATAGAAATGAAAATTAATGTATAATAAAAATAAAATGGAATAACGTGACCAAAATCTAGTGAAAGTGCGTAATAAAGACACGAGGCCAAACCGGGTAAGAAATATCTAATATTTTAACGTCCGGCATCCGAAGCAATAACCAGGGGAACTGAGTAAACAAAGATCCAAATATTTGACATAATATCGACTAATGTCCAGCCGAAATGAACCCGTATTGAAACCCCAGACAAACTTGTCGACGGAACTCAAAGGAGCCAAGCTTCGGGCGAAGTGGGTAGTGAATAGTGGGTAGTGGACCTTCAACAGATGATTTGAAAAAGCTCCCCTTCCCTCTGTCAGTGTAAGTTTGTATATTTTAGGAGTTCGCAGGGCGACCACGGAAGAAGTATGTAAATAGATATATCGAGTAACAGAATGAATGCCCTTACAAGAATGAACGAGTGTGTTCATCTTTTAAACGAGACTTTTGCAGAAAGAGTTGATGACACCAATACACTAACTAAATAAGAGCGTGGGTACTCATCAACTATCGGTGTTCAATACGTACCTTCATTTCAATCTGACAAAAAAATGAATAAAAAAACAAACAAATTAAATCAAAAAGTTTTAGGCGCAAATTACACATACGAGTAGTTAGGCATGGACAAGACTCCAACGAAAAAAAATCCCATAATAAAAACATACAATATTACAATTCGTAAAAAGCATTCACTTTGTTCCTTGCCATATTTATACATATTATATTGGTTAACAATATATAATTTTCCATTTTTTTACTCATACACCATTTGTATTATTACATTGTTTTGTCTCAACAAATTTAAAACTAATAATTTGTAATTGGCTATTTGTTAAATGAACACGTTGTGTAATTTATGTTAATAAACCACAAACAAATATATATTTTTTAATTGATTTGATTTAAAAACCGCACAAGGTTCCCAACGCAATTTACGCTTATTAAAGCTTTACGCAATGTTTCGATTCTGAATGGTGGTCTTTCATCAGGGCGATACTTAGAGTATTTACCACTCTGGAAGGTGTAGAAAATATACTTTTTATTATTTTATATGAGTTAAATATGAAATAGCACATATTGATTCATCAATATTTATTTGTGCACACTGGGATTAGAACCCGCGACCTCTGGAATCGTAGTCGATCGTCCTGACCTCTTTTACACGAAGGTCGCCAGAATTTGTTGGGCGTCAAACATTGTTTTTCAAAAGCTGTTTTAATTATTGCTGTCGGCAAACAATATTTGAATAATTTCCAAGCAATAGCTGCCTAGTATTTTATGCCTACTCGAAACCGAATGGAAAAATAATTGTTGGAGAATATTTAAAGCTACAGCTTAAATTCAGAAAACGTTTGAGTTTTCAGAAGCAATTCAAAATAGGTAGTCGTATTTATTAAGTAGGTAGATTTAATGATTTTATACCTATTACCAGCATATCAGTTAGTCGTTAGAATATTAGTAATGGTAAAATTTGGTATCTAGAACCTATTTAATTATTTACTTCAATTTTAATAAGGTAAATTAAATTGCTGATATAAGGTACATAAGTGTATTATTAGTGTGTGCGTTTCATCAAAATTTGCTGGCTGACTTTCAAAAGCTTAGAGTGAAGAATTGTTGGTAGTAAAAATCAGTGAAGGGCATCATCAAGGAGACTAAAACTTAACAAGTCTATAAGTAAATACATATTTAAAAAATTTCCCTCCATCTAAAGGGAAAATTTTAAGAGGTTTCTGAAAATTCTCTTCCAGGGAATTGTCGAGAAAAAATTAAAATTCTTAAGGCGATGTTTGTCGAGAAAATATTTCTTGACCGCATGATTTTCGATCAATTTTTAAGTAGATGATATTTTTTGGCACTAATTAATATTCAGCCTTTGAACTCTAAGAACGTGAAAGTACTAGATTAGGTTCAAACATACAAAGTTTTATTCGTACATACGACGCAAAAGCCGTATCCGAATATGCCTAAGATATGTGGAAAAAATCAGAAACGATATTAAGTCTCAATTTAGAAAAGCTTAAAACGGGTTAGTTATTTGTTTTTTTGTCAAATTTACTGAAAGTTTGCATCAACGTTATTTCATTAATGTGAGATAAAGCGAACAATGAAGCGAAATAAATTATATCTGTTTTGTCTATCACTCAAGAAGAGAAAACTAAACTTGTACAAAAACAGATCTTAAAAATAACAACAAGTAACATTCAATTGATGAGATTGCTTAATCATTCAGATATGAGTATTAATTACATTACAACTAACGTTAACAGTAGATAAAACAAAGAGGAAGGTATAAAAAAAAAGTTTTAAAATTTTCATGTTTTTTTAATGCATTTTTTTATTATTGCAGATTTTAAAATGAAAGTTAAGGCCTGTGATTTTCAATTGATTTTCTTATTTTCCTATCAGGTATTCAAATTTCTATGTCTAAAATTAGCTTCATCTTTCAACAACTTCGTGTTATGGGGACAAATACACCCCAGCAGAGTGAAGAACCCACCCAGAAACTAGATACGTAGATACATACCTAGATTAACCCTCTAGCTTACTTGGGGGTTCATATTATTTGTTGTAGTCACTAAAATGGAGATATACGGTTCTACAGGGAATCTAGGGATTATAAACCTGAAATAAATGACTTAATTAAACACAGCTTTCTATGTTATCCGATAACAACATAATAACTTAAGCTGAAGTATGCAACGTGGTTTAAAATAACCATCTCACAATATCAAATGTAAATACATCTATAATAGATATCACTAAAGTAAGTAGGTACTATTTTAAGTGACTGACCTTTAAGTAAACGCTAAAGGAGAGTTTTATTTTTCATTCGGGTTTTATGTGGTCTAACATACTTCTACGTGAATGGGTCTGACAAACTCACGTTAATTTACATTGAGATTAAGCCACATAAAAGTTTGCATTGAACATACTCGTACATACTTCCTTTGCTTGGGGCCATAAAAGGTTCAATTAAAAGGAGTTTCTGTGTTTTTTTATGATCTTTTCTTTTTCGTGTAACTAATGATCTAAATGATCTAACCACAAGCACGGATTCAAAAACATATTTACCTAGATTCGAGAAACTGTTTCTCAATAAAATAATAGAAGTAAATTGTAATCAAAATTATTTTTTATGATGCTTTCGCATTTATATATAAAAAAGTTTGAATTTAAAAAAAAAAAATAGCAAAACATACCGCGAGATTTTATTTTTTAGAATAATCATTTTTTAAATCAAATAATTAACACATGTGGAACAAAGAATATGGTTTCTTGACATTTTTTATGATAGGCGTAGGTTAAGTTCCACGGTGAAAATGACTTTGCGAACTTCAAAAAGTACCACTGATCTAAAAATCCAGATTTTATTCTGCATAGTTAAGATAATACAAGGTCTTTCTTTCGATCCGTATAATGATAATTCATACAGTTGCTTATTGAAATCTAGTTGTAATACGAGGGAAAATGTGATTAAAGATGGCGTTTGTTTACCGTGTACGTTTGATACAACAACACCCCCTCCCTCCGTCTTCCCTCGCCCCCCAACCCCCAACCCCCTTCTCCCGCCACCCACAATACTCGCAGCTAGGTACTAGGTAAACCTACACGAGCTGGTAGGAAGGGACTGTATCGCCATTATGTGTTCCCCGAGCTGTTTGTTGTAATAAACGTCTTTAAGTTTGATTCTGCTCCCTTGTATTTCCACTCGGGCGCCCGGATAAAATCGAACTTCGGCCCTCCAAACATTTTCTAAGGATTCTTATGTGCGAAGTTCGATTGCAGTTTTTTCCCCTATTAAGATAAGTTTGGGGTCGGATTTACCCCGGTTGCTTTAAATGAGAAGCATGATTTTTTTTATAGGTTTCCTGCAAGACGAAACCATATTAGCGGCGATCCGATACTCGATAAGGGAAGCTGGGGTATCTTATTGAAAAATATCTCAAGCAGTTCGACTGCACAATTTGATACATTTGCTTTAAGCGGTGAGATTATTTTGTTGAAAAGTTGATTCGTTGGAATGTGTAGAATGTATGAAATACGTTTACTCACTGGGAAGACGATGAAAACATTTTAATAGTATTTCTTTGAACAATAAAAAACAAAGTTTTTTTTATCACAGTAAACGTTTGCGAACATTGTGGATTCTGTATAATAAAATTCATGTTCAATCATATTTTTATGAAGATACTTTGCGTACCTTGACTTTAAGCTTCATATTCACTCGGCTTTTGTTATTGTTATAAATTATTAACGACCGCGAGAAAGATTTATTAAAAAAAAACTTTTTAAAACCGATTAACTTCTTTATTCTGCTGAATTTGATTACATTAACGTCAACGATAAATTATATTCCAAATTTATTGTTATCTCGAAAAATAAAGATTTTGCTAACGAAGTAACTCTTAAACTTTGGGAAACTAATTAGCCTCCTGGTTTATTGAATCAGAAAATTAAAAAAAATCTCCATCGTAAAATATGTCATCTTTTACTCGGCGAAGTTTTAATATCGGCTTTTATTTTTATATATTTACCAAAGTTTGCATTTTGGATAAAATTCCTTTTTGGTGTCAGCTTTTAAGAAAAATAATTAATCCCGCTGCTTTTCGCGATTATGGAAAATCCATGTCAATTATTTTAAGACTCAAGCTTCCAACTTTTTCAACGACTTGGAGAGTGGTGAAATTGTGGCCAGATTCACCTCACTCCATAAAGCACTGTTTTACTTACTATCATTCAATATTTTTTCAGGTCACGTTTTAGTTTTTTTTTTTTTAATATATGCCGCTATTTAGGAACTAGAAAAATTAACATAATTTTTTGTAGGATGATAAACTTAGTATTGTATAGAATAGAAATTTAAAAAAATACAACTCATAACTAGCAATGCGAGAATCAGCTGAGATATCAAAATAAATAGGTCATGCATCTCGAGAAAGGAATACTATGTCACTGAGACGGTGCATGAAGCTGAGCCATCTGGTACCAGGACTTTAAAAAGACAGGCAGTGCTTCGTGGATATTGAATAACGTAAATGAAACTGGAAGAAAAGGGCCGTTAGAAGAAATTACTTGTGGGAAGGAGAGTGGTATCATCAAAGAAGCTAAAGTTCTAGACGAGCTCTGTGACCACCACGAGTACCAAAGAGCCTACAAACAATCTGGAGGCCAGTAGTAAAACGCTGGCTCTGTATTCTACGCCACATTCATACTACGTACCATAAAAAAGGAAACAAAAACCAAATTCGTAGAGAAAAAGGTGAGCGCTTTACGAAATGATGACTGTGGGAACGGAATTAGGATATCAGGTGTTTGTACAATACCGTTGGTTGTATGAAGCTATTAGGCTCTGGGGTGGCGCTTGAACACACATGATGTTTATGCATGAAGCCTGGCCTATAATAATGATATTAATATACGGTGTACGGACACCGTAATTATAACTGCCGCCATACAGTATTATCTATTTTAATTTTTTAAGGTTTAAGGGACCACGCAGGGTCTGGGACTCAATTAGAATATTCATGACCGTCGGAACTCGGGGAGGCGCGGTAGGGACCAAGAAGTGGAGATAAATAATCTGGGGAGAGATTTTTTTGCAAAATATTTAAGCCAAATTAAGGATTTTAGCGGGGAATTTGTTTTTGATACTTAATTAAAAAAATTATAATTAATCTAATTAAAATGGCATAATCGCATTTGTGGGTGACGTACTTACGTCCCTACTTAAAGAAAAAAAATTCATGCATCGTAGCTTAAGACTAAAATCCATGGCGAAACGGTTGTTTCTTGGCTCTAGGTCTAAAGAAAGGATTCAAAAGCCGGCCAAGTGCAAATATACTAAAGTTTTTTCCACTAAAATAATATTCATAAAAAATATGTTGTCTTATCTTTCTAGGAAGTAATGGATCGCGATCTCCATATCGTTCTGGTAAGGGGTCATCTTTTTAAATCGAAACATTGCTTTATTAATAATTGCTATGTTTTCAAAGATTACTGATTGGCCAACTAAACTCTAGTCATATTCTTTCTTCCCTACAAAACCTTACAAAACCCCTCAAACGACAGGTGCATAATTCCACTGGCTCCAGACATAAAGTATATTTTGCAGTGTTACTAAAATGCTCATGTTTTTTTTTTCCTTTATTTTATATCATCAGAACTATAAAAAAGTTAATTACCGATACAAAAACTTAAAAAAAAAAAAAAAAAAATTAAAGAGAAATACGTAAAGCGAAAATTCATAGATACTTGTATGAAATATCTATCGCTAATATTGGATAAAAAGTTAAATTTACTGGAAGTAGGAAAGTTAAAATCGCGTTTTGGCAACAAAGACTTACGTTCGTTACACATTACTTAGATACAATTTTTTTACTAAGGGTATGCGGAGTATAAACAAATTCTTTACATGAACTCATTTTAAATTAAGATTTTTGTTAAAGATTTGTAATATTAAAATATGGTTGCAGGCAAAAAGTAAAACATCTGTTTTCCTTGAGATGGAGATAATATGAAGACAATGCCGAGTATTTCAATTAAAGATCTTTATAAAATATATTTATTAAAGTGGAATCGAGAGCTTATTTGCAAAAAAATAACAACCTGAAAATACATGGTCAATCCGTAATTTTTTTTTAAAGAAAGACGAAAATTCCCAGATTACAAATAACCTGGCAATACTATATTAAAATCTTCCACTACCATCATAAAAAGTGAAAAATGTTGCTTGTGCAATGATGGAGCTATAAGAGGAATTGAAATCACCATTGAAGGAACCTGATGGATTTGTCAACTCGGCTTTAAAACAAATCTAAACCTTAACGTGTTGCTTAACCCGTTAAAACCCAGTGTGATTTCTAAATAATACTTTCAATCTGTTCCTCAATAACTATTTGCAAATAAAGTTGTATATTCCAAGGTCTTATAATTGGAAGCACAGTGACAACAACTGTTCTCACTGTCCAAAACTAACTTATGATAAGATTGAAAACTTAAAAACGAAATTTATGTAGTTACATAATAATGTGCTTTTGAATTTTGAATATGACTTCAAATCAATCATTGAAATCAATGAGTCCTTTTTTGTAGATGGCGTTTAACCTTCACGTTTTTCATGCGTTACAAAGCAGTTTTAATAAAAGCGTTTGGTAAATAGGAGGAACATTTCGATGAAATCACAGATTATTGATATATTTTCAGTACTTAATTAAAAATTATCACATTATTAAATTTTAATTTGATTTAAATTAAAAATGAAGGAGTTAGGTACCTTGCTTATAAATATTCTTTAGTAAGTAAGTACGTCTGAACAGCTTAGTACTTCCTTAACTTCATCTTCCCCCATATTTTTCCCTCTTCAAGATTCTTTAATATTCAATATACTATCAGCAGGCTGTCAATTGTTCCATTGGCACTCCTGTGTGGTATCACAATTTTAATAAAAATACCTTGAATTTTTTACCTTGGATTTTTCATATCTCCATGTTTCGTCGAATTATTTTTATAACGTCACCTTTTCGGGTTTTATAACACCGGACCTATGAAATTATTTAAAATTCTATTCAGAAACACACTAGGCGAAGTTATCAAGCATCTATGTTATAACGAAAGAGAAGAAAGAGTAATGGTGGCGATTTTACAGCCCACCGGAGCCCGGGGGCTTAAAAAATTAAACGTCACTTAAAAATGAAAATTGTGTCAAAGGGCGCCCCCCTCTGCATTCTATCATGGCCAACACCATTTCTCACTGTGTCTACCCTTTCTGCTTATATTTTTACTCCACCCTTTCCAATTTTTTTTTGAAACCCTACTCCCTTTTAGTACAAACAAATTATGAATAAGTTAGTTTTTTTCCATTATCGATGATGTACCGATAAATAGGTTACATTAAAAATAATGATGATTTTAATCTTTTTTCTGCTGATAGTTTCATAATAAAATACTAGTTTGTTCATTTTTATGCACATCAAACCTAGATAACTGTTTAATTTGTATTATACTAGCGTAGAAAAAACCTACAATTTATTTTTCATAAAAATAAAGATGAAATGTAACCTGAAATGATAGAAACGAATTCTATACAAACCGACGAGTTTTGAAATGAGGCCAAATACAGTAAATTGAAATAGAAATACGAAATAATTAAAATAACAAAATTGTTCCAAAGTTATTTTAGCTCAGCTACCACCATAACCAGTTCCGTAATCGCAAGTTGGCTAGAGTGAAAATAATGTTGAACGGCGGAAAATCGAGCCATCGATGTGGTGTATGAAATCAAGTCATTTAATAATATGGCCCATCTGGAAAGGCTAACAAACGGCGGGGTAACCAATTAGGATAACTAAAAATAGCTACATATAATGTTAAATATTGATGAATACAAATTTGAAGAATTTTAAAGAAAATGTTTCAGTTTACAATCTTTAAATAGCCCCAGAAGTTATTTTTAATAATTTATTATAAAGTGTGCTTAGTTAATAAAAAGTATAAGTTTTGCATACTTTCATTTTTACTGCGAGTTTGAGCAACTTTAGGGAACGTGGGGTGGTTGGCGAGCGAAATTGAATAAAATTTAGTATTTAAAAAGGTGGCGCGTCACATCCTTACATATTCATAGAATGGTCATAAGTTTAAGGGAATAAAATTCATTCAAACGTTGGGAAAGGTACACAATCAGGATGAGGTTAAAACGTCGTTCATATAAATATTAAAAAATATACGTACGTATATACTTAACTATCTTGCATAGTATTTTTTTTCAACGAAGTATACAAATCTTATCTTTCATGTATCTGTTTATTTCCTGCCTCATTAGTTATTGGAAAAAATATCTAATTTATTAAAAATAAACACAATAATTATGATCTGCTTGAAAGCAAATAGATGAAAGAAAGAGCAGAAGATGCAATATCAGACTGATCGGGAAGCGTGAGCTTAATGAGAAGGGAGGTAACCAATAAATGTAGGTATAAAAGAGATTTGATAGTTGGCTAAGATAGGAGAGAGACGGTCCCGTGTACCAGAGAGAGAAAGTGACCCATCCGAGATTCATGGCTCAGTAAATAGCAGAGGGAACGCTTATGACGTAGTTGTTTATAGAATTCTCTCGAGAAATGACGGGACAGATCTAATCTAAAACTAGCAGTAGTTTGGCCAAGTAAGTTACGGTTATGGCATTCGCTATTAGACGAATTGTTTAATTTAATAACTTCTCGGAAATATTTCCAACCTAATATAAAAACTGAAATAAAGTATTTTATACTTCAAAACGTGCTGAAAGCCACGTTTGAATCGGATAATTAAATATAATGGACAAGTGAGATTGCTTTTCGGATAACCTTTTCTTATCTTCGTTCGTAAAATCGGGTTTCATTATGCATAATGTTTGCAAAAGTCATATAAAAAAGTAATCAACCCTTTTTCATCTATGTATAAAGAATACAAAATAATCTCTCCAAATCTTTTACGACTGGTTGAGTTTTAAAAAATGCATCAACAAAAGCAGGTTGGCTTTATTAAAAATAAAACATCGGGGTTGCGGGGTTGAGGAACTGAGTTTTATACGAATAGGCACCGAGGGATGCGTAGAGACAGGTCCTGAATGCTGTTCGCGTTTGGGGTCAATTACGCTTTATTTTACTGTTCATGAAATTTAAATAAAAAGGGTCCGCTTAATCTCATATTTTTATTTAATTATCTACCCACGTTAAGATAAATACGAATAAAAAAAACTCAATATTATAGGGCTGTAATAAAACAAACGGCTTCTGTGTATTTTGGTCGCGATGTGAATAAGGTTTAATGATACCACCAAGTATATACCAGATACGATAACATATCTTCTGATTATAATAGTAAATTTACCTTTTAAAATAGCACTTATACAAACAAAGAACACACACCATTCGATTCGACAAAATCAATCTCAATTCATCATTAGTTGATGCCTTGGACATCGAGTTAATTCAGGCGAGGGTCCGAATTAACTTTTATGAGTAATGATGGTCTCGGGTTGGAAATAGTACCTTATAGACAAATGAACAGGGGTAATTTTTCCCCCATAAACAACGAAACTGGAGTACCTTCCTAATTGGAGGAATTTGTGTGAATTAGAAGTTGTTTGGCTTTTCCACAAATTCCGGCAAATTCTCGCTCGTACTCCACTTCGTACACAGAAACCGAGCAATTGGAAATAATGATATTTACTTAGCATTGTGTGAGCAGAGGTCAGATGATGTCATTCGAGGCCTACAAACTCATTTCAAGAACAAAAATCATAAGTTTACTACATCGCGTGAGAAGTGAACAAAGAAATAAAAAGTTTGTGTTTTTTCGTGAGATACCTAATTGGGGACAAGAATTGACAAGCTCCTATACTTGGCTACCACAAACAAGATAAGTACTTGGAAAAATACCTCAAATAAACAAAAACGTGGCTTTTTTTTGGTAGAATAAGTTTTTTTTTAAATTAAAAACACGTTAGTACCAACTCGAACCGTGTTGTTTACAATTTGTTTTGAGAAGGGAGTAAGTCGGTACCCGCTGTAATACCTTGATTTGTCTAACTGCTAGTCGAGCTATATACCAGCAAACTATATAATTGTTTGATTCTAAATTATCGATACATAAAACATATCAATATTTAAAAAATTATACCATGTCAGATCAGCTCATTCAATGTTGTCAGGCCAACAAAAAAGTGCATTGTTTGGTGAAATGTTGTTAGTCACAATAAATTTACTGTGGCGATTGTGTATCATTACTTGATCTATACAAAATTAGAACAACTTGGAAGACAAAAGTTTGAATGAAAATGTTTTGCTACAAACACCGAACCCTTGGAATTGAGTTTTACTGCACATTATTCAATTGTGTTTATTCTGTCAAAGATTAATTTTCTGTTTTTTACAAACAGAGGAAAATGTCTGCAGCGGTCTTATTCACCTCTGAGCATTATTGATGTCCAAAGTTTTAAACAACTCTAGTTGACAAAACCTTATACGATAGATATAAACAATAAATAAGAAAGTTTAATCAATAATTAATTTTTCTAAGTTGTAACAGGTATTTGTTTTATTTTTAAAGGCTAGGTACTTGCAAGTGCTACATATTTGAAAATTAAACTAACTATCTTAAATATTGAATAAAATTATAGGAATCATTTTTCTGAAAAATCGAAAGACCCTACGGGGCAAACACAAATATATCAGGAAAACGTTTTGAATTGTTGACCACATTTTAGTATCGTGCTCGCCACACTGAGCCTATGCGCATAGCGCCTCGCCGGTCTACAGTCTTGACTCGAGTCACTTTCTCTATGAATACCGCTATTAGCACAACATTATAAACTTCCTACCAATAAGTTCACCCATTTTCAATGAGTTTATTTTATATTCCTTAAGGATTGACTGGTTCCAACAAATTTGCCGTTTAAGACAAAAACATCATCAAAAATTAACTGTCGATAGTTAAGTCAAAGACAAAGTAACCTGATGGTTTGTTGTTCCTTGATTGTATAATTTTAGATTTAGTAATGTAACGCATCCTTTATATCATTTTATTCCGTATTAGGAGGAAAGGGAAAATTTTCGAGGACGACACTTTGTAATATTTTACGATATGATAAATTGAGACATCCGAAAACACACCGCGTTGTTCGCAGTAAATTCGTTAATGCTGATTGAAATTTACAGCCACGACTGAAATATTGACTGCACATTAATTAAAATTGCGTTGTCAATTCAAAATCTGATACGGTTTTAAAAAATACATGTATTCTTGAATCCAAAAATTTATGACAAAAAAAATATATTTGCACATCGTTACAGAGTGGAAGAAGATTTCAGTACCTATTGAATTGGTGGAAGATTTGAAACATTGCTTGAATATTGACTTATAATATGTTAATAAATTTGATCTGAATAGCCAGGTGTTTTTCAATTATCCTTACTTTCGTCTCCTATATTTTCCTCGAATTCTTCTGCTCACAATCATAATTTGATAGTTGCGGTCGCCCTAATTTTAGAAAGACTCTGTAGTGTTGCGTAAAAAAGTTACTGACAATCAGTTTGAATTATACCTATAAACAAAAACAGGACTTAATAATATCGCACTAAAACAAATTGTTACTATCTGTATTTGTAAATGTTCCAGAAATTAATAAGTTGTAAATCATAAACACGGTTCTCGAAAGCTGCAATTAAAACAAGATGAATTTTCCATGGAAATGAACGCAGATTATCATTATTAAAATGGAACATAGCAATAATTGTAATTGAAAACAGTCATTATTATGATGATGGGATATTTCGAAAGCCACAAAGTATTTTTCAGTCTAAAAATACTTGACATAATCACATTGCAGCCTGTCCACTGATAGAGTGCTGTCTGGTATTTCTATGTTTTTGGGGTTTGTATCGATGACGAAAGAACAATAGATACCGTTTTACATTCATTAAAATATAACTCAGTGTTATTAATCGCTGATTTCAAAACGAAAACATATTGGAATGTTACGTTTTTGATAGTTCAATAATATTTCAAAGCTAAATAGCTCATGTCGGAATTCGAATTTAAAAATGATTGCGTTGATGTATGTATTTTGGACAAATAAACTGTGTAAGCTTCATGATGCCAGAGCCCATCTCTAAAGTGTTTTTACCGCTTTATATAGATCAGCTTTTTGGTTACATTGTAGTTAATGGAATTATTTTATTTGACGTTGAATCAGCGACCTCTAGGTAGAGCTTACTGATCTTTCTATGTGCTTTTTATAAGTAAACACAGGCTTAAAGGTCGTAGCTTTTGTTTTTACTCATGATTTTTAACCTTTTAACAAGACGAAAGTTTTTGCAAACTAGATATTTATTACCAATTTGTGTATTTTTCTTATGTTGTAACACCCAAAAACAAATATATACAAAAAAGCTTCTTGCGGTACTCGCTTTAGCTAGCTGATAATTCATTACATAAAGCTTTACGGTTATCTAATCCCGTGGTTTGTGCTCAAATAAATTTATTTGCACGAAAAATGTTTGTATTGTTGTACTGTGGGCGCTCAGGTGGAATGCAAATTTAAACGCGGTTAAAAGGTACATACAGTTGTTCAATAGTTCCTAATAAAGCTAACAGAACCACTGATGATGTATATATGCTGTTGGTAGTGTATGCATACCGTATGGAGAGCGTGAAATAATAGTTACAAGAGAATTTTCGTTATTGTGGTCCATTAATACTATCTTCATCGCACGTGAAATTATTTCAAACACCAAACTCATACCTACATCGTACATACGAGTACATATTGATTTTAGTAAAAGTTTTGTTTTTATTGTTTTAGTATTTATTTTGAAGAACACGTTAAACACGATAAACGAAGAACACGTAACGATAAGCTCATTCGAAGCAAAAATGATTCCTAAGCAATAAGCCAATAGGTCAATTTACATAAAAAAACACTTTTTTAACACTTAACAACTAACAGTGATCAGGTATTTGTATTTGAGTGCGTTTGAATTCGACTGCCTAATAATTGAAAAAAAAACATATAGTTTATTCCACATCGTCCTATGGTAGAACCTTAGAGTATACAAGAGGTAGCCCAAGCCAAAGCCAGTGAAGTCAATTTTGGACTTGTTTTTGATGATTTTAACATGACTCGGCGCAAATGGGCGTGGCTAAGACTAAGGCTACGGTATTTATACATCCATTCATATCACATATCGACATAATGTTTTTGTGTATTCGTATGGCCACTTTTTCACAGTATTTTTATCAGCAAAAATATAGCATCTAACCTAAAAAACCGTTTAGTTGTGTCAAGTTTAGTGGCAAAATAAAAAATGTGGGCGGAGTCCCGCTGTTAACCAGCGAAAATAACCAGCTTAAGATCATTACGACAGTATTTAGAAGCCGTCCAAGAAATTTTGTTGTCTCTTTCTCTCTCATGGTGTACGATGTAAAAAACTCGGAAAAAGTGATTTATTACAATTTCGGATGGGTTGGGTAAAACAAATTAGCTATCCCTCCATATATTGTTACTTCAAGGGTAGAACATACTCCCAGTGATGGCCTGGTGAGATAAAATTTGGAGTTCAGAAGCTATTTGTTTTTTTTTTCTTTTGCAGAAACTAGATATAATTATAAAAATACTTCTCACTCTTCCTTCATTCAAATAATTCACAAACTTGCCAATTCAAAATTACTGTAAAATAATATAATTCTTAAACAACTTGTTTCTGATCTTTCCTATCACTCAACATCAATATTTTGGATTATTTCTATTTTTAACCTGATACTTTGGGGTGGAATTCCTTGTTAACATTAATTTATGATTAAGAAACTTTCGTAACTTATTTATAATAATTTATTTTTGACTGGTCTGATGATGCCTGTCGCAAGGTACACTGATCTGCTCAAAAAAAAAATTAAGTAAAAATTCATTAGGAAGGTTTTTTTTATCATAGATTGATATTTTAATTATTTAATTTAAACTACAGAAAGAATTACCAAATTATGAAGCCAATTAATAGAAGATAGATATACAAACCTGCTATCAGTTTTGTTATAGAACGAAGTCCTTAAAGTAATAATTATTTTTTTTTTACAAAAAGCCGTTCTAATTAATTACGTTTAGTATCTAACGGAAAACAAAAATTAATGAATTATGTAACCAATTTCTCCATTTAATTATTGATACCTTGTTGGAGTATGAGAGATAGGTAGGTAGGTACTTGAGAAGAATTCACCCTAACAACTCGACCGTATCGTATTTTCACGTAATCACTCACTCCGTATATTATTCTCCACTTATAATTTAGGAACTTGAGATAGTTCTACGAGTAGGTACTCAGCGTAAGATGGGGATTGGTAAGTACCTACTTGTTCTTATAACCCCCTCATAAGCTTATTCTCTATGCCACATAGAAACACGCACAGTTGGGCCTCCTTATTAAAAGTTTTATTCCACCAATGTTCCTAAAAATCCGACTCAACGTATCCTGTTTTACTTTTTACGAAGTATCTCACATTTGCGTGTTTTGATCGTCGTCTTTTTTCGTTATCAATTCAACAGCTAGCAAACTTCTCACCCAGGCGAAAAAGCCCAGTTTTAGGAACGTAATGGGAGGCAGAGATAACATAATCGTTTGAATCGTTTTAATAAATGTGTTAATATTACCTGCTTTATTAATATGGCAGAGACGTGGAAGTGGCACAAACGTTGCAAATCCGACTTAACGCAAAAGAAGAAGGTATAACAGAGATGAGTTTATCTACTTATTCCCCTAACTGGCATATGAGGGAAGCCAATTAACAACGCCGTTGAAGATCCTTTGCGAGGATTTAATTGGGTAAGAGATAGAGAGAGAAATGACTTATTATGGAGAGACTTAGACGAGGGGATATTTTTAAGCCGTAGATACTTATTATCCGACTGACCTCCTATACTTTACTTCGAGTATAAGACACGAGGTTACTGAAACTCAAAAGGGTTCGTTAAACGCACACAATGTAAATTAAACTTTTAGAAGCCCTCAACAATAGGGTTTCAAATAAAATCATCAAATCCACGTCCATTTAGAGAAATAAAAGTGTTTTCATGAATCAAATTTACTCGTAATAAAACAAAAAAAAGGTTTTACAAAAAAGTGTTAAAGTGCGAAAATCTAAGTCAAATTATCTTGAAATAAAATTGGTTTTTGTATGTCAAAAGAACCTATCACGTAAATATTGTTTTGTCACGAGGCAGATCGAAATAATTCGTATTTTTCAAATAACTGTACACTTTTTATTTAGGAATATTCCTCGATTTTCGCTAGGTTTTTGTATGTGTAATTAAAAGAATTTAACATCACATTTTGAAATCATTTCTGTATCAGCATATAAAATAAATATTTAATCCAACATTCTTAATGCAAAGATAGTATATGATAATATTTTTACAAACGTGCTTTATTCCCTTCTGCCTTTCTCTTTCATCTCTCTGAAACCAATATAAATCATATTTATTGGAAGTATATAATTTTCCTCTTAAATGAATATTATCTGCCTAACACTAATTTATAAGTTGATATCTGACATTATCAAGATATAAATAAATTATTCATTAAATACTGATAAACCTTTATAAAGGGACATTCAATAACGGCTCACCGAAAATCTAGAATAGGCATTCAAAGATAATGAAAGCGGAAGTGAGCTGTGCGGAATAATAAAATGTTTCCTGAAGGGGCCTTAAAGAGTAGGAGAGCCTTAAACCTTGGAATATTGAAACACGAAAAGGGATTTTTTTCATAATACTTACTGCGGTGTATTCTTTCAACATTGACGTATTTTTGTAATAAATTGCATCAAGCGAAAAAAATAGATTGAGTCGCTGATCTCATATTGATTATAAAAATAATGAAAAGTCAGCAACTCAGCTCAGCACGTCAAAACCGAAGTACGTTACAAGTTATTATAATAAGGGTAAAGCTGTTTAGTGGAAAAAATAAAAGATTTTCAAAATTCATATGGCAAAACACATACATAAATAATATTCAATCGATAAGATACTTATGCTTAAAGTAATAATATTTTATTTAAAGTATATTTTTAGAATCAGTTTCAAAGATTTAAGTGAACATGTTATTATGTACCTATAATAAATGTAGTTATCAAATGATTTCACTACTTACCTCTCGTCCGTTAAGGGTAGGAATTCATTGCTACGGTAAGTTTCCCCATCATTGCACTGCGATAAATCATTATAACACTTGTAGGCAATTAAATTGTGTATTTACAGGCTTACAACATTTCGCTGTGATATTATATTTGATCTATATATTACAAAAAATTCCTTATTATTCAGGTTACGTAGTTGACTGCGTACGCAAATTGTCAATTTTAATTTATTTTATAATCGTTGTTGAAATTTCCGTCAGTTTCGAGTGTTATTTTAAAATAATAGACATAATTATGATTATTTCTCTCAAGGCCTTACTTTAAAAGTAAATAATCTTTATCCCAGTTTAAACTACAGATGTAATATAATAGGGTATTCCAGCATGATGATCCATACGGTAGTGAATAAAGCTTTCATATAATATTATTATGATGTAACGGTGGATCTAGGAATAGCGCGGGAGGGGGAGGGGTGGGGGGTGGCAGACGGGTAGGTATTATCTAGATCAAGTAATTACTCAACAAGCAATTGTGGCGAAGTTGATCAGTTCTGCCGCTGCCTCTCAAGGACAAATGAAGTGGTTCGTATTCACTGTAAACATATTCAGAATTGTTTTGACTTTATATGCAGATGTATGGTAGACTTGAAATTATTAAATGCTGTCTGTATTATTTATTTTTGTAGGTTATACCTACATTAATTTCATTATACAATCACAAATATTCCAAGGCGATCAATTTGGTACAAGTAATACACTTCCAAATTTTGTTCTATCAGGAATGTTGTCAAAAAAGAAAGAATTTAATTACGGACTTTTAATAGAAAACCAATTTTATTTATTATTTGCAAACGCGTATTTTCGTTTATATATTTTTATAACTAAACAAACTAATTAAAAATGCATTGCGCACCATAGTGTGACAAATGTTGAAACAGTATTAATAATCACGTTAAAATAATGGTGGAGACTTAATGCTAATAACATATTAAAACCACGTATTTTGAAATATCCCGAAGAGTGTTATATTTGCCGTGATGGCTAAGTGGTTAGAGCAGTTGCCTTTATGGTGAAAAATCTAGGCATTCAAATGTCAATTGTAGTGCGTACTCATTGAATATTAATTTTGTCTCCAAATTAAAGTACATTGGCATGGTGAGAGACCACTAATCAAAATAATTGCTATAGTTTTAGGTGTACTATAGTAACCGAGTTTAAAAAGTCAGTATTTTCCAAACATGGTTTTCCTTTCTTTTTCCATAAGTTTTTACCACCATATATCCCAATGGGAGAGGCCAGAGTCCCATCGCTATAACCAATATTATTCTTTGTGGTGTCGCATAAAACATATAAGCTGATACAATACCTTATACTTTATACAGATGAGGTGATACCACTTTCAGGAGAAATATGTATCATTTTCCCTAAAATTACTAAGAAAGACGCACTCTATTCCATAGAGTATTTTTATTAAGCATCAATGTTCCTGTTGACACAATTTTTCATAAAGTTTTTCGTCACTTGCCGCCCTTGACGTCGTAAAAAGACGCTGATGGCGAGATACGAACATAAAAGGAGGCAGTGGTGGCGAGGAGCCAATATCACACGGCATAATTTTGAAAGTACACTCCACAAATTCATATCTTCCGTGTTGTATGAGCGATCATACACCTATCACGTCCACGGAAGCCCACCAACCAAAACCGGGAAAGTGTTCAAATTACATCAATACACTTTACTGCTTTACCCAGTGCCACTTTCCTACGCAATATCTTCCATATCTCAGCAGGAAATATTCCGCGCAATAAAGACGGAAACTCTCGACAACGCCTGTGTAAAATGGAATCGCCCCGTGATTTAGCGGGATATATAAGTAAGATCCACCCAATATGGAAACAGGAAAATATTTTACCTGGGTAATATAAATTGTTTCACTTTTATGGCTTGAATTTTTCATTTCCGCTTCACTCTACTTTAAAGCGCGCAATTCAATTTATAATTTTCATCTCGTATGCTGTGGAAACACAGGACGGGAGCCAGGAACTCCGACTCAGAGCTGCAGCGTCACGAAGGGCGTCTTTTCGCGGTTACCGAGAGCTTTCATACTTTGCCTCTTTAAGCGGAAACAGATAAAAATATACAGTTAATTACACGACGGGAAAGATTTAGTCGCCTTTCTTGAAGATAACGCTGAAATGTTCCACGCTAGTTTGTGAGTTTTTGTATAAAGATGTACAATTATGTTTCATTTTCATCGTTCTGCAACAATATGTATCGTTTTATATCATTCTGTTTTCCATACTTTTTTCCGGTTGTATTATCCCAGCCTCACACTCTACTTGTTGCCGGCGATATGTACGGCACCTCGCTCCCGAGCAGCCCCCAGCCCCCAGCCCGCAGCCCGAGCCCCCTTGCTTGCGCTAACCGTATCAACCGTGATTTAAGACCACGCGGGTTCGTCACGTCCTGCAATATGTCTTCACATATATTTACTCAAAAAGAAGGAAAAAATAGTAACCCTCAAGGTATATATTACGTATACCGCGGGGGTGAGAGAGAACCACTAAGGAAACAGGACCCCAGCGCCTCTCAGGCGTCGAGTAGTTTTATTAACGCCTGACGTCAAAAAGTTCTTTTATCGCGGGATTCGCTGCCGAAAAATAAAAATAAATATATGTATGTAATATCACTTCGTAAATAAAACTCCGGAAACTTTTGTCGGTACTCGCGGTAATACCGAAACTTTTATGTAAAGGTTTTCTTGTTTTAAAAAAATGCATTTTATTTTTTCCTAATCAAATGACCAAATTTTACTAAAAATCTTGTATGTAGGTACACGATGATCTAAAGCGAGAAGTTTCAGTTTTATTTATTAAAATAAATATCTTACAATAACCGTTATGCCCGACACGTAAACAGTTTTTATCCACATTACAGATAAGTTGAGGAAATGAAATTCTTTTCAATCGCAATTGCTCTCAAGTACTCTTGTACTGCTGCTTTCTATTATGGCAAAATAAATCTTTTTTATATTAAAATCATCGTTAATTCTATCTGTTTTCTCTCTGTCTGACACAATGCACAGAAGTACTAATATGATTATAATCTGCCCCTGCCGCATAAAATGGAAATTTTAAAATTTATAAGCAAAATCTAAAAAGGCGATAAAAAATATTTATATTTTGTAGATAAAAAAAACTGGCGGTGAAATCAAATTAAACGCTAAATGATTGTTACCGAATGTCAAAACAAGCTTTTATTCTAAATTGCTTTCCTAAACCCTGCAAAACACTATCAAAGAACAAAATATTGAACTACTTTGTAGGCGGAATAAAAAATATGTCTAAGTACTTGTTTTGCCTAACATCGAAGCTGTGGTTTCTTCACTAGAGGCAAACATTTATTTTGATGCTTTTAGTTCATTTTTTTGGTGGAAACTCAGAGAGAAGTAAAAACAAGAAAGTGAACATCGATAATGAATGAAGCTGTATTGAAGAGGAAAAGAGTTAATTAGAGGGAAAGAGTAAAGTAATCTCTTCAATAAAATTTTAAAATAAAATTTTCCCTCCTTTCGTAGAACCCCTAAAAGCTTTGTACTAGAAAATGAGTTTAATATACTTTCGTATTAGAAATTCACAAGTCGTTAAGTAAAATACTTTGTGTTAGACGGTCGTTCAAGACGCAGATGCATCCGGAGTTTTCCGAATTTCTTCACAGTCTGTTCACACAGTCAGCTTTTATGAACGCTCCATTAGTCCGTTCCGTTGTATAAACGGACAAGTGATATCGCAGATTGCCCTACCCCTCTCCACCCTCCATCCTCCAGCGCTCACTACACCTCCTCTCTCCACCAACTACAGTCACCCCCAGAAAAACTTACATATAGACGTTTATAGCGATCTTGAGGGTATAAATGTCCTAATTTTTAAATGCCATTGTAGTTAGTTTCTGTCAAAGAGTTAGATCCTTTAAGTAAACACCTTTTTAATAAAAAATATAAAAAATACAAAAATCACGAGATTGAAAAAAAAACCTCTTTTCCACTTATATTTAAGGAAGATTTCCTTCCATTACATATTTTTTTATCAACCTTGAATGACTTTTGGGATTTTGGCGAAATTTTAATAATATATTTTTTAATGACATTCAAAGTGAAACGAATTAAAATAATTATGTCGATAATTTACATCACAACAAATTAAATCAATTTTGAATTTTTTTTTGACTAGATTTTTTTTTCTTCGATAATTTTTGAAATAGGATGTAGGTATATCGTACCGACCCAAAGAAGTAGCATACAAAAATGCTTTAATTTGACTGTGGTGAACATTATTATTATGTGAATAACCTCATATAATTTTGGCGTTGTAAGATTCTAATGGTTACAATGGCGCCAACAAACCGAAGTACGATATAAAAAAGCGTCCACATGAGGTATAAAGTTTTCAGGTTTTACAACATCCGTGCGCCGTTTTTCATTTCTTCAGTTTAACTAGTTGCCTGGTTTAGATCTAGGGCTTGATTTTTCAATGACGCGAGGTTGAATTTATACGGTCCAAATGAGGCTATATTTTATTGGTACAAGACAAACGAAAAATCGACTTAAGGGATTAGTTAAAAAAAAGAATGAGCGCGTCTATTTCCGTCTTTCTCCTATTAAAAATGAAAATTAAAGCACAAAACCCTTACTTTATTGATACAAAAAAATAATTTTGAAAACTAATTATTACTTTAGTTATGTTCAATATGTGAAAATTACGTTATTAGGAACTTTTTGATGTCAAATCGTTCTCATTGAATTGACTTCTAATGAATTTCTTATTAATATCGATACAAATCGATCCAAGCCTAACTAACAAAAAGGTGATAAGATGACAGCAACGAATGGTATTTTTATGCACATAAAACCAATGAGTGAAGAACACGCTATTCATTTGATCGTCTGATTATGTCGTTAGTTCCATTTTGGTTTCCTGCAAAAATAAGTTCGTAAGTCTCTACTATTTTTATGACGATATTTAGTATTTGCAGAATTTTAGTTCACCCGCTTTTCAAATGTCTCGATCTTTCAAATATCAATGAAATGATTGTTTCATTTTTATTCAATACTGTACTTTTTTTATTAAAACATGATGTGAATGTTTTGTAATTGGGTTGCTAACCTATCTCTATTATTTTGCTCCTATCAATGTGTGTTACTTGTTATTGACATGCAAAGTGTTTCAAAATAAATAATTAAATCAACGCCCGAATCAGAATAATGACGAAAGTTAATAGTTACTCTTAAATATTTGTAGAGGTTCGAGAGGTTCCCTGGTGTAAACTCGCTCTCTGTTCGGGTAAGTACTTCTTGCACCGCGATTAAGACAAGGTACTGTTTTTTTATTCTGCTAGATTAAACACCTTTAGCGGGCGCTATGAATTGTATAAAGTTTATTGGCATCGTTAAGCGCTTACCCTTCCCGGCTAGTTTGACATTATTTTTCACTTCAAAGTTAATTGCTGGTATTCTTTTCTTGGCGTAGAGTGAATAATGTCATTTTTAAACTTTAGTGGGAATAAATCTCCCAGTGGTTATACATTTTAAGGAGTTAATAAAATTTATCTTTTAAAATCACCTTCATTTATGAAACTAAACAAAAATATATTATTTTAGACGTCAAAGTGTGTCCTATAACGGTTCGTATTAATATTTAATCGCGAGTCACGATAATGATACATTGTTTCTCTTTCTTATCTACATAAAAAAAAAACTATTCAGATAAACAGGGAGTCGTAAATTTAATATTAATTATGCCATGTTCCAGACTGGTTGATAATCTTGTGAAAGATCACCATTTTTAATCGAAAAGTTGCTTGAATTGGCTTCAACCGCGTTTAGTGACTAAGTCTGATGAGATAAGTACTTTTCAACCTTCTTCATACCTAATTCTTTTTTCTCTCCACTTCCTTGAGCCTTACAAAATTCCCCGAATAGGGGATGCCGTAGTCCCACTGGTACCGGTCATATTTCACGTTTCGGATCACTCGTGATCTTTTTGAGGTTTTGTACTAAAACTATGCTGTTTTCACAAGAAATAGACATATTTCAATACATGTATTGTATAATTTCAATGTGCCATTATATATTTTGTTCCAGATTCCACACTCCAGAGGTTGTCTGGGGAGTAGTGAAATAGACAACTCCAGGCAGGACTTTGTTTGTCCTGACACATTTGCGGGTGTATTTCTATAACTTGTTATTCAAATATTCAGCCCCAACGAAGAATCGGTCAAGAGGTCAAGAAATCTATTACTGGACAAAATATGAAAGTTTTTCGTCAAGGATATTATCTCAGATCAATAACACAGGTTGTGAGAAAAATTAAAAAGATATCTTTTATTAAAAAATATTCAGTTCGTATTTGTTTATTACCAATCAATAATAGGGAAAACATAAAACAGATAATTTGTTTGTACGTCTCGCCAACTATTCGTGAACGGTGAACTCTGGAGTCATGAAAATGAAAATGTCTTGAATTCCTAGGTAAATACAAATATTTTTAGCTCAAAACGTTATTTCTATAATAAGTTACGAATGAAAATGTGTTTTTTTTTTCACGGTCAGTAATTTTCTAGGCGAGTGCTACTATTTGCACCGCGACTATTTCAGTATGAGCCATGGAGCTCTAAAACTCACATTGAACTAAAAAATATAGAACACACCATATTGTATTTTCACATTCAATAAGAAAAAAAACGTTTAAAAATATATTGTGGAAGCTCGACTTTTCGTATTTTATAAAATACATTTCACCTCTCCCTTACTGAAAGTAATATGGCAGATTCTATTGCTGAGGAAGCTACTGCCCATGGTCCGTTAAGTGAAACCCCTATTCCAGTTAGAAAATATTTCCCTATTCTATAAAATAAGTACAAACTCCAATAATCCTCTGAATGGAAAATATTTTCTTTAACAAAGGGTCAACAATACTCACCAATTCAACATTTTATTCCTTTTTGTTTCGTAAATACACTTCCATATCAAAAAATCATATTTCCTTCATAACTCCGAATGAGACTAAGTCACTTACCAGGTTACTCAGTAAGCTCGCCTTATTGTGATTGTGGGTCAGAAGATACTCTGGATCACACGTTATTTGAGTGTCATATCAATGACCGATTTATAAACATATTGCGTGAATTGGTAAAACTTAAAATTGAATATTCCAACAGTATTTCTTGAAACTTCGAAGATTCCCGGGTTACGAATGACCTGAAAATATACGAAAAATTCCTACTGCTATCATAATAAGCGGAAAATGTTGCTTGTTCAATAATGGAATCCTTAGCCAGCAGAAGAATTGAACCCACGACGCCCGTGTAGGAATCCGATGTGTTTTTTCATTCGGTTTGTTCCATTCGGTTTGTTCATTCCATTTGTGCTACCGACCGGTCTAAGTTTCAACATACCTCAAATTAACAATTTATTAGTAAAATTTATTATTATGACATTAAAGCATAATAATTGTTAGGGGGTAAAATATTTATATCACAGATTTTTTTTTAAGCCTGGCCATAATCGCTTTGGAAAAAAATCATTCCCTTCCCATCACGTGACGGCTTCATTTATAAAAAGCACTGCATGAAAATCAAAAAAAATATGAAAGATATTAAATTTGAGATATTATATCGCTAGTATCTGGTGTTACTATTATTGCATATTATATTAAATGCATAAAACCGTTGCATTGTGGCTCCTAACCTAGACACTATTGGCTGAACGCCAATCGTCTCGCCGCCGGAATCCTCCATCTTTGTGATCGGCTCACCGACGATATATCCTCTATATATCGACGGATCGGCTTCGTGCAATCCGTCTAAGTAGCATTCGATCTGCTTTCATACTAAAACGATGATTGTCTGCACCGTGGAGGGGTCGACGTATCGCGCGTGGCTTACACCTCATTAGAAGGGATCACGGTCGGAGAGTAATCACTGAACGGAAAATCCCTAGAAGTGTGGTGTATGCTAATATAAAAATGGAATCGCGAATTTGAAAAAGTCCTTTTTTTACTCCTAAGCACTCGACAAGACAATTAAATCGATTTTCCGTTCTCGAACTCCGTAGCCGAGCAGTTGAGATCACCGGCTGCGAATCTAAAAGTCGGGGATTCAAATCCTGGGGTGCGCAAATACCTTTTATATAATTTATGTGTACCAGTAGGACAATGACCTCCCCGTTAGGATAGATTTTGAGGAAGACGGAAAGGGAAAATAATGAGATAGGTAAAAGGAAGGTTGAAAAGTGGGTGTTCAAATTTGGCCACTAAACACGGCTGGTGAGTGAAATTACAAGCATTTCTATTCTGACTAGTAGTCTTTCACCAAGGCCATTCTGAGAGTAATGTACATTAATACTATGCGAAATAACACAAACAATTAAAAATAAATA